>JAROYE020000007.1:5763043-6115543 GCA_029619315.2 Dynastes maya | reverse complement strand
GAAGTTTACTTCAAAGCTATCCTGGGCGAGAATATAATTAACGTTTAACGGTAACTGCAATCCCATATTTATAAGTTCTGTTACCAATCTGTCTGCACTGTGCTTCTTGCATCCTAATATGATGTGATTCATGTCTCCTATTACATTACAGCGATCGCATAAATCATTGTCGGCCGAATTTATTTTATGGAGATGCGACGGAAATCTGCCATGATTAAAAGAAAGTCTCATAATTTGTGAGAACATCTGCTTCTTAATGTATCTACTATCATACCATCTTTTACTGATGACGTTCGAGTAAATTCTGTAGAAATTCATGGGTCTATTATTATTTATTCCATCATACCTATCTTGCCAGCGTTGTTGTTGTAGCTGCCGGATTTTTAATAAAAAGTCAGTATATGGAATTTGTATGTCATCTTTTGGTGTTCCATTGCAGGCACTTTTAGAAAAGAAATCTAAAATAAATTTTTAAACAGGCAGCAAATCGGCAAAAAAAAAACATATCCTTAATGTCGAATAAAGGTACAGTTTTTTATAACGAATTTGAAACTATTCTAAATTTTTTTCAATTCATTTGTGGACTTACACTAATAAAACAATAAAATTGCAAATACGCTAAAAATAACAACTAATTAATTCCCTACGCAGCGTATACATAGAAATAACTATTTTGTTATGGTCTGAAGTGATTATTAGCGATGACCTAAATAACAAGTATTTTTTAAGCGAAGAGAATGCACTTTTTCTAATAATAATTAAGTAGTGTATGCGTGGCTATTATTATTTTCTAAAATAATTGGAACGCTGTGAAGTTAGTTCTGCATGCATTTTTTAAAATATCGTCAACAGCAATGATGTGCAGACTTTCTATCTTGCAAAAATCCTCATTTTTTTTATTAGTGAGAGGTTTAATTATAAATATATGCAAGGTAGATAATTATGTAGGACAAATTAGAATTTTTATGGAAAAAATTAAATTATTTTTAGTAATAATAGGCAGCTACGTATATTATTCCTTTTTGTACTGTTGATATTACACATTTTCCATTACTACCTAGTTAAGATGTAATTTATACAATTATAAGAGTCTCCTAAACAAAGTCCAATTTTACATTCTGCGCAAGTTATCACATCTCTTTTTTTTGTCAAATTACTACATACAGTACCGTTCATGGAAGTTCGGGCAAGCTGACAAATTATATTAACTGTTTAGGAAAAAAATGTAAAATTATGTAATACACATTTCTGTGAGGAATTATTAAAACTAACCTTTTCTGGAAGCCTTTTACCAATCTTCAGGTAGTATTTGTCTATTATAAGACCGTTATCATAAAATATACATATAATTATGTTGGAAATCCCCAATAATTACAGTGACAATAAAGCTTTATAATAATCCCCAGAAGGGTTAGCTGATTCACTCGTGTTACCTGGAAATATTCGCATACCCTTTATAAAGTATTATAACATTTATAAACGCAGTAGTTCTGAAGAGATTGTTATTGTGAAAGTATCTGTGGTTGTGCAAGTGAAAAATAAAATAATTTCGGTTTGACTGCTTAAAATACCCCGTGGAAAGCCTCTAGCTGTTTCAAAACGATCTGCTATTATTACCTTGCATCAAGAAGGGTACGCAGAAAGACGGATTGCGGATAAATTAAAAATAAAAAAATCTACAGTACATGATACTATAGTTCGATTTTAAGACAACCGGTGACGTGCAAGATTGTAATCGGCCAGGACCGTCAAGAAAAACGACTCCTGCGGAAGATTTACGAATAAAAATAATTAGTAAGCGCAATAGAAGACTAACAGCATCAGAAATTGCTGCAGAATTCAATAATGAGCGAGATTCCAAAGTTTCTGCGAGTACTGTGAAACGTCGGCTGAAAGAGGCTGGGTTGCATGGGCGAGTGGCTTGTCGAAAACCGTTACTTCGAATAAGAAATAGGCTAAAACGACTGAAATTGGCACAAGCTCATAGAAATTGGACAGTGGACGATTTTAAAAACGTTTTGTGGACTGACGAATCCAAGTTTGAGGTTTTTGGAAATAGACGGGGAGTTTTCGTACGCAGATCAAGAGGGGAAAGAATGTTACGGGAGTGTATAGTTCCTACGGTGAAGCATGGAGGCGGATCTGTAATGGTTTGGGGTTGTTTTTCCTTAATCGGAATAGGGGACTTGCTCAAAATTGAGGGCATAATGAAAAAAGAAGAATATCGGAAAATCCCGGAGGAAAATGCCATGCCGTCAGGAGTCCGATTAATTGGTCGTGGATTTGAATTTATGCAGGACAATGATCCCAAACATAAATCTAAATTGTGCACAAATTACCTGCAGCAAGAAGAAAATGAAAGAACCCTAAAAATTATGGAATGGCCGCCATAGTTCCCCGATCTGAGTTGTTATGGGAAGAATTAGACCGATGTATTAGGAAAAAGTGTCCAAAATCGAAGGAACATTTGTGGACCATTCTCCAGGAGGTATGGACAAGCTTGCCCAATGAAACATTAGCAAAATTAGTGAATCGGATGCCGAGAATAGTGGCAGCAGTCCTAAGGGCAAAAGGTGGATTTTTCAATGAAAATCGGATTTAAATTATTTGTATTACATTAACTTTTTCTTTTTAATAAATTTGTGTTTGAAAATATGTAAAATCATATAAGTAAGTATTAAATATATGGCCATTTAATATTTCTCTTATTTTCCTTGACTTCCGTACATTTTTTTGCTTGCCCGAACTTCCATGAACGATAGTATACATTGCAAGTCCATTGAATTCGTTTTCTAGCGCCTGTTGGGGATGTAATCAGTAAGTCGGGCACAATCGGTCTTCGCAACAGAATCGGATCAGTCGCATAGTCCGCGAATTATAAATATGTGTTTGTGTGAAGGTCTATGTGTAACACAGGCATAATTCAAACAATCCTTAGAGTTAGTTAATGAATCTGCAGGTGTACCACCACACATTTGTCTTAATCTCGTATAATCGGAACTTTTTTTTAAAACACTGTCGAATTTTTGCACTGAGTCTACTAACGACAACTCAGTATTTTGCAATTTTTCTATTGCGTCTAGTAATCGTTTATAATTGTTGTTAATACGTTTTAAATCTGTTTCAACAGAATTATCTAGAAATCCTTTCTGGCTCTCCTTAATAGCTGTAGCTTCATCAGGGTCAAATTGTGTAATCGCAGATTTTACTTCTTGGAAATGTTCAGAATAATAAACAGCCGCTTGCAACCATGTTCCCCGACGCGTAACAATCGGCTATGGTGGTTCGCGAATAGTAAGACAAAGCCTGTGAAATGCTCAAATCCGTTTGGGAGATTTGAGAAACACCTTTTTTGAATTTGCTATCCACCTCTAGGTAAAATTCTTGAATAGTGTGTGCCACAAGATGTAAAGCATGTAACATGTAAAAGTCCCTCGCACTTTTCTTTAAGAGAACGGCCTACACAACACATTGTCGCTGCTTCATCGCTCATAAACATGTTGATTAGTTGACATTTGAAATTGTCGTAACGTATCGGGCACTACGCCGATAATTGCATCGCCAGTACAATTTTTTAGTCTTTTATTAGCTAATAAGATTGCAAATTTCAGTTCATCATGATCTACTAGGTACTCGTACTATAATATTCAAAATAAATAGAATTTTTTTTACAATCTGTTGCCTCATCAAGACATAGCCACAGCTGTTTATCTTTTAATTCTGCTTTGATCCTATTTTCGATATCTTTACAGCCCTTTCCGTAACGCTGCCCATGATGGTGAGTTCCATTCGGGATTGTATCTGTGCCAAAACTGTCGAAATGGTTCTTTATAGAGTAAGCGAAGCAGTTGACCACAAACAATACACATCAACAGTAAATCCAACTTAAATTGAGTTTGAGGTGGCATCCCATTTTTCTCAATTTTGTGCTGTACACTATTTATATGTTTTTTTTTTTTACAGTCGCTTTTGTTCCGGCACATTAAAGATACACGTATTTTGTGAACTCTACACAATACTTCAGTTTCATTATAGTTCAAATCCGGAAATTCACTGATAAATTTAGTGGCTTTATTAGCCAACGGTCGTTTATTTTCGTTGCGTACGTTTGACACACTTACATGCATATATTTATCGCTATAATTACAACTAACGCTGTTGATGAGAAACTGTTGCAATAAGTCAATAATTTCAATCCCTAAGGTGGCTCGGGCGGATTCATCTGCATACATACGTCGCGTCGTGGGCGCGACAACCTTACTTCTAACCTGGCGCGAAGCTTCCCATAAAATTAACTGATGCAAGGCAAAGTACAGCGCTTTTCCAACATCTGTTGGATCAAATTTTTTTATATCTTTTATTTCTCACGATTATTTTCTGTCGTTACTGGACACATGTTATAGCAATTCAAAATTGTTACTCAGTTATTTAATTATGTTCATAGCCCCAGCAACGATATAAGTAATTATGAGCAAACAGCAAAAACAATTAATTAGAAATATTAAAAAAGCCAAATTGTGCTAAATTTAATAAAAAATAACCACGACTGTCTGTCAAAAATCGATCGTTGATATTCGAGAATTCTCGAAGGATTTTGACATTATTTTGCTGATGCCATCCGATTATTTTTAATACATAATATTGTACGGTAATTTAAAACCCATTACGAAGGCAAAATATTATTGCTTGCTATTAATAATTACCTCAAGAACATCGTTGTATTGCGCAACAGCACCCGATAATCAAAGCGTCGACATATAATTTGACTTTTGTTGATTTATTACGTATATACCTATGTACTGCATACACATGAACATAGCAGCACGTTATCTTGGCTATTATTTTCCTACCCGTACAATTACAGAACGTTCTCACCGCTACAGGTAATTCTATTTTGTTTGTCGGACTATCCTTGGAAATGACCGACCGTGGTTTATAGCTTCGCGATTACTATTATTTAATGTGGCAGCTGCGTACGTTTTTTTTCGGAATGAATTCGTACCAGTCGCGAGCTTCCCCACATCGAACGTATTATGTTATGTGTTGGAATTTTTATTACAAATAGAAATTTTGTTGTGTAACGTTTATTTAGCAAATAATTCAATCGATCTCGTATTGAAAAAAGTTGCAATTAGTATATACACAGGAATGTCACACATAAGCGCTTTACGTTTTGTATTTTTCCTGTATGTTTTTCCTTTCGTTTTACATTGTTGACTTTAGAGATGAAAACAGCGATATGTGAAAAATTTCTCGTGGTAAACCATCATTTAAGAACGGTGATTATAATAATCTAGAAAATTATCGACCAATAAGTTTGCTATCAATTTTTCCAAAATTTTCGAGATGATTATCAATAAGAATATCATCAGTTATTTTAAAAAATGGTTTTCTCCCAAATCGATCAACCGCGCTGTTCACTTTCATCAACGAGGTATATAAAAGCGCTGACAAGGGTTACCCTTATATGGCAATGTTAATTGATTTGGCGAAAGCATTCGATTGCTTCACAAATTGGAGAGGTATGACATTAATGTAGTTGCTTTGAAGTTATTTCAATTATATTTAAGTAATCGACACCAGAAAGTTATGTATGCAGGTAAAGAATCTTGTGACGAACCATCCCGTTTCGCCAAATTTAAAGACTTTTATTCTCGAAAGAACGAGGAAAATTATTATCTCAATTTTTACCTGTTGATATAAGTTATAAATTTATATTTCTTTTAATTATTGTTTTAAATTCCAGAATCACTTATTTTGTCCTCCAGTATACTTTATGAATATTACTACTTATGATTAACGCTGGCCACGAGCGGTACCGCGCATCGGCGTAGAATCAGTTCGGACCGAGAGGAACGGTAGTATTACTTCATCTGCGGAGCAGTACGGACATTTTCGCTGCCGGTCATTTGCGCAATTGTTTATCTGTCCTAGAAAAATTATGATTTCGTCAGCAAAACGACCGCGGTCGGACAAACTTCGAAAATTTATTGCAGAAATTCCAGACTTAATATATGAAGGTGCTAAAATTAAATGTGTAATCTGTAAAATCCCGTTCATGTATTGGTCCAGACAACATTGTCTACGACACGTAAATAGTGAAAAGCATGTCTCAAAAAGAAATTGCGCACGAGACAGTGAAAAATTTATATTTAATTTATGCGTTACGTTTATCGCATGTAATATACCGTTTAATTTACTAGACAAGGAACCATTTATCTGCTTTTGGAATAACTATTCGGAGTGCAAATTACCAAGTCGAACATCGTTACGAAGAATTGTACCATCTGCGCGCGAACATATTGAACAAAAAATAAAATCGGAGTTGAAAGATCAAAAATTGTGGTTATGTGTCGACGAAACAACAGATCGGAAGAAACATTCTGTTCTTAATGTAATGGCACGTAAATTGGAACCTCATCAATCGGCACCTTCAATTCTATTAGTCGCCAAACGAATACAACAGTGTACTGCCGAAATAATTTCAAAGTTAGTGTTAAATACATTGGACAAGTTTGAACTTTCAACAAACCAACTCTTGATGTTAGTGAGTGATGGTGCTGCAAACATGCTTTCTGTAGGCCGGTCCCTGCTAATTTGTTACACATTACCTGTAAAATTCATGCTCTCAATCTTGTGGCGGATAGTATCAGAAAATGTTATCCTAAGGTAGACGTTTTAATAGCGCATACCAAAGCAGTATTTGTCAAATCACCGAAACGTATTCGCGAATTTCACAGACTGTGCCCCGTATACCAGACCACCAGAACCTATTCTAACTCGTTGGGGAACATGGTTGCAGGCCGCGTTTTATTATCATAAATATTTTGACAATATTAAGAACGTGGTTTTACAATTCGATACAAAGGAAGCTGCCGCTATCCAGAAAAGCCAGTCGAAATTTCAAGATAGTCAGGTTAAAATGGGTTTAAAAATCATTCACGACAATTACTTCGGGCTAGCAGATGCAATAGAAAAATTACAAAATCCTGCGGTGCCGTTAGAAGAATCTCTACAAATAGTGCAACATGTTCACGCACAGCTATGCGCGATTGAAGACGCAAAAAATGTTTCTGTTCTAGAAAAATTTGAAAGTGTTTTTGACAAAAAGTCTGATTTTGGCACATTAAGACACATTTGTGAAGATGCGTCAACAGAATCGTTAAGTTATTTGAAAGATTATTTTACTTACGCAAATATTACGTCACTAGATGTAGAACGTTCGTTTTCTGCATATAAACGCATTTTTTCCTCATGCCGTACTAGTTTTGCCGAAACAACAGTTGAAACATATCTAATGTTGCAGATATTTAACAGACATTATTCACTTTATGATTTCACGGAGGACTCTTAAAATGGTAAGTGTTTGAACACGTGTTATTTAATTTTTATGTGAAAGATGAGCGAAATTATTTGCGGCAGCAAACATCTCTATTAGCAGAATAACTCTAGTGGAACGCGAGGCCTTGTCGACTGTACGCTACTGCGCGGTACCGCTCGTGGCCAGCTTTATTTATGATGTATAGTTTATTTCAAATTATAAGAATATAACTTTGAACGGCTTAAATGCTATTATTGCACCACCTGCGGTAATAATTACCTGGATACGCAAACAAGCTGCTGAGGACCGTAATGACAAAATTTAAGTGAATTGAATAGATGGTCGTTGTTAGCGTGCCGCTTTAATAAGACGTATTTGAAGCCTTAAACCCTTCAGGCGTGCATCGAGCAAGTAACCGCTTTTTCTCCTGAAAACACGAAGCTTAGGGTCTTCATTCACGATATTTTTGATTGTGCTTTTAGTCACATCCATCTGCAATGGCAATAGTTTCTGTTGTCGGAGAGGATTTCGTTTGATGCGTGCTTTAACAGCTTTAATAACAGCCGGGGTGCGAACTGATCGAGGACGCCCAGATCTTTCCTTGTCATCGACACTGCCAGTTTCATGGTATCTTTCAATAGTACGACAAACAAACCTTTTTGTAATTTCCAAATTTTGAAAATTGGATTCACCTCAGAAGATACCATTCTGGAACATTGGAGAGCATTGAAAAGGGCGTAACCGACCAGCTAAAAACGATTCTACTATCTATGTTCCAGCACTGCTATAAAGAGTGAACAAATCGTCTCTAGCGCTGTGTGACTCATCAAGGCATCCACTTTAAAAGAGGCAATGAGGAATTACAATTTCAATTGAATAAAAGATTATAAGAAACCACATGGTATCGATATTAAGCTATAATTGGGAATTTCAATAAAAGGAAACAGTTTATATGCTTTTTAGAGCAGAAGAAAATTTCAAGAGAATGGATACATCCAAAACACCTGAATTTGGTCATTGCAATGAAGTTGTGGCTGCTTAATCTAAACGTGTTTCTATCGAAACTTATAGCTCTTCTACATTTCTCAATTATTGGCATTGATATACAGATTGACATAATCTAGACAAGATGTTTTCATCACGTTTCAACTGGAAATTACTCAACACCCTTAATGATGTTAAAGAAAATAATATAATTCTCAACAATGAACTCGCCAAGCCCAATTTAGTGTAGACTTTTCAAAACAATGAAGCATCGCTTCAAAACTTAATTAAAAAATGCAAATTGTTCATGGAGGAGGAGCACCAAAAAGCAAATACAACCACACTCAACAGACCGTCCAGCTTTATTCTCGCGTCCCTGTTCCACTTTACCTCTTCGCCATCGAAAAAATAAATGTGACAGCGTTGCCAACGTTAACATACGCATTATTCCTACGGCTGGTACGGTAACGTAGTACCCGTACACACGTGTCCTAAGGGGTAATTGCATATTCCGGGCAGCTCGTCCGAAGCCACTGAAGAAATTTAATTAACCCACCGCGCCACTGCAAAAGAGAGTTACCCCCGTTTTTAAAAGGGTTTAATTTGTGGCGATGCCCGGACCGACGACGTGTGTGCATGTTGGGTTGCTATTGAAATTTTAAACCGTGTCCTTGCATTGTTTATTCCGAAAAAAAGGGGAGGCGAGTTTTATATAGCGTTCCAGAACCGGATTAAGAGGAATAGGCCACAAGTTGAAGGGTTAGACTGATAAATATCATGTATTTGTGAGCAGTAATGGTAAAGGAGGCTTTTTCATACCA
This sequence comes from Dynastes maya, assembly GCA_029619315.2. Lineage (NCBI taxonomy): Eukaryota > Metazoa > Arthropoda > Insecta > Coleoptera > Scarabaeidae > Dynastes > Dynastes maya. Next base: position 6,106,417 of record JAROYE020000007.1, on the reverse strand, counting down.
TCGTTGTAGACGGGTCATGAATCAGGAAATCTAGAGCTCATGCCCTTCATGAGCTGCAAGTTGGACCTAATTTGTAAGATATGAGGAGATATCCAACTACTGTTAATTATGTGAGCTGCAGAACGTTTAAGAAGGGGAAAATAAATATCAATGTAATATGTAAATTTTCTCTAGCCTTATTCTCATCCAGAACCAAAAATGTGAACAATACGGCGTGTAATTTCAATTTTTTTTGCTACTTCCCGTCATTTTTAGCTAAAAAATATCGCACATTTCCATACAATAAAATCGATTTTATATTTATCCTCCTATCTGCATACACCAACGTGACAAAACAATTGAATGAAGGCGTGAACCGCAATTCCAAAGCGGTGAACCGCAAATTTTGCAATGCAGACCGACTCGAATGCTCGCTAATAAGAAACAAACGTAACCGCAATGGAAAGGATCCGATTTGGAAGCGACCACGCAATAACAACAACAAACTAGCTCTATATATATCGTTCGATATAATACGTCAAATTATCCTCTAGGAACGTGTTTTTAAACAATAGGTACATACATTGCAAGTTGCGGATCGGCTATCATGTCAATCCAACCGGTATCTTTTAAAAATGTTTATGAAACGTTGTACCTTAACGATTATATTATTGTATGGGTAAGATGTTTTTGTGTAAATAAAGACAGTGATCACGGGAGGATACAGAAAAATGGTAGGAACAGATTACTGAGGCCTTACAAGATGATCTTAATTAACAGGCCATTACTGCTATCTCCGCCATCATTGGATCGAAATCGGCTAAATTGACAAACCAATAGTGTTTCTGCTACTGATTAATATGCAGTTAAGAGAAAGCGATTGAATATGAAATCAAAATTTACTCTGACATTTTAAGATCTGGCCAGAAAACAGATGTGGTATCGTGAGTTCTTATTTTGCGATCAATTTAGGGACTAACACTTTATACGTTTCAAGATGGTATAATGTAAAACATGTACAAGGTGTTAAATCTGTCGTGTAGAATTTATCGAAATTCAAACGCTTTTTTTTCTATTTTTTTAAACAGAACCTATACTTTTTAATAGTGCTAGCAATTCCCTTATAAAATTACCTTTAAAATGGTACCAATAACGTAATACTTTTACCACTTTTAACATCACTTTTAACACCAAGAATGTCAGCGGAATACCCCTTGTGATGTTTTTGTATGGCCTAGGTGCTATAAAAATTGTTTACACGACACCCCCTACAATGGCAGAAAACATGTAGCAGCGAGTAAGAAACGCCTTTCTTCAATTGAACGAGGACAACTTGGCTAAAAATGCAAGCCAGTCCATACAGGGATGGTTAAGAATATGCACAGAGCAGAATGGAGACATATTCGAGCCCCTTCTGAATTAAGATTATTTTATTATGACAAAATCTAAAAGTGTATATTGCTTTTTGGAATCTGAGAGTAATAATAGTTTTGTATTACGTACAGTTTCTTATTTCTTGAACATAATCCAAACAATTTACGTAAAAGAGAACAATTGAGTGAAGGTAGATGGTTCCGTTTTTATTATTTCACAATTTTAAAACCAAATTAAAGAAATGTGGTACTTAATTATTGCCTTCTACGCTACATGGTCATACATATTAGAATTGTAATACCTTAGAACGTATTGGGGATAAATATGTATAGAACGATATTTTTTAATAGTTTGGTTGAAATTATTGGAAGTGGTTTGATTTAAGGAGCAAAGTGCATTTTTTTACCACTCAATATTTACAATCCACGTTTTTTTTTTTAATTTGACATGTAAGCGTTTGACATGGGGAGTAGCTACTGGGATTATTACTGAAAATAAGATATGTCAAATTTGACATTTAGTGCACAATCAGCTTGTAAATAATATGGAATGCGAAGGTGGGTACTTCGAACACTTGTTTTATTTTGTATTTCTATTTCGATTCCCTTTTCAACATTTTCTTTGCTAATACATAATGAACCACTACCATAACGCGTTTTTTTGTGTCCCGTTAAACAGACTGGATTAGATAAAAAATTAGATGTTAATTTTTTAACATTAAATCGTTTGTTGAAATAAAATGGTATTCAAATGGTGTTCAAATGCTATTCAATTTAGAGCTTATTATCTTATTGATAGGAAAGATATTCGAAAAGGTCGCAGTTTACAACTTACGATAGTACTGCGCCTGAACGTGAACGTGAACGTGAAAATTATTGGCAAGATACTTTTGCCTTAAATTTAGTCAGGATTACCAATTATAAGTTTCTGTAAAAATACCATCAACTGGTAGTTCTATTTGTGAAAATTATTAATACAAGCTGCACAGTATCGGGAAAATTAGTACTGGATATATCTAGCCGCTCATGTAATGACATACCAACATTCAATCGACATCATCGGCAAATGGCATCTGTGTTCCAGTTCCGTCGCTACTATCTAGGACAGTTGATAATAACTACTGGCACTAGGTGGCGCAAGGAAGTATTTTAGTTGCTGTTTTTGAAGATTAGTGGCATAAACTGAGAGATGATAGAGCAATGTGGTCAGGAGCAGAATGCTTTTCTTTTCTCATATTGTTTTTGCCGGTAGTGATTCCATCCAGGAGCTATTTATTAGCATTATCTTGGTTATTGTTTCTCGACGCTTTCTTCATGTGTACTTCTATATTAAGTTCAGTTTTCACAAGCAATATGAAAATTTACTGCATTGTGTACGTGTATGTCGTACTGTTTTAAACAAAGTAAGCGCAATTAGTAAATAATATGCATTTCAAGAATTCTAAGTAAGAAAGGCTTTATTTTCGCTTTATGGAATTAAGAAACCTATTTACTATCCTTAAGAAAATATTGTTATGTGTTATAACGGCCATTTTTGCTTATACTAAGAATCCCTTTCTTCAAATTTTCTGCAAGATTCTCTTGAATCAAATTAACAAATGTCTTACACAAAAAAAAATACAATTAATTCATTACAAGTATATACTTCTCTTAAGCGGAGAAGGAAACGCTAAGAAAATATTTCTCTTGATTTAAAACAGTTATTGTATTGCGGATAATTTAAAACAGTGCTTATCTTGAACTAAGGCAGACAGCTTTGATACAAGTAAACGTTTCTCTGAGTGCAGCCATCTGTGCATAAATTCGAGGAGTTACAGAAAAGGACACTCAGACTTATTACCAATGCTCCCTAGTTTGTCAGGAATGTACAATTACACGACGACGCCCAAATTACTCCATTGCATCAACACCTACGCAAGCTGTCTAAAAACACGTTAGAGAGAGCGGGTAAGTCAGCAAACCTACTTCTGACTCCACCCTGGAGCAAAGTGATAAGAGTTCGGAACCACATCCTTTAACAACCGATGATCTTCTGGACGTTTAGCCAACACCATTGGGGTGACAAATATATAGAAACTCGGACAGGGCGATTTGACCTGTCACTTTGTGACAAGAGAGCTTAAAAGCCAAAAGCCTAAGTCTGATAAGAGGAGTAGATCATTGCAACTGTGAACACATTAACAAAACAAGACTTTCAAAATGCATTCTTTTCATGACAGAGGTACTGGAAGATCTATCACATGAAAGTAAACCACTTGCTGAAGCTAAAAAAAAACAATTAATACTTATTATTACAACCAACAACATGTTATGTAAGTCCAATGTAGTTTACTTGTAAATACATTTAATTATTGCTTCTGGAATGTTTTGGAAAACGTTTATGGCACATTATTTCGTAAATATATCTAGAAAAAGTCATTGCCCTAGCAACCTAATCGATTAAACACCGAAAATAGGAAATAAATACGACCTACTCAAGCTACTCCAACAACACAACCGAATTCCTCTTGTCCTTAAGACCGCCCATTTATCAATTCGAACGCTCTAAGTACCGCCACGATATAGATAAACTCGATTGGACCTCCGGACGAACGTAATTTATATATAAAAAGAACGATCCAAAGAAAGAAAACTATTACCATTTGTTCTCTCGCCAGTTGGAGCCTAGCTCCTCCTCTCGAGAGAGATCCTTTCAGCCGTGCAGGTCCATTTATCTCGCGTCCACGTGTCCATCGGGCTATAGACCGGGAGATATTTAATCTTAATTGTGACTTCCATAAGTAGTATAAATTACATTCGTGCTTTCTTCGGGGAGTTCTTAGTTACTGCTAGGTCGTCGAGTGGACCGATCGCAAAAACAGAACGGGGCTATGCGGAGATGATTTATAGCGGGCGAATAACCGAACCAACTAGCCAATTAGGTGATTAAAAAGATATTTCGCTGATGCAGCAAGCGAAATAACAACGTAAGAGGAAGATTCTGTGCCGACTTTGATGTATAGCGATGATTACGAACTGGAGGTTCTTAACAATACGGGATGGTCCAAAAGTAGAAGCAAGGTGACAGCATTGCTACGCTTTTGTTTGTTTAATTAAATCTCCACGTGAATAGTGCTATTATAGAATCCACTACTTCAACTTACCTTCAAGGCGACTTCAACCTGCCCCATTGCATAAGTAACGTTATGGTCTGCCAGAAGTCTAACACCTTTAAATTGTTGTGTAACCCACTTATTTTATCAACATAATACCATAACAAATTGTAACAATCGTCTCTTGGATTTGGTCTTGCTAAATGCAGCCTCCGAGGTTTCTGCTGAACTTGACGAGTGAACCTCTTAATACTCATCATTAGAGTTGGCTACGCGCGCCAACGGGCAGCGGCGTTGTTTCGATTAGGCCTCGGGTTCTACTAGAGCTATTGTGTGTAGATGTCTGCTGTCGTAAATACTTTCGCGTAGTTGTTAAATAAAATAATGCGTGCTCAAACACTTACCATTTTAAGAGTCCTCCGTGAAATCGCAAAGTGAATAATGTTAAATATCTGCAACATTAGATATGTTTCAACAGTTGTTTCGACAGACCGAGTGCGGCGCTAGGAAAAGATGTGTTTATATGCAGAGAACGAACGTTCTACATCTAGTGATGTTATATTTGCGCAACTAAAATATTCTTTGAAACAACTTAACGGTTCTGTTGACGCACCGTCACAAATGTGTCTTAATGTGCCAAAATCAGAATCTTTTTCTAAAACACTTTCATATTTTTCTAGAACACAAACATTTTTTGCGTCTTCTGTCGCGCATAGCTGTGTGTGAACATGTTTTATTTGCACAGATTCTATTGCCTCCGCTAATCCGAAGTAATTGTTGTGAATAATTTTTAAATCCGTTTTAATCCAACTATCTTGAAATTTGGACTGGCTTTTCTTGATAGCGGCAGCTTCCTTTGGATCGAATTGTAAAACCACGTTCTTAATATTCTCATAATATTTATGATAATAAACCGCAGCATTTAACCAAGTTCCCCAACGTGTAAGAATAGGTTCTGGCGGCTCAGGTATACGGGGGCACAGTCTGTGAAATTCGCGAATACGTTTCGGGGATTTGACAAACACTGCTTTTGTATGCGCTATTAAAGCGTCTACCTCAGAATAACATTTTCTGATACCATCTGCCACAAGATTGAGAGCATGAATTTTACACGTAATGTGTAACAAGTTAACAGAATGCTTTTTAAGAGACCGGCTTACAGAAACCATGTTTGCGGCACCATCACTCATAAACATCAACAGTTGGTTTGTTGGAAGTTCATACTTTTCCAATGTATTTAACACTAACTTTACAATTACTTCGGCGGTACATTGTTGTATTCGTCTGGAAGCTAATAGAATTGAAGGTGACGATTGATGCGGTTCCATTTTACGTGCCATTATATTAACGACCGAATGTTTTTTACGATCTGTCGTTTCATCCACACATAACCACATTTTTTTTTCTTTCAACTCCGATTTAATTCTTTTTTCAACATATTCACGAGCAGATGGCACTATCCTTCGTAACGATGTCCGACTTGGTAATTTGTACTCCGAATAGTTATTCCAAAACAAGACAAACGCTTCCTTGTCTAGTAAATTAAACGGTATATTACATACAATAAAAGTAATTAGATATAAGTTTGTCATAGTCTCGTGTGCAAGTTTTTTTTGAAGCATGCCGTTCATTGTTTACGTGCCGTAGACAGGCCCTCTTGGACCAACTCATCAACGGGACATTACATACTACACATTCAATATGGCGCTATCATACGTTAAGTCAGGAATTTCGGCTAAAAATTCTCTAACTTGATCCACCTTGGGTCGTTTGTGCGACATACGCAACATTTCTAAACAACACGTACCGCGCTAATGGAAGGTCGAAGCTACACTGAGGCTTGTATGTAACCGTATAGATACGACGCAGCTGCCTGATGGCGCGCGTGACTAACTCTACTCATCACCCAGCATTGTGCGTATCATTGGCTTTTCCAAATTATTTCAAATGTACCATCTAACAACAATATAAGATACAATTTCCGCAAAGATAATTACAATAAGTTATATAATGATATCTTACAGACAGATTGGTCATTCCTACAAGATCTTAATAACGTTAATAGTGCCATAAAGGTTCCTATAACACTCTATAAGATATGATTGATTTATCTGTAGCAAAATTTTCTGTCCAAAAGAGATCTCGATATCTTTTACCAATATGTTCTTATGAATATATCAACCTAGACACAGAAGAAGAACTAGTCAAAACTATGTCCACCTTTCCTCAAAACTTTAGGGACGGCGATGACCTAGTTCTAAGTGTAGTTGTCACAGATGCAAGATTTGTGTTAGCTAGACCGCTGGCATCCATAAAATCAATCTTTCGATTAGAACCGATGATTTTCCCTGGCGTTGGGGATGAACAAGAATTTGTCCTATATTTAAGAAAGGTGATAAAACCATAATGGAGAATTACAGACCGATATCACTTCTTTGAAACTTTTTAAAAATAATTTATTCTTGTATAAGGTAGGCGCCATAAATTCTCGGCCTGATATAGAAAAAATAATCTTGGTAAAATAGAACAATTTTTATTTTTCAATATAATCTCCCCTAACTTCAATAAATTTATTACAAGGATTTTGAGCCGTTATCAGTTCAATTGGCCGACCGAGGCAGTCATCATCTTCAAGGGATTCTTGCCCCAAACGGAAACATTTTGCCCACCTTTTTACAGTGGAATATGAAGGAGACAAATCACCATAAACGCCGTCTAAATGTGTTTAAATTGATTAGGCGTATACCCTTCTTCTGTTAAAAAATTATTGATCGTGTGGTACACAATTTTCGTTACCAAGGACATTTGCATGCACTAGTCACGTTGTCTGGCGGGCTACTGAAAACTACTACTCTTCGAGCCGTAATATATACAGTGCAGGCCTCGCACATGTGCAATTATGACGTAACGGACGTAACACACTCGAACCTGTATAAACCCCTCAGGCGGAGAATTTATGGCTTCTACCTCGTATATTCAGCAATACTATAGCTTTTATATCTCCTTATCAACATAGTTTCGTTCGCGAACATTCAACAGTAACGAATCTAGTCACGCTGACGCAAAGTATTTGTCAAGAATTAGATAATCAAGGTCAAGTAGAGGTAACCTACACCAACCATTGATCATAGTGTCTTGATCAAAAAACTTCCCACCTTTAGATGCAGCTTGGATCTACTCAAATTGCTGCGTCCATATCTCTCGGACAGAAGCAATTGCGTATTTTATAATGGTTTCAGATCGCTGGAGTTTTACCCTGCATCTGGAGTACCTCAGGGCTCGAATCTGGAACCATTACAGTTTATACTGTACCCGAATTACTAGCTTTCTTCTTTGACATGCTTTGTACTAGCACATGCATATGATTTGTAGCATAAGAACTTGGAATGATGTTCTGCACATACAGCATAACTTAAATATAATAACTGAATGATGCTGCAAATTCAATTTAAAATTAAATTCGAGGAAATGCTGTTATATGTCATACACTTGCGAACTAAATCTACTTATGTCATAGAACGTGATGTCTTGAGACAGGATAATAATGTTAAGGACCTTTGATTCCCGTTTCACGTGTGTAATTCAGCTTAAAGTTGCAGGTTTCCGAACTTGAAGAAAATGTGTTTCGAAAACCTAGATTCTGACGTATTCCCAAAATACGTATTATACTGCATTTTGAGAGCCATATAGAGCAAAATTTGTGTGCCATAAAAGCAACCCACGTGGCAGTAATGAGTAGTCTTGGCAAACAGCGGTAACAGTGTAGTAGATATGTGGTGCGGAGTTGGCGATTATTTATTTCACGCGTTCACAGCGTCAGTACTAAATCGATGCTGTATGCGAGTAGTTCTGTGTATATGTAGGCTGTCGTAACTTATTTCGTAATTGTACGCTTATGTTTGCTTTAAAAATGTCGCAGTTAGGTACGTCGCGAAAACGACCAATGGCAGACACAGCTAAAAACTTTATAGTAGACATGCCGTGCTCAATGTCTGATGGCGCTAAAATTCAATGTCTAGTTTGTAAAATCCCTTTAATGTGTTGGTCCAGAAGCCATTGTCAACGTGGCATACGAGACCAAGAAAAATTTACATTTGATTTATGTGTTACTCTTATTTTATGTAATCTATCGTTTCGTTTACTAGACAAAGAAGCATTTGTCTCCTTCTGGAATAAATATGCGTACTGTAAATTACCTAGTCGGACATCGATACGAAATGTAGTGCATTTGCTCGTGAACATATAGAAAATAGAATGATGCTGCAGCAATCAAGAAAAGCCAGGAAATATTTCAAGATAGTCAGGTTAAAAGAGATTTACAAACTATTCACAACAATTACTTCGGACTAGCGGAGGAAATAGAAAAATTACAAAATGTTTCGATGTCGCTAGTGGATTCTGTTCAAATAGTGAATGATGTTCACGTACAATTATGCGCTGTAGAAGGCGAAACAAATTGGTGTGTAATACGACAATTTGAAAGTGTTTTAGAGAAAGACTCCGATTTTCTTATATTAAGACAAATTTGTGAAGGTGCGTGTGAAGATGCATTAAGTTGTTTCAAAGATTATTTTAAATATACAAATATAACATCGCTAGACGTCGAACGGTCGTTTTCGGCATTAAAAAACATTTATTCCGCACGTCGTACTCACTTGACTAAAACAGCTGTGGAAACATATCTAATGATTCAAATATTTAACAGATGTTACCCAGTTTGTGATTTCACAGAAGACTTTTGAAACGGTAAGTGTTTCAGCACGCTTTATAATTTATTTCTTACCTTCTATTTTATGTGTAAACTTTTATGTGCTCGCCACGCCTCCGGCTGTTACCGCATATTTGCCCAGGTTAGTAATGAGACTATGAAACACTTTACACTTTACTATACACACTAAGAGGCTATTGAGGTTTTGACAAGCTTTAAAGATTACATACCCCGTAGGGGCATCGCCACATGTAAAAAGAACATAACAGAGTAGACGAAAGAACAATAAACGTGTAGTAGGCTGCTGGTATATAGTTTACATTCAAAATTTTTTATTACATAACAACTCTTAGCTAATTTATTACAAACAATAGCAATATAACTATCCTATCTAAGTTGACAGTCCAAAGACGTATTAAGAAAGTTAATAGAGTGTGCAGAACACAGTATGTAGACGCTGTTCTTAATAAATGCTTACTTTTGAGAGTTATTGAATTTTCTCTCCCTTTATTCGCCCTTTTGCAACCAGAACGCAGTACCCTTGTGAGAACAGATTGAATAAAATTAGCATAATAAAACAAACGGATCGCTGTAGAATGAAATGCTTTTTATCGAAACAGCACGCTCGCTCTCTGAAAACGTCACATCGAAACGTTTTTGTCGTGCTCCACTCTTAATTAAAAATTCATTTTCTCGTACGTGTAGCGTTAAAAAAAAGAAGCGCTTGTCACGGATAAAGCACAGCTCATGCACAACGTCCAGATATAAACGTTTCTAACAAGTCACATGCGAACAATGAAGATACAAGGGTATTACGTACCCTTTGGCTTTTTAAAAATAAAACATATTGTACATTACTGCCTTTTTGGGTGCTTCTTTGCAATTCATATCAGCTTTCTTCAAAATTCCTTGCCACGAAAAATCTCAAATTATCTCAATTATCTCCAAAATCTAAGAAAATAGGATTATAGTAGGGAATGTTAGAGCAGATTGACATGAACTGGAAAGAAGCATCCAAAAATTCAGTAATTAATTACGTCGAAAATTACAAGGAAAATTATAGAGTCTCATAATTCACCGATGTAAGCCAAAATATATTACCTAAAAAATATATTTTCTAAAACTACCCCTAGTAAAATATTCAAACAAATTAACATACTTCATTTTTTTTTTAATTTGACAGGCGCCTCCACCAAAACCATACATGTAAATTCTGCTTTAAAGGAAGTATGTTGGGATTGTTCGAAAATATGTTATAATATTATTTCGAATTTGTTCGAAGTATGAATTTAGCGCATTCTATCTTCTTAGTATGTTATTATGTAATGCAGACTTATCCACCAAAGCTGCTGTCATCATGAAATGCAGATAACACAAAAACCAAATCCGTTCTTTTAAACAGTTCAAAGCAATTATACGCAGCCGTACTGCAAGAAATTCAATTTTACTATTGTTACGTTCTCCTGCTTTGAGGAACCATGCCGCTAGTCGTCTGCTTCGATGTTTTTTTCTTGCGAAGAGGGAGGACCAATTGCTTTTGCTTAGATTTTGCTTATTTGTTCGATAGTTCAGTAGCTCTCGAAATGAAACAGTACGTATGTAAAAAAAACGTTCGTAAGTTCCATAGTAAAGTGAACCGCTAAAATATATGGACAGTGTTACAACGTTTGCCCGCCATGAAAGTATAAGGTGGGGAGCGCGCGAAGCGAATCAAGGACCCTAGTATATTATAATACGGTTTCCTGACTTGTTTGAATACATATTTTGTGAGCGTATTTCTATATACATTTATATAAATGTGTCTCAATATACCGTAAGAGAGAGCGTACTATGCTCACCCGATTTTACACGAACTCAGCGCATCTAAACATGTGCTGTGCTGAATGTCACTGTGAAATGTCAAAATTGTGCAAACGCAAATTCATTTGTGCCACCTAGCTTCGTTTACGTACACGTGCAAGCAACGACTTCGCTTTCGCATTTCTAAAAACACCTTGTTCAGGTTCTAAACAGCGTATTCGTTCACGTACACGTGTAAGACACGACTTCGCTCTCGCATTTCCGAAAAATGCCGATTATGCTGGCTGATCATAGTACGCTTGCTCTTACGTTATATTAAATCGCAACGTTTGTATCTGTATCTTAAATTGGCAACGTATATTTGTGTATATAGTTTAAAATGCACCTAATACGAGTGCGAGGCATTTTATTACCTTAAATGTGTTTGCAGTATCCAATAAATCGCGACGATTGTATGCATTATTAGGGACACCACCAAGCCCTTCACGGAGCTCAAACGTGTGGTCGCGAAGGCAGTAACAGAATATAGCCGTAGAAGACTACCCAGACGTTCTAGTTTTAGTAAGTATTTGCTACGGTATCTTCCTAGTATGTATGCTTCAGCTACTGCCTCCCTATAGTAGCGGAGATTCCAAAGACCAAACATCGTGCGGATCCGAGTGCTGCGCTGCGCATAGGCGAAAGAGCGACAGATGGCAATCGTGACACTTCGTACACTACGTTCTCCGACGAAGTTCCGGCGCTCCGAGATAAGAATATGTATAAGTACTTATGATTGCTTTCTCGATGGTGATTGTCGGTTTCACGCTAGACCGCGGTGGTTCTCTATCTAGTGTACGTTTATTTTGTTACATTTATGTATGTTAAATGAATTTAAAATTGTTTTTGTGTTAAATACGTACACATCAATGCTTTAAATGCATTCAAATACAATATGGACGAGTTTATAAGAAATAAAGCAAACGAAATGGTGAATGTACAAGAGAAATTAAATATTAAATTTGTAAAGTAAAACGAATGAAATATTAAATTTACACAATAAAACAATAGAATGATGGATTTACAAAATAGAATAAATGCAGTAACTAATTTGTTAACGTAAAAAAAAAACAACAATAAAATGCTAAGAAACCTTAACAATTGTTGTGTTAGTAACCCCATCCCTTCCGAAGGATACATTTCAATTTCAACAAAGGAAGACGTCACCCTGATTCGCAAACAAAAACGGCAACGGGGGAAAAGTAAGTAGCTGAATGACGAAAAACCAAGCGACTGTTTCGGAAGACATAAGAAAAGCACGTAAAGACAGCACGAGTTTCTCTCAGCCCACACTAAATATATTCTTTTTTCGGTTTGACGCGAAACGCTCAATGGCCCACGCTTCAAATCTACCGCACCCTATAAATATTATTGCAAGGTTATAGGAGGGTTGGCAGACGAAAACTTTCCAATGTCATATTTCGCGTTGCCTACGGCTGTTTTCCTGCCAGCTAGAGCTCTAGATAGCAAGCTAGCTAGCTTGCTCGCTTGCTTATTTGTTCTCGTCGCATGTTTACCCTCGCCGAGGAAAACTTTATTTTGCCAGATGCCGTTGACAAGGTCTTGTTTTCTCTCCCATTCAAATTTCATCATTTAATTTACATACGTACGAGGAAGGAAGTTGAAACGATATCCGGGCGTATCTCTTTTGTGTTGAATGGTAATAAAACGAATTTATGGGATTATTTTGAAAATATACACTAAACTACTATAAGATTTTATTCGTAAAAAATAAAATTTACATAAAAATCGCTAGATTAAAAAAATTATGGTTTCTCTTCTAAAAATATCGGAATCCATAATCTGGGAAGTTATGATAATTCATTGCTTGAATGATTCATCAAAGTGTATATGGAAATGTTGGGGGAAAAAATCTATAAATTTCATAAATTTTAATAAATAATGTCTAATTTTGGTGTATATCAAGCTAGAAAATTAATTTTGATTTAGCAAAAATCTGCGTGAAATTAATTCTACGGATTGGTGCAGACGAGACAATCAAAAGCAAACACACTCTTCACATTGTTAAAAAAAAGATTTAATAATACATTTTATGAAAAAATTGATTCATTCAAATACAAACTCTAAATAAATTGTTTATTTTTGAAAGGGCCTAAGTCATATTTTATCAATTTTTAATTGGGGTTAAAATCTATAATTTAATAACATTTGTAAAATATATTACTCACAAAATATGATGCAGATCGTCCTGAGTCTTTCATGCAGGGTAAAGTTATGGGTTTTGCTAACGTACCTGGAACAAAAGTGGAATTATAGTTACTAATTCAAAAATAATTAGAGAAATTATAATTAAGTATAACATTTTATTTTGATAAACTGTTGAAGTATTTGTGATAATGTTTTCTGCAGGGTGTAAAACATTTATAAGACTAAATTTTTAACAAATAAGCGATTCTAAATTTCAAAGAGTGTTAAAAACATCCTTTGGTTTTGTAATCTATTGGCACGAAAGACCAGTTTGAGGTACTATCTGTGTAAGAGATTTTTCATACCATTAGCCAAGCTAAGAAGGATTCAGGCGCCAGTAACACCTAAAAGCGCTATCCCACGATAGCCTCCACACGTACCCCTGTCACCTTTCTTAAATAATGGTAATATCAGTGCTTCCCTCCGGCTTTCTGGCATCTCCTTTGATTCCTTGATGTTGCCTAGTAATTCGGGAATCTCGTCCTTTAATTTTTTACCGCCATATTTTAGAATTTCCCTAGATATTCCATTTCGCAAAACATTATTATTATTATTATTATTCTCGGCCAAGCTTCTATCAAGATTTATAAAAGTGATTCGATGTGGCTGTTGCCGTTTTAGAAACAATTTTAAATACGAGGCATGTCCAGAAACCAAATTCCGTTTGGTAATAAAAACAAAACGAGTACAGATACAGAAAAACTATTTATTGCAAAAAAAACTACAAATCTTAAATTATCTTTCTACATAGCTCCCACCATTTTGTAGGCACTTGTCATAGCGTTGCACAAACTAGACCGTTGATAAGATAACTGGTAGGATAAGGAGTTGGATTACATATTAGAGAAGTAACTGTGCCTTACTGATAAATTGGTACCTACCCGGTGCCTCCACCATATGTCACGTATTTTCTTCTAAGATTAATACGAGGGATGATCGTAAAATAAGGTTCCCAAAACCCTACAGCAGCAATAAGGCATGCAAGGCGAAGTCCGACAACCAGGTGCGAAATTCGCGCTGTGATACGTTTTTTAAACGCGAAAGGAGTTTCACCTATAGACATTCATCGTCAATCAACTGAAGTTTATGGAGAAAAATGTATAGCTGTTCAACACGTCCGCACGAAACGTGGGTGTTTCATTTCACTCCCGAAAAGAAGCGACAATCATGCGAATGGCGCCATTCAACTTCACCGAAGCCAAAGTAGTTTAAACAAACGCAGTCTGCTGGCGAAGTCATGGCAACCGTCTTTTGGGACAGGAAATGGCTATTGCTGGTCGACTTTTTGTCTCCTGGGACGACAATAAACTCAAACAGGTATTGCGATACACTGACCAAACTCAGACGGGCGATCCAGAACCGCTGGAGGAAGACTGACTGCAGGTGTGACGCTTCTTCACGACAACGTTCGGCCCCACGTCTCTCGTCGAACCCAGGAATTGCTGACAAAATTTGGCTGGACTGTCATGCCCCTCCCCACACACAGTCCGGACCTAGCTCCAAGCGATTACCACTTGTTTTCAAAATTAAAGAAACACTTGGGTGGCGTACGCTTCGGGATCGACGATGAAGTCAAAGAAGAGGTTCTTCGATTCTTGAAATGACTGGCGGCAGAATTTTACGACATGGGGATACAGAAGTTGGAGCACCGTCTGCAAAAATGCTTGGATAGAAATGGCGATTACGTCAAAAAAAAAACCTTATTTTACGATCATCTCTCGTATAAGTGTACTTACGTGACGAGAGAGACTCGCTGGCAGGTACCAATTTATCAGTAAGGCACTGTTACTTCTCTAATATGTATTTATTCCAACTCATCCTACCAGTTATCTTATCTACGATCTACAACCAACTACCTCTTATTCTAGTTACCAACTAACTCCCTCGCTATCTATCGACCCCGATCTTTCTGCCATTCTGCAGTTTGTAACTGTGACAAGCAGTTGTGTAAGGAGGATCGGTTTCGATATTACAAAACCTAATTCTATAATAGAACTTTCCGTGGCATTATGCCTTCCTCATAAAACGAAGCCGCCGGTGTTGTCAACCATATGGTAACATGTTCTTTGAGCTCTTCATCGTTGTTGAAATTTTGACCAAACAACGTTTTCAGGTGCAAAAAGAGATGGAAGTCGATAGGAGCGGGGTTGGGGCTGTACGGAAGGGGGCTGTATGCCCTCCTCACACTGCGAACAAGACGCAACAACTCTTACAAGACTTTGGCTGGACCCAGTTTGACCACCCCCCGTGTAATCCTGAAAACGTTCCTTGGTTTTCTTTTATGTCTCCTTCGTCAACTAAAGCATTGTATCGAAAACCTTTCTCAACATGTTACACATGGTTGGAATCAGAAGAAAAACATTCTGGGGGTGTTAAAATCCAATATAGCTCCGATAAGAAAATAGAAAGTTGATGATGGCCAGAAGGAACGGAAGCGTCATGAAAATTTGGAGTACACCATTAGATAGAAGATCGAAAGTGATCTCGAGAATCTATTATTAGTTTTTCTCTGCAAGGCCAAATAAAGGCACTACAGTTTAAAAGATAAAAATGAACGTATTTTGTCACAGGTCCACGTTCTCTTCGGGTTCATAACAAATACAAAATTTAGCAATTTTATCGAACCCACCCTCCATCACCAATAATAAGCGACTCATATAGACTCAAAGGAAACGAACAGAAAATAGTAGCCTTCCTTTCTTTTCATGTCATTGTCCATGAGACAAGGTTACCTGCTCGCACACTTACGACAACTGAAAGGAAAACAATTTTGGCAATCTTCAAAGGTGTTATCGCAATTATTAACGATGTATACTCACCCTATTGAAATCAAAATTAACGCTAAGCTGAATAGATCCTTATGTTTCTCTTTTATACCTTATATATAATAACAGCCGCTGTATTACGTCTCTGATGAACGAAATATACCTTGTATAATCCCAAAGCAAAAGCTGCTCCCATTCCAAACGATCCGAATACAATAACGCCGACCCTGTTCTCCCACTCCCATCCTCCTGGCCATCCCTCTCCACAAAATATACTTATATATAGATATAGGGCTTGGAAAATAGATGTTCGTCTCGGAGCACGAAAGGCATGTGGCGCAGCAGGGTGAATTCTAAGAGAACAACCGACGTACCTAGCTACCTACACCTTATATACCGCCGGGGCTTCTACATAATAGAGATAAGATTTCGAGAACACCGTATAGAGCAGATTAGTGCGGGAGCATTAAACGGCAACAAAGGGTCCGTAGCCGCTAGTCGAATTTTAAGATTCTCCAGCATTCTTTCCTTGTGCGATGTCGCCATCACGAGCACGCACATAAAAATACAATAGGGCGCCCGTCTTCGAGCGAGAATTTCTGTGTGACGGCAAGAGATCGAATCGAGATGAATATAGTGACGTTATAATATGTTTTTTCTGTAGATTACATTGAATATCGTTAAAGGGTGTTTAGTATAGTTATTTTAGATAAGAAGATAACGTATGAGTTATCATAGTACACATACAAGTAGAACTTCTTCTAAAAGTTTGTTGTTCAATATAGTCTGAAATCACCTTCTTTCTAAACCTAGGCCAAGGCCTTTTGGCTCTTCCCATAATGCGTGTAACTAATTCAGTGCGATCACACAATTGAACCATCCTACATCTAGGCGGAGGACGAAGGATCTTCAACCAGTCTCCCCAGTAGGCGGTTAACCAATTCACCAGCCATTATTATTGGTCTCAAGCATGTTTTGTATAGATGGACTTTCGTCGACAAATCAATAGTGTTATCCCCAGCAGAAGAAGCCAAAGTCTACTTTTTAATTCGGGCAAATTTGTTCGTAATGAAGTATTTTGCGGTGGAACTACACTGCGCTCTAACTCCGCCAACTTCTATGTTATCTTGTGAAAGTTTTCTTCTTTTAGTGAACCATACGGCGATGGTTTTGTCGCCATCCTGTATTCCCTCAATCATTCCATCAGTGTATCAAGGGCATTCCGCAATTTTCTAGCTAACATACCTTCATCCCCGCAGCATGCGTAAATTGCAATATCGTCAGCGAACATAGATCGTATGTATAAAGTATAAACAGTTCAGGCACCAATAAAGACCCCTGTGCTACTCCAGTCAACAATGGTTTAGAACCAAGTCCAATATAGTGGAATTCTATGAGAAATTAAGTCTTGGAAAGCACATTCGTTGGTATTGATATTGGATCAGGACTGACTAGAGTATGTTAGAAAAATCTGAAAGTGAGAAAATCTGAAAATATTCAGGGTGTCTCACCGGAAAATGCATCGATCGATATATAAAAGAGTATACATTGGAAAATTCTGAAAATTTGGTAATATACTATAGCCTTCATGTACTATTAAACTAAAATATTTTTAATAACCTGACACATCCGGTTATACCGGAAATATCTATCAACTTTGTTATTTTAAATGGAACACTATATATTATTAGATAGATACCGAGCGGCAAAGGTACCGCATGTTCTTGATATCACTTTATTGTATTCTCCATAAATAATAAACAAATTTGTATAGTTTTCGTTCGTATAATTTAAACGTGCCGGCATTGCTTATAACTAGAGTTTGTTAAAAAGGTGGTACCGGATGGCAGTAGCGTAGCGGTAACGGCGTGGGTAGGGGTAATTTTCAACTCGTAGTCGATCTCGACAGTACCGCGAGGGAGTTCAAAGCGACAGTACGTTGCACGCTGCACATTAAATAAGTACACGGAGATGGGACGCCCAAAGGGTGTAACGTTCCCTTCGAGTGTGAATAAATATCTCAGGCATTTCCCTGGATTAGAATATAGAAGTCCGCATATTTATTGCACAATACCCAATAGCGGATTGCTAAGTCGCGATAGGTTTGAATGTAGAAAACATTGTAAAAGTAAACATCATGTATTGAATTTAAGAAACAGTATTCCAAACTGGCAATTTTTATATGATTCTATTTTTATGTTAAGTGCGTGCAATATCCCACAACATCTAGTATCTAATAAACACTTTCGTCTTTTTTGGAATAAATATGTTCCATCATGGAAGTTACCAACAAAAAGATAATTGCGGTACAATTTACCACATGTGCAAAGACTGTATAAAAGACGAGGTGAGAAATCAAGAAATCTGGCTGACTGTGGACGAAACTACTGATACTCAGAAACACAGCGCGATTCATATTGTGGCGCGTCCATTAAAACGTAATGGTCCAGCAGCTTCCTTAAAGCCGTCCGTAAAAGGACTGAAAGAACTGATGTCGAAACCATTATAAGCATAATAAAAAATATGTTAAGAGAATTTTGTATCGTAGGAGTCCAAATCACCATGTTATGACGAGCCGCAACATGTGAAGCTGTAGGTTAAGTATCTTCCGACTCTTCTTCACATAACATGCCTCCTACGCGCATGTCATCTCGTAGCAGAAACAATTCGAAGCATGTATCCCTGGGTGAACGATTGAATATCATCTACCAAAAAAGTGTTTGTGAAATCTCCCAAACATATTCGCGTATTCAAGGAATAGTATCCGCAAATTCCACTACCACCTCAGCCTGTATTGACGCGATGGGGAACATGGATCGAGGCAGTATCTTACTATCGCAAATATTATTCCCAAGTGAAAGATGTCGTTTTCAAACTTAATTCCTTTAATTCTCAAGCGGTTCGCGAGAGTCGGCAACTTTTTTCCGATTCGGACGTTCAAAAAGAAATAGATGACATTTCCATAAACTATTCTGTAATGACACAAAGTATTTCGCAGTTAGAAAATATTCACTTATCTATACAAGACTCGTTAAATTACATCAACAATTTAGCAGCCGCTCTAGAAAGCTTGACGGATCCTATAGGACTAGATGTCGCGCAAAAATTTCGTGCAGTTTTAAATAAAAATCCGTATTTAGAAAAGGTTCGATCTATACTTGGAATTTACGACTGCACAGAAGAGATACGGGAGTATTTGAATTTCGCAAATCTTACTTCATTAGATGCTGAACGATCATTTCCAAAGTATGCGAGAACATTTTCAGACCATCGTCGAAGCCTGACCGAATCGACAATGGAAGCATCGCTTATGTTGCAGTACTGCGCGGCGTACCATGGCAGTCGCACATTACCGCAGTGGTCAGTCATCGATACGTCAATGAAAGGTAACAATGTATTATTTTTTTATTAATGCTATGTCTACTTTTGCGCGGTACGCCCCGGACGGTTCCACTAGTTTCTCGAACATTATAAATAGTACACGCACACCGATCAACCGATAATAACCGAGCGTCCACTCGATTCCTTGTATGTACATAGTAAACACAGCTCCTTTCACGGCGCGTCTGCGGGTGCAACCGCTTTAATAATAAGCGAAGTTCACGATACCCTGTTTATATATTTTTTTACACTGTGATTTGTTTGGGATAGATTATGTTGTGTTCTTTTTTTAATTTTAAAGAACCTTTGCCATTAAAAAGACATATCTACATATTTTACCTTCAAATTACTTATCGATCTCTTTTTTTTGTAATGTAAAACACAAGAAACGCATTAGCACTGCCAAAAAGTACGTATATTTCGGATCTCAAAAATTTAATTTCATACTTCGAAAGTACTCCCAAGAGTACGCGTTTCATCCGTCCCTGATACCGGTTCGTACATGCGAAATTTATGCTCTCCGCTTGCGCGCGCCAAAACAGCGACGGCACGGCCTTTGAAATAATAATACGCGCGTCACGCCATAAATAATTCGCTGTTCTTTGCAAATGTTTTTTCGTGGCATATTTATCACCGTCCGGGCGTGAAAGATTTACCGATATTAAATTTCGGTACCGCGAAAATATTGAAGTGAGAAGGCCTCGATGAGTCCATCTGTATTTACAGCGATCGTAACGCACCTGCGAAGAATTCTGCGGTGAAAATGGAAAAATGCAGTCTTCCCTTGAGGGTATTCCCCAAGCTACTTGTCGAACACGTACTTAGATAAGCTTTCTAGTATGCCTTCAGGCAATAATTAAAAGTCAAGAAGCCAATCAGAAGCCTTTAGGGACAACGTAATTTGTCTTGTAATTGGCTAACGCTGTTGGCCGAACGCACTTACATACATACATAATCGTTCCTCTTCTACCTTACGGCATCGAGGTGAGCGGAGCGGCAACACATCTCCAAGCTATATCACTCGCCACCCTTTCAGCCTGCCTCCAATCCATATTTCTTCTACTTAACGCTTTTCCCACTTCCCCGTTCCAAGTTCTGGCTGGTCTGCACCTTTCACATTTTTTGTCCACCCCCATTTTCCATATTTCCTTAACCGTTCTTCACTCATCCATTCGCACCGTATGCCCAAACCACCCTAGCTGTTTTGTTTCCAGGTTGCGAATGTTGGATTCACTTTGCATCTTTCGCGGATTGTTTCATTTCTAACTCGAATCGTCGTGTCACCCCGGTTGCCGCACGCAGATACAGAATTTCGCATGCTTGTATTCTGCTCCGATTCCTCTCACTTGGGGTCCAAGTTTCTCCACTATATAGAAGTACTGGTTCATACACAGATTTAAACACTTTCATTTTGGTTTCCAAACTAACCTCTTTCTTCCTAATAAAGCTTCCATTTAGTGCATAATACAACCTTGTAGCACTAGTAGTTATTATTTATTTCAGCATCTATTTCTCCACGTGCGCTTAATATAGATCCTAAACATTTAAATTCCTCCACCTGCTTAAGTGTCTTATCCTCCAACTGCATCTCTGCTTCCTTGTAGTATTTGGATACAACTAACAGTTCGGTTTTTTCAATATTAATGTTCATGCCAAACCTTTTAAAGTCTTCATTCCATATACTTATATTTGTTTGTGTAACATTTTCCTACCATTACTAGATCATCCGCGTATATGAGCTCCGAGATGTATGTACATACATAACTATAAGTTCACTAATTAACCGCACGGTGTTTTTAATTCGACCTCACTTTAGGGATTATCCTCACGATGAACATACAGTGACTCGATACCGACTTTCTACGCTTTTCCTAACAAAAACTTTGCAACTTGATTATGTCATGTTCTAGTGCGCAGTATAAAACTTTTAAACGGCTACTACATATGCTCCAATATTCCCGATTTGTGACCTGGGAAAGAACTATCAAACGTTTTTTCAAGGTCGACAAAACAAAAATAAAGTGTGCTATTGTATTGCAGCGCTTTTTCAGTCAGTTGTCTTACAGAAAAAATAAGATTGGCTGTGTTTCTCCCTGGCCTAGAGCCACACTGAATATCGTCAAGGGTCTCTTCGATCGTATCTCTTAGCCTTTTTTCCAATATTATTTCATATACTTTGCTAGCGATCACAAGTAGCGAGATTTCTCTATAGCTTGTACATCTATGTGCGTTCTCTTTCTTGTGTATCGGGAGTATGGTTGCAAGTGTCCAGTCTAGTGGTATGCGTCCGGTGTGCCACGCAACATTAATTATTTTAAATAGTAGCTGTTATGCTACTCCATCCATATATTTGATCAATTCCCCCTTTATATTATCATGTCCTGCCGCCTTACCATTCTTCAATTTTCTTATTGCGTTCTAAAATTCTTCCCACTTAATCTCTTCTTTATATTCAATTTCCTCATTGTTATCTAGAGTCACTATCGTTGCAAAAATCTTGAGATCATCTGCGTATGCCCGAACTCTACAGCTCAAAGTTTTGAGTAGATCATTAATATAAATATTGCATAAGAACGGACCGAAATTTGTTCCCTGTGCTATCCCAGAAGAAGGTGTGTAATGTCTCGAATTGTATCTGTTATAAGAAACATAGCATAATCTATTGATTAAGTATGAAGATATAAGTTGGAAAAAAGTACTGGAGAAACCGAATGCATCCAATTTAGATATAAGTATGGAATGATCTATAGAGTCGAAGGTTTTCGTGAGATCGGTGTAAATCGTCCACTAAGAAAACCATGCTGTTGCGAAAAAAACTGATGTTTGCATTTGTTGAATAGTTGATTATACAACGTACTCTCAAATACCTTAGAGAAGTTGCAAACTACATTAATTGGTCGATAATTCTGTATGTCAGCTCTGTCTCCCTTTTTAAAAACAGACGTGACTCTACAAATTTTCCATATTTCAGGAAAAAGCCAGTTCTTATAATTAAATTGAAGATGGTTGTTTTACGGCTCACACAATGCTCTTGCACAATTTTTTACAAACCAACTAGAAATGGCGTCATGACCAGACGTGAAAGTAGATTTAAGCTTCGTTATGCTACAAAACACTTCTCGCTCAGAAAATTCTTGATGTGTTATACAGTTTGATATATTATTGAAGGTGGAGGCAACTGGTGACGAAGTATGGAAGTAATTTGAGAAAACTTTCGCAAAGGCATCAACAATGTCTTGCGGTTTCGTAAATTCTTGATTGTTGCTTGACATGCAGCCGGGAATTCTAATAGTATTTCTCCTATCTGCAACGTATTTCCAGAACATCTGCGGGTCGCTAATAATTTTTGATTGCATTTCAGATTGATAGTTTTTATATGCAATACGCGGAAAGCCATGTGATCAAATTTAGTTCTAATTCCACGTGCATTCTGGTGCATGAAGCGAAGGACGTATTATTTGAGTTTAGTTTTCCGACGATGCAGTTTTTACAATCGTAGGAACGTTGCGTATGTACTTGATAGTAAGTTGAGTTTCTCCGGCCTTTTTACAATCAAGTAGTTGTTGCTTGACGATCTTATATTGTTGCAATTGGGAAGGGTTCTTATCTCTGGAAATGGAAATGCTGCTATAGTTGGGCACATGCTTTAACTAATAATATTTTTAAACGGTCCTAATTCGATGGCCAGGGACTGTATATGCCATCACATCTTTTTTTTAAAGCAGACCATCTAAGTATGAATAAGATTAGTGCAAGATAGGTACCTCAAAGACGTCATTTTAAGGACGATAGTGAGTTGCAAGCAGCTATAAATACATCACTTTTAGAGACAAATTTTAGATTATTTTTACAAGGATATAGAATTGTTAATTGATCGTTGTAATAAATGTATTGAAGTTAAGGGAGATTATATTGAAAAATAAAAATTGTTCTATTTTACCAAGTTTATTTTTCCTATATGAGGCCGAGAGTTTATGATGCTTACCTCGTAGATTGATAAATATGGTTTAATATTAAAGTTAATATTGTGATATGTTCAAATACTTTAGCAAAGTTCACTAAAATGTTTATGTCTGTAGTTCACAATATTAGCCCGATCACCACTCTTAAACATTGGCACTATCTTACTAGTTCTCCAAATTGGCGGAAATCTTTTAATAATTAAATTGTATAGTATGCTTGGCGTATGCGTAAAGATACACACTCTCGTACTAGAAAACTATCTTACTATGTTATTATGACTATCACCAGACGTCATATCATTCTTAAGCTTTGAAGCGCTCTTTAGTTAGTATTTATAGTTTGTAGAGCTGATGTAGTACCGCCAAATACATTAGAGAATGATGCGGAAAAGTATTAATGGTGTCTCGAAGTTAAGTTAATTATTCGTCGTTGTTCTACGACTACTAACAAATGACCAGAAGGTCTTAGGATTAACTTCAGTATTCAATAATTCTTTGCAGACAACATAACTTACAGTCCTTGCGATTATCATTTATTAAATTTGTATTGCATCCATCACATTTAAACTTACACCACCCGCAATATTCCACTAAAGCTAACCGCATCCGAATGCTACCGATTCGGGTCGAGTTTATGCAAACATTTGCAAATTCCATCTGCGTATCCGACAAAATGTGTGTAATCATTGGACCGAATCTTTCACGAAAGCCGAAGGTATGCATATGCATTTAACAAACGATTTGTACAAACGTTTATCGTAGATGCCTTCCATAGATATATACGTACTTCAAACGATAGGTTCCGCGAGGCGGAATGCCTTCCAACTAGCTGTTAGACGTTCCGGAGTCAAAGCCGGAACGCGACAGTGCTTGCCGGACTTCCGGATAGCTCGCCGACGATTTCCTACCATAGGATGTCAGTTCACGTCTAAACTTGGTGATATGATCAACCACCGTTTTTGGCCTAGCTCGCGGTATTTTAAATATATGAAATTCGCGTAGAATCAAACGATTTCTGTTTCTGAAAGGAAATGGAGTAATGGTGGAAAAACAAGATCATATTCATATTTGCTTGAAATATGAGCTCCTGCTGTCGAAAAGTTACATTGAAAATAATGGTGTGGTACCTGGATGCGCGCGTATTGGATGAGAGTTTATGAGCGTCTCTCTCGCAGACTGCCGTCAGATACAGCGCTAACATTAAAATATATACAGCCTCTTCCAACTCTTTCTAATGTAAGAGAAGTATGTATAGAGCTATCATTTCCCTAGTGGTAGTAAAATCACTGTAGAGGCCCTCTTGTATGTAATACTTATTTTAGATATCATTTCGAGGGCGATTCGTAGAAATAATGAAATTGAAAAAGGAAACTAGAAGTGGCCCTATGTTCGATAAATACACAGTGCGACAAATAAATTTCGAGACTGGCCGTGGAAAACATCATTGAAACAAGATATCTGAATATTTTTCGATTTTTTTATTCAAAATATTCTCCTATAGTTTCAATACACTTGTTACAGTGATTCAACAGCGATTCAAATGCGTGTTCTAGCTCATTTTGTGGAATTGCATCTAGTGCTCGTGTTGTAGATGTTTTGATGGTCGAAATGTCATTAAAAAAACATCCTTTCAGCTTCAATTTCAATTTTGGAAATAGAGAGAAATCGCACGGGGTCAAATCAGGTGAGTAAGGTGGATGATTCAACACGCAGACTTGATTTTGAGCCAAAAATTGGCGAATAATGAGTGAGGTGTGACTCGGTACATTATCGTGCAACAGAGACCAGGTCTCTGGATCACGATATTCGTATCGGGTTGCCCAAATCCTCGTGAAGAATGGTTCGGATCGTTTCTCTGCTAATGTTTAAAACCTCTTCTATCATTTTCAGCGAAGCATTATGATTATTTGCAATAAAATCACATACTTTTTCGATCATTTCAGGTGTCCGAGCTGAATTTGGCATTCCTTCACGTTTATCATCTTCTAACGTCTCTCTGCCTTCCAAAAAACGTCTATGACACAGAAAAACATTTGCTCTACTCAAACAATAATCGCCGTACACTTGCTGCATCAACCCGAATGGTTCTGATGCATTTTTGCAAAGTTTTGCGTGAAATTTGATAATTGCTCTTTGTACTATGTTAGCATTTCAACATCGACAACAAAGTTGTTTTGGGAGAACTGTCATAACTTTGCTATTTGTCAACCGATTGAAGCAAAATTGGTATTATTAGAAAGAGGAATATCACAGCTTTCAAACGCCGAACACATAGATGGCGCTACTAGTTACTCGGATATGGTTCGAGTCTCGGAACTTATTTGTCGGACTGTGTAACACCATGTTTCAAATTCGCTAACAATTGTATTTATCTTACGAGTAAACTGTGTTTCGTTGTGTTTCGACTATGCAGCATGAGGCATACAAAAAGACCTTTCCTACTGAGATTGCATTGGCAGACCATTAGAAATACATATTAAGGGTCTTGGTTAGCTTTACTTATGCTTTCTGGATTGCTCACAAGGAATGTCTGAACTCACACATCCGTATGTAGGTGTATGAACAATAACACAGGCCAACAAAAAAAATATTTGTAAAAATTTTTTAAACAAATACCTCCACAGAACTGCCAACCTAATAACATTTGATGTTACTGCCAACGTATTACGTTATACATACATACGTTACATTTGAACGATAGAAAATTAACTTTTCGCGTTTTGAATATTAAAATGTGAAAAATTGGTGGGTGATACAATTTTTTTATTATTATTTTCGGACTCAGCACATCAAAAAACATAAGAATCAGGTAAAATTAATAAAAAAGTTTTTTTATCGTTGGCCTGTGTAATCAGTTTTCTAAAAACTGTCTCCATAGATTGGTCTTCAATCTTGCGAACGGTTTCTCGATCCATGATGAAGGGAGTCTTTTCAACAGTTCCAGATGGCTGAGTTTGGTGACAGTAATTGGCAGTCTATGGTCTTTTAAAAGTTGCAGTTAAGCGTAAAACGGTTATTTCTTTAGGTACCTTAATCGAAGAGATATCTTATTTTCCATACATAGTATTTACTTTGTAAAAATTATATGTTATTTTTGGATTTAAGCACAGTACCTACTCAAAATCAAATCACTAAAACATCCTTCGACAAGAACGTTATTCAAATTCTCTTCACCAGACTTGCAATAACGCACCTTTCAACATTTCCTTTCCATTTTTAAATAACATGAGCTCTTCCTAAAACCGAGCGATGAATCTTTTTACATATGCAGCATTGTTGCACTAGGAATCGTTGAGAATATGCACCTATGTATATTTCAGGAACTCGTCCTCTTAGGAACTGTTACCACCCTAGTAAAATTTCCGATATAATCATTCAGAGCTTCCCATTCTGCACGGCATAGAAGTCACTACGAAATTACGACTCTACTCCCTTTATGCTCCCTTTATGCGCGGTCGTGTCAGCGACGTCGTAACACCACACACATACGAGTCATAAAATCGAAATATTATTTAACTCACATCGAGCGTTTAATATCCCAGGATATTAAGGCTTAATAACTTCGAAATGGGCTAACCGATACGTATTAGGTGTAGATTCCGACCGTGGATAGTAACTGGGTATCTAGATCAAGTGTTAGAACAGCAATTCTATTTTGACCGAGAGTAATATCGCGTAATTTACTACTTTGACGTAAAGGTAGGATTACTTTAAGCAAAAGATTAACGTTATTGGGGAAAAGGCCGTTTACATGAACCGGATATAAGGGTATAAATTTCTGTATGTGTCTGGATGTTGTAAAATTAATTACTACTGCTTGAAACGAGCTTGTTATAAACATAAAATATAATCCGTTGAGTTGGTTAATATACACATATACATGTAATACTAACCTGCAGGATTTTAAGTAGTTATACACTCTAAGAAATGGGCGAATTGAATGAAATTAGAGAGAAATGTAATCTCTTGTGGGGGAATACCCAAAGTAACATACTAGGGTAGGTAAGGATTAATAATAATATTAATAATAATAATAATAATAATAATAATAATAATAATAATAATAATAATAATAATAATAATAATAATAATAATAATAATAACAATAATAATAATAATAATAATAATAATAATAATAATAATAATAATAATAATAATAATGAACTTTATTTCAATGACAAAAGTTTGAAATAAGTCGGAAAAAAAACAACAATACAAAAGGGAATAATACAATAACTAAATACAAAACAAAAGAAATTAATAAGTAATAAGTCAAAGTGACTATACACATATCAAATCAAATATTGGGGCAATCGAAAAATTCCTTAAATGAATAAAAACATTTGGACAGTAACCAAGATTTTACTGTTATTTTAAATTTATTTAAATTATAAACTTTCCAGTTGTCTGGAAAACGATTATAGATTTTGATTTCAAGGACATCAACACTATCTGATGTAAGTTTTAGGTTATGCTGCATGAGATGTATCTTAGGATCTCTTAGGATTGATTTATAAGCGCTGGTACCATATATATAGCGAATAGCCTTGTCGCTTGTGCTAGGAACGCCCTCTCCACTCCTCAGCGTCCAGACAATCCTACACAGTCGCAAGTCAGTCGCCTAGCATACGTGCTTGAGATATCTGCTCCACACAGATGTATAGAAATACGTTACACGATAGCCTAGTACGCTTAACCAAACAAAAATTTTTTGATACTCAAATAATTGAATCTGATAATAAATGTCGTACCACTTGGCAAATTCTAAACAACCTACAAGACAAACCCTGCCTAACTCAGACTAGGAGTCGATTGGAAATTAAGATGAACGACTCTATTATTACTTCTCCTATAAACACAGCAGAGACCAGACAGCAGAATGAACAGTTTTATTGACAAACACAATTTACTTTCACAATCGCAACATGGGTTTAGAACTGATAAATCCATTAACCACAGTTTTTTATCTTTCAACTCCGATTTAATTCTTTTTTCAACATGTTCACGAGCAGATGGCACAATTCTTTGTAACGATGCCCGACTTGGTAATTTGCAGTCCGAATATTTATTCCAAAAGAAGACGTATGCTTCCTTGTCTAGTAAATTAAACGGTAGATTACATGCAATAAAGGTAACACATAAATTAAATTTAAATTTGTCATAGTGTCGTGCGCAATTTTTTTTTTGAAGAATGCTGTTTACTATTTACGTGACGTAGACAATCCCTTTTGGACCAACACATTAAATGGATATTACAAAGTACACATTGAATTTTAACGCCATCATAATTTAGGTCAGGCATTTCTGCTATAAATTCTGTAACTTTGTCCAACAGTGGTCGTTTTCGCGACGTAAGCAACATTTTTAAAACAAACGTAGAACTACGAAATAGTATTTACGGCAGCGTACATGTATACACAACAGATCTGATTGAGACTCGCAGTTATACTGAGCGTTGTATCGAACCTCCACCACTGCCCGTTGGCGCTAGTGGGCAACTCTATCAATAAGTGTTCGAAGCGCCATTAATACCCCATTCAATTTTGCATCTACAGACTACATCGTTTGCCAAAAGCCAGTCGTCTATCGTGGGCGCGTAGTGATCTTCATTCAGCCAACCCTTTAGTCGATCCTTATTTGTTAAATTCATTTATGACATAAAACGTCTAGGACATTGCATTACAGCTAAAATAAATTGGAAATAAAAACATTGCTAATATTACAAGATTCTTTCAATTTCAAAGAATGGGAGATTCTTATATTCTCTGAATAACAAAGCGAAACAATTGTTGCTAATCCTATGACTCGTTCTGCTTTTGGAAGTTACCCAAACAAAATACCTACGTCATTAATATTCTTAAAACTCTGCAGTCAAAGGGAACTGCAGGAAATACCACCTTCAATAAGAAATTGGTAGTTCTTTTGTAATAATTGACTGTTATTACGATGTCGTTTAGGTCAGGTGTTTCCATAATCAAGGTCTAATAGTTCAAATGTATAAATTGATTAACTCCCAACGTATAGGTTGTGTTGCAAATTATTGTAAGTCGGGATATTACGTTTTATTTCTATATCTTGGCAGGTTTGCTTGGTGAATAGGAATGTGAATCAAAAGGTTTGTCTAATCCGATAAATAAGGATATATAAGCTCCGCCTTAAACGTTTAATTATAAAATTTATTGTATTTTGAAACTATTAAATTTACAAAAATAATTTAAAGATATAACAATTTCATAAAGCTTGAAATTAAAAGATTCAATGCAGTTTAATTTTTTTTGTACGTCTATGTGCAGAACCATAATCATCTTCGTATCAACCCAAGGATATATGTTTCTTATTTTCAATTTGAAGTATGAATTAAGAAACATGTTAGAATTATCATATTTTTGTTTTTCTTCTTAGTGTATACTGTTTTTTGTACTCTCGGACTTGTTTCATATTTGTTGTGATCTGTGAAATAAAGGTCTATTATTATTATTATTATTATTATTATTATTATTATTATTATTATTATTATTGTTTCTAATTCACATCCTATGTTCACATCTCATGTTGTATGGGTAATAATTTGTAATGCGTGTCTACTAATAACCAAAGTAATACTAATATAGCTCATGGTATTGACGGAATCACTCCCGGCGAAAAAAAATGTGAGAAGAGAAATGCGCTAGATAACAGACATGCTTCTGTTTACCCGGCGTCATCAGCATTGCTCCGAGCACATTCCCTTCCTCGCCATTGCTGTTCGCCTCTTAGCTCATGCCACTAATCTCCATAAACGGCACTAAAATATATTTCTTGGCGCCACCTAGTGCCAATAGATATAGTCATACTGTATCAGATACCGTAGCGCTCAGGCACAACGCCATCTTGCGTTAAGCAGTCCAAGAACTGCTCGAGAAGTGGTTTGGCACCTGTACTCCGATTTCTGTCGCTACTTTCTAGACGGCAGGTAATACTTAGGACTTCGGGCAGAGAAAATTACCCTGTCTCTAAGTAATTAGGGACCTTAAGAGCTATCTGCCCAGCTTTGGAAAGAGAAGATGATCGTGGATAGTTTACTTTGCAGTAAAAACACAAATCTAATAATCACTCTGAAAATTACCTACTCGTTTGATATTACCCGTGAAAATTATATGGTAATTAAACATTCTTCCTGAATATCATATACGCACTAAAGATTATTAATTAAATTTGCATTAAAGTTACTAACAACATAGTAAATTTACAAGGCGTAGGTAAAATTACACCTAAAATTGTTCATGGATTTTACGTGTAATTTTACTTAATTTCAGAAGGTTGTTAAGTCTAACGAATAGTTTCAACTTGAAAAATATACATTTAGAGTACTTTATAACAATTTGAGTCAATTATAGTAACTCTTCAATAGCACATAACATTTACTTTCTCAAATAAATTAGATCCACAAAGTGAGAACCACCGATTACCTTTGGCACAACTTGTCCAATCCGAGAATCTTCCACTGATGACTCTGCATTCGCTACGCTGTCCGACCATCTCGGCATCGGCCACTCATTTTATTGCCGGACTCGCCGGAAGAATTAACCCGAAATGTCGGCCGTTAATCAAACATTATTTTCCGATACGATACGCGCAGAGCCTTCCGTATTTATCTTTATTAGAGTACAACCGCCGATCGAACGCGAGCGGCCAACAAAAAAAGAAGAGGAAAGTATACTCGAACCTGCACCGCATACCGCTGAACGTTGGAGAAGGTCGGCGGTAGGGGTGACCTGTTAACGGGTCCGCAATCAATAACGGCGTTATCGTCGCTGTTCCATTTGCACTATTTCATTCTGATCGCGATAAAGCCAGCGATTCCTCTCGGTTTTTGCCAAATAAATGCATATAATAATATATGGTGAGTTTTATTCAGCAGCAACCCGAAGAAATAGTTTAGCCACGGCCGCGCTGGATGGCTAATGTGAATTATAGCAAAAATTCTAGAAATATTTTATAAATGCAATTATTAAAAAGGATAACGGTAATAACCAGCTTGTGTATGGTGAACTATTTAATTTGGGGTATGTATATCTAAGAAACGATTCGTTTTATACGAAAATGGGTCCCTCAAGGCTCTCTTTCGGGCCAATACCTTCTGTGCGATTTAAACACGAGACAACGAAAACGTAATTTTTCTTTTCTTTAAATAAAGTGAAAAATTGACTTCCATAATACTTTTTCTGGTGCTTCTAAATCTTTTTTTCTCAATTGAATTAAATTTGAGCCATATTATGTTTAAAGAATTATGTAGTTTTATGAAATTTCCCAAACCGTGGTGTATGGAATTTACAATCGTTTTGGTATTGCATTAACACTAACTGATTTCTAGTGGATTAAAATTGACTTTGTTTTGATTTTCCTGAGGAACTTCTACGACTTGGACATCACTAACTTCTTCCTAATCTTAGGAGGTTAATTACAGACCCCGTTCTTTCAAATTTGCTAATCAAATTACGGTACGCCTTCATTTTACAGGGGCCTGCTCTCAAACCCGTTCTCGTACGAAACCTTCGTAAACCAGCAGTGTAATTTCTACCATATTCATACAAACATTGTACTAAACTTATACTTGTTTGCAGATCCATTTAATTTTTAAGTTCAACTCGCTTGAAATTCCATTAAGATCAGTTTTATTTTGAGAATAAATCACTAAATTGCAATTGGTTTGTTTTGACATTTGCGATAGTAGGTGTCATGGCGAAACTTTTAATTAACTAGGAAGTAAAACATATTACAATTTACGGATTAAAGAAGGAAATCTATCACTTTGTCTTCGAAATAAACCTCTCATCTTAAACTAGAAAAGACTTTTGCGATTCATCAAATATATCGGGAAGTTCATTAACGGGACAACGACTAATAGCCAACCTCCCCCAAAGTCAGATCAAAAGCTGTTAAAATAGCTAACGAAGCTTTAACTATTCGCGTAGGGAAGCTGCAGCTCAACCAACTCCCGTTAATTAATCAGAAAACTGAGCGATTATTCCTTAATTAGCAAAACAATGCCAGCGTAGTAATTTATTATGTCCCCTTTTGTTGCCGAAAATCGATGAAGCTGTGTTGTTATTTCGCCTGATGTAATTGCGCGGTTCATTAATTACCCAGGATTGGTGTGAAAAAGTTAGAAATTTCCAGCAGTTTTTGATGTCTTCGCATCCTTATTGCAAGGCGTTGTGTTTTTATTCCCCTGCAGGAGAGGATTTGGGAATAATAAAAAGGGGCTGGCAATAGGAATGTTGTTGATAAATTTTTGAAATCAAAATGTATTGTAGAATGCAAAAATAATGTAATGTATTAAAAAACGATCTAGTACGTTGTCGCCCAAAATACCCATCCAAATGCTTAATAAAAAACGTACCTAACGTCTGAATTCCATAATAGCAGGAGGATTCCATAGTAGCAGGGCCCACACTCTCATCAGTAAAAAGAATATTGGTAGCAAAATAGAGATCCTGAGCATCATTGCGTAGGAAACAGCGGCAAAACAGCAAATGTGGTTCTTGATCAGGTGGATTTAGGAGCTGCCCTCATTGCACCTGATCGGGCGTCATGGTGCCGCACGCAGAGGATTCTCCAAACAATAGAAGCATTAATTCCTACCATGGCTGATATGCCCCGTTCCCGGATTCTACTCTAGCCGTGCTAAAATTGCCTCTTCTGTCTCGGCGGTAGACACCAAGAATGGTCTCCCGGAATCATGGTACTCTTTCACAATAGAATCGGTATCACGCAATCTTTGGCGTAATCTTACAAAAACAAGACCTCAAGGGATCTGGTGATTGGGATGAGAGTCGACGTAAAGACGTTGCACTTCTTATTAGCGCGGTCATCCTTAAACTACATGTCGACTGATTTAATGCATAGACATAGCGAAAATTCGTGATATTGTGACAAACTATATGTTTAACAGAACCTATGTCAACTACGATAAGAAAATGCAAATTATTGCGAAAGAAAGAAGAGATAAGCGAAAAATGCACAAAAAGCTACAAAGAAGAATATCCTCCGGAACTCTGAAATCATCCATTGGCGAACCCATGTTCATTAAGACTTTTCTGCATATTTTGAGCCATAATATGTTCCCTCAAGATTTATATTTATACTTTCTTTAACACCCTGTAGCTTTATGATAAATGCAGACAAAGTTGATCTTGTGGATCTTTCCACAATGTAATATACTACAATCCTCGTATTAGCAATCCGCAAAACCTAAATGCCAAATAATTTCTATTAGACATGGAAATTGCAACACCAAGAAAGGGTGCGAATTTTTTTGACCAAAATTGGCAGAAACGTAACTATTTAAAGATAATAATTGATTTTTGGTGGTTTTTCGTTCAGGGAAATTGCAAATCGCCTTAACCGGAACTAATCCACCACCATGGACTAGGGAGGGCCAGGTAAGTCGCCGAAGAGGAGCCGGGAGCCGAAGAAGAACTAATGAGGTACAGAACCGATACCTTCGCCTAATGGCACTGAAAGATTGATTCTCCAGGAACCAGGTCAATTCATTATCTATGGTTAAGTAATAAAGGTCGTCTTCTGACCCTTCGAATCGTTTATCGCCAAATCAGGGCTTTCGACTTGCAATCCCACCGACCACATCTTATGTTACCACTTTCGGCTTAACAACGTTCGGAGTGGTGTAGGTTGAGAATGCACTGAAATATGGAGTAGCATAGGGCGGTGTTCAATGATGAATCTGAGTTTTGTATAGGGATGCATGATGGCCGCATGAGGGTTAGACGAAGACGCGAGGGACATCGCGATATTCACTTTTCTGTTGAAAGGCGTGTGCACCGAGCTATGGGAGTTATGGTATGGGATACAATAGCAAATTGGAGTAGATCCCAGGTACCATGAACGCCCAGCGTTACGTTGATGAGGTAATGGAACTCCATATTCTTCCATATATTCAGCAGTTCAAAGACACACTTTTCCAGTAGGATAGTGCCTGTCCAAACCTGGCGAAAACATCTCTAAACCAGTTCGAAGAGCTCCATGTCAATATCTTGCCATGGTCACCCAGATGTCCCCACCTCTCGCCAATCGAACACGTGTGGGACATTATGGAAAGAGGACTGAGGAACTTAGCGAATCCTCCGCAAATACTGGAAGTTCTTCGGCATAAAATGCAAGTTGCTTGGGACACCATACCCCAAGAGGACATTGACCACCTACTGGAATCAATGCCACGAATTATTAATAACAATAAAATAAAATAATATTAATCTTTTGTTCTTTTTATTTGAAAATATAATCAATTATTACCTTTGAATAGTTATACGTTTCTGCCAAGTTTGGTCAAAAAATTCGCACCTCTTCTTTTTTTACAATCTGTATTTCCTGTATTTATGTAACTTTACATGCAAAAAAGGAATAAGCATTGAAAATAACGCCTGACGTTTAATTTAATGCGGGACCTGGAGTGGAATAGTTTATGGCATAGCAGTACGTGTATAAAAAACCTACACAATCAGACGACCATTTGCATATTTATGCGATGGCGAAACGAGACGTTAAATATATGCGCCACTTTAAAACAAATTTCCTGTTTCGCGTCAATGGCGTATTACGTATGTGAAGGGCTTAAATTGAAGATTTCGCCAGCGTTATTATGGTTTAAGTGCCCTCCTGATCGCTACCTCAAACGGGGCGCTCTTACGAAGAATAATTGAGATTAAAGCAATTGATGTCAAAATTCCGTCATAGCATAAAACCAAATACTGTAAAAAACTGAAAATATGCAATAATCATTAAAAAAAGGATAAAAACTAAGGTATTTCATCAGAAATAAGGGTTGTTAATGA
Source organism: Dynastes maya (assembly GCA_029619315.2). Taxonomy (NCBI): domain Eukaryota; kingdom Metazoa; phylum Arthropoda; class Insecta; order Coleoptera; family Scarabaeidae; genus Dynastes; species Dynastes maya. Next base: position 6,071,276 of record JAROYE020000007.1, on the reverse strand, counting down.
GAAAAAGATGAATTTTCTGTACATATAGTAAAGTTCAAACTGAATCATATGTTGTGCATAACAAATAATAATCACCTCTAAATTTATTACCGAAATTAGTCTTAAACTTTAAACATTAAAGGTTATTGAAATATATAATCATGTAACACTTGCAAACATCCATTGAAATTGAACTTTTAATAAAAAGGATGTAGGTAGGGGTCGCTGTGTTAATTTTTTGTCAATTGATTTACATACATAACCAATATAAATATCCCGAATGAAATTACAATCACGCCTAGATACCTAGTATCATACGTGTAGCAATAAGATCACAATTTACATTTGCTTGTAAAGAACATTCTGTTTATGAATTTAAAGACTTTAAGACCAAGAAAAATATTAAAATTATTGTTTGAATAATCGCGTAACAATTCTTTAAATTATTTTTGCACATTTGTAAAATTTTTATTTTTGTCACTTATTTTTCAACGTCACTGTATATAACTTCTGGGCTACTAGTGTATAATCCGCCGATCAAGCTTGTGTAACATTCTATTTTTAGATTGTTCTTATCCATCTACGTCATATACAAGAAACACATATGTCATCCCGATATTTTGTATATAAATTGCCGACTGACTTTTGATAACTGAAAGACGGACTCGTTCTGTCATTGTTGTCTTGATTCATTAGGTGATGGTTTTATTAGGTGATGCTTTCGACTTAAGAGTTCATTCCTGAATTAAATTATCTCATCGTATGGAGCTGTTACCAAATGAGTTTTGTCAACTAAAGGACGGACTCGTGCTGTCAATGTTTTCTCAATTCGTTTTATTGGACGATGTTGCCGATTTAAAAACTCATCTCCGTGTATACCGTTTATTTCTTCCGAGTTAAATTATCTGACCGTATAGAGCTGTTATTAACTCAATTTAATCAACTGAAAGTCGGATTTGTTCTGACGCCGTTTTCTTAATTCACTGGTGGTAGCTTTATTGGCTGATGTTGCCGATTTAAGAACTCATTACCGAAAATGTCGTTTATCTTCCCGAATTAAAATATCTTGCCGTATAAAGTTACTTTCGATTGAGCTTTGATGACTGAAGGACGGACCTGTTCTGTCGATGTTCTTTTAACTCACCGGTTGTAATTTTATTATTTAATTTTGCCGAATCTAGAACTTATTCCCGTGTCACCGTTTGTTTATCATCGTAAATAAGTTTTAGTCCTCTATTTTATGCAGTAATAATTAACCCGGGCAAATATGCGATAACAGCCAGAGGCGTGGCGAGCGCATAAAAGTTTACACATAAAATAGAAGGTAAGAAATAAATTATAAAACGTGCTGAAACACTTACCGTTTTAAAAGTCTTCCGTGAAATCACAAACTGGGTAACATCTGTTAAATATTTGAGTCATTAGATATGTTTCCACAACTGTTTCAGTCAAGTGAGTACGACGTGCGGAATAAATGTTTTTTTAATGCCGAAAACGACCGTTCGACATCTAGCGATGTTATATTTGCATATTTAAAATAATCTTTGGAACAACTTAATGCATCTTCACACCCACCTTCACAAATTTGTCTTCATATAAGAAAATCAGAGTCTTTCCCTAAAACACTTTCGAATTTTCGTATTACACATCAATTTGTTTCGCCTTCTACAGCGCATAACTGTGCGTGAACATCATTCACAATTTGAACAGAATCCACTAGCGACATCGAAACATTTTGTAATTTTTCTATTCCCTCCGCTAGTCCGAAGTAATTGTTGTGAATAGTTTGTAAATCTCTTTTGACCTGACTATCTTGAAATATTTCCTAGCTTTTCTTGATTGATACAGCTTCTGTCGGATTGAATTTTAAAGCTACCTTCTTTACTTGATCAAAATATTTGTTGTAGTAAAACGCAGCCTGCAACCATGTTCCCAAACGTGTAACAATCGGCTATGATGGTTCAGGTAAATCAGGACACAGTTTGTGAAATAGTCGGGTACTTTTCGGGGACTAGAAACACTACCTTTGTACTAGCAATCAATGCATTTACTAGTGGAAAACATGTAGGAATCGTTTTTGCCGCAAGATTTAGAGTATGGATTTTACACGTTACATGTAAGAAGTTACCACTGTGTTTTTTAAGAGATCGGCCCAAAAAACGCATGTTTGCAGCACCATCACTCATAAACATTAAAAGTTGCTTAGTTGAAACTTCAAATTTGTTCAATGAGTTCAACGCCACCTTTAAAATCTCATCGACAGTACAATTTATAACTCTTTTGGAAGCAAGTAAGAAGGCGGATGACGGTCGATGTGGTTCCATTGTACGTACCATTACATTAACCACAGAATGTTTTTTACGATCTATTGTTTCGTCCACACACAACCACAGTTTTTTATCTTTCAATTCCGTTTTCATTCTTTTTTCTATATGTTCACGAGCAAATGGCACTACATTTCGTATCGATGTCCGACTAGGTAATTTGCAGTCCGCATATTTATTCCAGAAGGAGACAAATGCTTCTTTGTCTAGTAAACGACACGATAGATTACATAAAATAAGAGTAACACATAAATCAAATGTAAATTTTTCTTGGTCTCGTATGCCACTTTTTGCAGAAGAATGCTGTTTGCTTTCGATGTGACGTTGACAATGGCTTCTGGACCAACACATTAAAGGGATTTTACAAACTAGACATTGAATTTTAGCGATATCAAAAATTAAGTCCGGCATGTCCACTATAAAGTTTTTAACTATGTCTGCCATTGGTCGTTTTCGCGACGTACCTAACTGCGAAATTTTTAAAGTAAACGGTAGCGGACAAGTACGAAATAATTTACGACAGCCTATATATACACAGAACTACTCGCATACAGCATCGATTAAGTACTGACGCTGTGGACGCGTGAGATAAATAATCGCCAATTCCGCACCAGATATCTACTACACTGACTGTTACCGCTGTTTGCCCAAACTAGTAATAATGATACATCCCTGGATTTTGTACCAGCTAGTATAAGAGGAATTTTTCCTTTAAAAAACATCATTGAATGGAACGCTTCTTCCCAGTTAAGGGCTTGCCGTTCGCAAGGTTTTTCTATTCCTTTTCCATACTCCAACGTCCTAGCTTGGCTATCATCGACGCATTGGAGATAAATGTTATATCGCTGGGATTCTTTCTGTGCTGCTACTTTCTGGAAAGGTATTTGCATATACACAATATCCCACTCCGGTCTCCCAATCCTTTTTCCCGTTTTTCCCCAGCTCTTCGCGTAGAACAAAAGGGTAGATTGATTTATTTCGTTATTTCACCGATGAGAATGGAAGGGCGGCTGGAACTCTCGGACCGAGGCCCCTCAAAATCCATAATTGATGTTTTATCGGTCGGCGATCGGACGTCTTTTATCATTGGACATGATTTATTGACGACGGAAGCGTATTTGTTTACATGTGGAATGCCCGTTGGTTTTGGAAAGGCGAAATTGAAAAAGCAAAAACGGAAGTACATATATGTTCACTACGGTAGTTAAGGAGATATTGACGAAGGAGATATTGAGCGAAAGTATTGATAATCTTCTATCGAGATTTGACATTATGATTCTCTGTTCAATTATGCTATAGGTAATAATTCAAAAGTATATGTTTTCAAAAGAAGACGCTTAACATGATGTTGCGGTGGCTTATATAGCCAACTCCCCTCCTTTTGGCTCCCTCTCTTTATTCCGGGGGCTTTATTTAATAAATATATTTCCAGCCAACGTTCATCCTGAGAAAAGGGTAACATACGAGGATCGTATGACAATTACCTGTGTTAAGGAAGAGAACGCAATTATTTTGAATTTAGAGTACAATCAGTAGCTTGAATTTTAAATATTGCCGCCAGATAATTTAAATGTAAGGTTGGCAATAGTGGAAGGAGGAGATAAGGAGAGGTAGGCAAGATGGAAGTAACGTTGTAAGGTGGTATTGTAGTGTTTGTGTTGGTTTTTAATAAAAGTTAGAAGAAGAAGCGCGCATTTTAATTTCGAGAATAAAGATATTACATTAGTAAATTTATTTCTCGACACAATCTCCTTGTAGAGCTCTATACACTTAGTTCAGCAATGTTCCAACTTTTTTAAGCCATCCAAGTAATAGAATTTGCTGAACTCTGCAAAATAGGAGTCTGTTTCGGCAATGACCTCATAATTTGACGTGAATCGTTTTCCCCTAAGCCATATTTTCAAGTTTACTGTAGCTGGACTAGTTTTGCTGTCGCGTTTACTGATGAGTGGGCCGGGGGGTTTTCATGATGGTAGAACACTTTTTTCTTCGCTAGGTGGGACATTTTTCCCCCTAGTTCAGCGTCGAATACATCCAGTAAGTCAGCATAGTACTGTCCCGTGATTGTCCTTCCCTTCCCCAAATAATCGATTAAGGTTATACCTTGCGAATCCCAAAAAATCGTTGCCATAACTTTTGATGGAATCGTCTTCGCTTTCTTTGTTGAATGTTCCTCGGGAAAAATCCATTTTGGCGACTGACCTTTGGTTTCCGACGTGTAGTGATGTATCCATATCTCATCTGCAGTCACATAACGCCTCAAAAACTTATTCGTATTGCGCTTAAACATGTCCAAACATTGCTTTGACGTTATCACGTGATTCCATCTTCGATCAATCGTCAACAGACGCGGCGCCCATCTGAGCTCTAGCATTATCTTGGTTATTGTTTCTAGGCACTTTTTCATGTGTACTTTTACATTCAGTTCACTTTTGTTTGAACATTATTCTGTACATAACCTCTACTTTAGCCTTCTTAATATCACAAGCAATATGAATAATTTACTGCATTATGTACGGATATGTCGTACTGTTTTTAACAAAGTAACCGCAATTAATAATGTGTATATAAATAATATACATTTCAAGAATACTAATTAAAAATGAAAGAAAATTATTGATTTATGAACAATACCTAAACGCTTTCTGGAATTAAGAAAACTATTTACTATCCTTAAAAAATATGGTTTTGTGTTATAATGGCAATTTACTTATACTAAGAATCGCTTTCTTCATATTTTCTGCAAGACTTTCATGAATCAAGTTAATAAATGCCTTAAACAAAGAAATACAATTATTTCATTACGAGTATATACTTCTCTTAAGCGGAGAAAGAAACCCTAAGAAAATATTTCTTTTGATTTAAAACAGTTATTGTATTGCGGATAATTTAAACAGTAGGGGAGAGTGCTGTACCTTGAACAGTTATGTACCTTGAGCCGCATTCAAATTTCCCACTCATTCGGTGTTTAAACCACTTGCAACCTAGTAAAAGTTCAACCTTGCTCAACAGAGGGGACTAGTAGTATAATTGTGTGAAGATTGTTGACACCGTTGGCGGAAAGTTTTAGTTGTAATTTTATTTGTTCCTAAAAGTAAACATTTTCCTGGTAAGTTTCCATTGAATATTACATTGTTCATTACTGTAATAGTTCCCCTAAGGAGAACACGTTATAATGTATGGTTTTGTGTACGAGATAATAATATTGCCATTTCTTTTACTCTAACCTAAAAATTTAGATTTTAACTTTTTTATTTACTTGCCCGATGTTGTACCTTGAGCCAGTTCTGACTGCTGTACCTTGAACCGGCTCAAGGTACAACGTTCATTGGTTGTTTAAGGTATATAGGTATAAAAAAAAATAGATTAGTTACCTACACAAATATTATTTTATTTCAGACAAGCATGCCACGCAGTAAGTTCGGTGGGAAAAGGCTTCCTATAAATGAGAATGTTTTTGCAGAAGCTGTTAGAGATGTTCTAGAAAATCACATCTCGTTCAGAGAAGCTGCCAAGCTCCATAACATTTCTAGGGCAACATTAACGCGCCACGTAAAAAAGTTTCGGGAGTCTGGCAAAGAAAATTTTCATTACACTGTGTGCTACGACATACACAAAGTCTTTTCCAAAAAAGAAGAAGTTCTTCTTGTTTCGTATCTCAAACAGCCTGCGCATTTGGATTATGGGTTAGCGTTACACAAAAAATGGCTGGAAAGAGTTGGCTACGAGGTTTCCGTAGATCATACGACAAAGAATTGTCTTTACGTAAGCCCGAAGCCACTAGCCTTGCACGCTCCACAGGCTTTAATAAAGTAACTGTAAGGAAATTCTTCGATAATTATAAAAAGATTCTAGAAAGAAGAGCGATCTCAGAAAGCCGCATATGGAACTGTGATGAAACGGGAATCACCACAGTTCACGTTCCGCCGAAGGTATTAGCTCCAAAAGGAGTTAAGCAGGTTGGAAGTATGACGTCAGGTGAGAGGGGAATAAATATGACCATGATAGCCGCAATCAGTGCTGGTGGCAATAGCATTCCTCCAATGCTAATATTTCCGCGCGTTCATTTTAAGGATTACATGTTAAAAGGTGCTCCGCCTGGTTCAGTAGAAGCTGCTGCATCGTCAGGATGGCCAAACGAGGCTCTTTTTTTAATGTTTCTGGAGCATTTCATCAAACATACTAAGCCGTCAATCGATGATCCTGTAGTATTGATTATGGATAATCACGACAGTCATGTGACTGTTCCTGCCATCACCAGGTGCAAAGAGATTGGAATAACTCTGCTCACTTTTCATCTACATACCAGCCACAAAATGCAGCCATTAGATCGAACCGTGTTTGGTCCCTTCAAGACCTACTATAATTCAGCGGTGAACGAATGGATGTTAAGTCCTGAAAATAGTGCTAAACCCTTAACTATTTATGAAATTGCCGCGATGGTAGGGAAGGCTTATCCAATGAGCTTTATCCCAAACAATATAACTAATGGATTTAATGTGACAGGCATTGTACCTTTGAACGAGGATGTATTTGAGGAACATGAATTTATGCCGTCAAGTATTACTGACCGACCACTGCAGGAAGATATTAATGAGGAAGGCCGAGTTACTTCCCCACGATCTGATTCCCTTATAAGTCAAGTGAAACACGGCCCATCTACTTCTTCCGTGAGTTCAACTGACTTCATAACGCTAGAGACGTTGAAACCATTTCCTAAAGCACAAGCCAGAAAATCAGCAAGAGGAGGCAGTAGACCAAAGGGAAGATCGCGAATTCTAACAGATACCCCCGAAAAGGAAGAAATAGAAAAAGCAAAGAGAAAAATAAAAACTCCTGCGATCAAATGAAACGTTTTCAATAAAAAAAAACTTGAATCATCTTCCAGTTCCACTTCAGATGACAGTGACATCGACAAGTTTCATCGAACTCAAGTGACGACTTGAATTTAACAGAGGAAATAGAAACTCAGAAAGCCGAAGAAGAATTTGAAAGGGAAAATGTTATCGTGTGAGATTATCTTTTAATAAAACTCTGCAGCAAGACCAGGACCTATTATTACGTCGCCAAGGTAAAAGAAACTGCCGAAGAATTGCATGTGGTATACCTTCAAAAAGTGTCTGGTTCCGATAAATTTTTATTTGATGATGGTGCCACAGTTTATACGGTTGCAAATGAAAGTGTCATTATGAAACTCCCTTTACCAATAAACACTGGAGGCTCCACCCGGCAACAGTCTTATCTTAAGTTCCCTGTAGATCTAAGCGCTTACAATATGCAGTAAACTCACATCAGAATGTTTAATTTTTCTAATAAAATAAGTTGTTTGGTATCAGCCTTGTATTAATTGTCAGACGTCTTAAGGTATATTACCATATGGTTCAAGGTACAGCGTAGTATTGTACCTTGAGCCATTTGCATTTTTTTTTTTTAATATTTATCACACCATAAATAACATATATTATACGCCAATTCATGTCCTAGTTTGAACAGAATACCTCAGGCATACTAACTACCCATATGTGGCTTTGTAAAGATATTTACTGTTTCTTTTATTGTCATTTTTGTAATAGTAGTATCAAGGTACAGCACTCTCCCCTAGTTGTATTGAACGGATAAAACTTGCTAAAATTTATCTGGGTTGCTATTTATGTGCATGGTTTCTGAAAAACCTTCATTTAACTTAATCACTCTGTGCTTGGAGGTAACACTCTGTAGCAAAAATCTTTAAAAACCTTTTCAACGTGTACGTGTACACGTTAATGAACAATAACCGTTTAGGTAACTAGGTATAAGAGCTCCTCACTAATAGAGCTCCTCTTTGAAGCTTCCCTTAGACTAATTTCAACGGGATGCACGAGCAAGCTGGTTGTTAAATTGTTCATCACATTCCTACTTTCCTTCTCCTTCTATTTTTTTATTTTCCCTTAAAATTCTTTCCGTAACACAGCATTCCGGAACTTCAGAAGGTCGCATTCCTCTCTTTGTTCGTTCATAAAGACGACCTTTCCCGAATAGGTACATTACGCCCGTCCCGAACAAGGTGCCGGTTATTAATTGCCTTAATTAAAGTGAAGAAATTAGCAAAAGGAAGGTAAGGATGCGGCCAAACTTCGAATAAGGTATTTTTCATGCTGGTAGCGCGGCAAAATTTACCTAGCAATTTCCCCGGAAAAACTTAATTTTTATCGCAGTAGGTGCTTGTAGTGGTGGGTTGAAGTAGTGGCTATAACGACTTTCGATGAAAATGTAAAATAGGGATTAAAATGCAAACGAAGTTTTCGAATTAGAATTGCATATTTGGGAGAAGAGACGCCAATATACGTTGATAAAGTAATTTGGTTAATAATTTGTTGTTTTTCTTTGGAATTGTCTTGTATTTATTAGTAATTAAATTGGTCCTATTGCAAAAGGTGTATTGCTATTTATTAATTATCCACCAAAGTAGAATTACAAAGTAGAATTAAATGTTTTACGAAAAGTAAAGTTTTCTTTGGTTTAGAATCCAGTTTTTGTTTGAAATATTTAGTTCCCTGTTTTAGATTATGAAATTTAATTACTAACAAAAGGTTGTTTACTTTCTCGCTCTGTGTTTTTGCTTCGAACGTTTAATTTTTTTATTTTAGGAACTTTTTTAGCAAAATACAGTTGTTTATGTCTGTAAGTTATTGCTAGAACCCGGTAACAGGGAGCCGTGCCATAGCCGCACCTGCCTAGTATACAAAAACAATAGTAAGAAAATAGAAAAAAAATAACAGAATTAATACATAATTATAATATATGAAAAGTAGTGAAACACTCACTCTTTTAAGCAGCCTTGGCTACGGAACAGTAAAACTAGAAGCACCATTATCAGTATTAACATCATATGGATAAGAGTGGCAAAAAGTTGACACCATTAGATGTGTTTCCACAGTTGTCTTGGTGAGCGATGTTCGCCGTGGTGAGAAAATGATTTTATATTTTGAAAAAGAGCGTTCAACATCTACCGATGTTATACATGCATGATTAAAATACTCTTTGTACTTAGTCAGTGGATTATTAGATACACCATCACAAATTTGTTTTAGTGTGCTAAAATCGGGATCTTTCTGTAGCACACTCTCGAACTTTTCTAAAACGCGATTATATTTTGCGTCATGTATAGTCAGTAACTGTGTATGCACTCCGTCCATAATTTGCAGAGACTCCAATAACGATAGCGATCTATTTTGTAATTGGTCTATTGCGTCAGCTAATCCTTTATAGTAGCTACGAATATTTTTTAAATCTGTTTCAACGGAAATATCTTGAAATTTCGACTGGCTCTCCTTACTAGCTGCAGCTTCGGCAGGATTGAATTGTGCAACAACAGTTTTTACTATTTTGAAATGTTCAGCATAATAAAAAGCTGCCTGCAACCATGTTCCCCAACGTGTAAGAATTGGCCCCGGTGGTTGACGAATACGAGGACACTCTGTGTGAAATGATTGTAGGCGTTTGGGAGATTTCAAAAATACTTTTTTGTACTTGCTATTAATGCATCTACCTCGGGAGAGCATTGTCGAATGGTTTCTGCCACAAGATGTAAAGCATGCACTTTACACGTAACATGTAAATACTTGCAACCATGTTCAAGAAGGGAACGGCCTACCGAACGCATTATCGCTGCGCCATCACTCATAAACATCTACACTTTAATAATAATAATAATAATAATAATATTTATTCATTCCGAGCACTACATACAATAGATAGGAATAAGTCAGAAGTTTAAGTAAATAAACAATATAAATATACATATAACACTTAACTAGCAAACGCCAGTGTACACAATAATGTATTAGGGAAGTGATGAGGGAGACAGAGTACACAGTATTCTGACATTTACCAGTCTATTTAAGAGAAGTCAAAAATTCGTTTATATTATAGAAGACATCAGAAGTGAGTAATTTTTTCAGCCTCATTTTAAATTCATTATTCGGAACAATAGTCTTAAGTTCAGGTGGGAGTAAATTATATATTCGACTACCAGCATATATAGGAGATTTCTTGAACGCCTCGCGATTATGTCTGCTTAAGGATATATCATTTTTGGATCGTGTATCATAATTATGATAATCGCAGTTAAGTATGTAGTTATGTCTGTTAGCATGTGTATGAGTTAATAACTTTAATAGATAAATAGAGCAGACAGTGAGGATTTTATTCGTTTTAAAGGTTTCGCGGCAGGAGCAGTTGTAAGGAAGAGAAAAGATCAAACGCAGTATTCTTTTTGACAAATAAATATACGATTCCAATGGGTAGCTTGTCCCCAGATAACGATATTATATGCAATTGCCGAGTATACGAACGCATAGTAAACATTCAACAGTGTATTAGTATCTACATTATTTTTAAGTGAATTAATAACATAAAAGGATTTATTTAGTTTACTACATACCATATTAATATGGTCATCCCACTGTAAGTTGCTATCAATTTTTACGCCCAGGCAATCCACAACGGATTTCATCGAGATCGTATGGCCATTGTGCGAAAGGTTAAGAGCTAAGGGCAATCCTCTCATACTTTTAAACTGTATACATACAGTTTTAGAAAAATTGATTATTAAATTATTCCCTTTGCACCATTTTGAGAAATCATACAAAGTGGTAAGTGTCTTTAGCGTTATCTTTTGAAATTTGAAATTTTTCCAACGTACTAAGTACAACCTTCGTAATTGCTGCAGCAGTACACTCTTGTAGTCTTCGGCTACCTAGTAACTGTGGTAATGTAGGTTTACTAGGGTCTAGTATGCGTACCATAATATTTACAATTGAATTTTTTTTACAGTCTATTGTCTCGTCAACGCATAATCAAAGAAACTGTTTTTTCAATATGCATTTCATTTTCTTTTCCACGTCATCGCGTACAAATACAACATGTTTACGTGCCGTTTTCTCCGTTGGCAATCACAACTCGGGATTGTATTTGTCCCAAAAGTCCTTAAACGGTTGTTTATCGAGTAAGCCTAGTGGCAAATTACAGTTTATCAACATAAGAATTACATTAAAAAAAATGCACTTCTCGGTGGCATGCCCAATTTTCGTTTTCTATGCTGTACGGAATTTACGTGTCTTGTACAGTTCCACTTCTTATTTGACATCAAATGTACTTTGCACACTTTACAAACTACCTTACTCCCGTTGTAAAACAAATCGGGAAAGTCAGAAATAAACTTATTTACTATGTCTTGAAAGGGTCGTTTTTTAGCCTTCGACATGTTCACTGAAAATTACAATTAATAACTACGTCTGTATCAATAAAATCAACACGCCCTATCCGCTAACCAACACTAAACTGAACTGAGTGATGATGATTTGTCGTGTCGTATCATAATCGACCAGCCCTCCCCGCCCACCTATGTATGTCCACAGTCACACCGCCGCTGCGATTGCTCTCCAGTTACCGGGCTCTAGTTGGTACTTTCAGTTTATAAGTCGTTGTTTGGTTTTCAGATGAAATCTTAATTAAATATTGGAGAAAATTTAAAACAAATGTTCCTAGGCATTGCACTTGCCTAGGAACATTTGTAGAAGTAACCATTTAAACATTGAAATTATATATTTTTGGAATGGAGTAATAGTCAAGGATATAGAACTAGACATCGTAAATCGGTTATATTAAATTTTAATTCATAGAAGTGGTCCTACATACAAAAACAAATCAAAATGCTAATTGAAAATGTATTATATACAGAAGACATAAAGCTATTTCAATGTCTCAAATAACTTACCTAACTTTCAAACTGATTCAACCTGACTCACATAAAAGTAAATCTAACCAAACTATAATATAATTCTACCACCAGATATACGTGTTCTATACCATTTCGTATAACGTTGATGTTAATTTCGCCTGGCTACAATTAATTAGCAATGTATAACATGATCTAATCAACGCCACGTTGTATTAGTTCAAAGCGACCCGAACCCCGGTTTTCCTAATTCAACAACTCTTCCCTTATTACAGAAATAATTCAGCATCTCGGAATGGGAGGATTTATTGTGGTGGCAGATAGAACAGAACTCGGCATACAACTGTATTCATATGTACTACATAGATGTAGATATATACGTACATTCATATAAGCAAACTGCGAAATTATTCTACGAAGATGTTGGTGTGATACTTATCGTTAGAAGTAATTTCTAGACGTTCTTGATTATGTGCGGGGATAGCTTATTGTTGAGTAGATACTTTATTAATATAATAAGTTAATAAATGAAATTGAAAATTAATCAAAAAATAGTGGATTATTTCCGTTTTAAAATAAGATTATTATATCGCTTTTTTTAAATCTAGTTTATCGTACACGGAGAAAAATATTGTAATGATATTTATATAATCATCCAACCTTAGAATCTCCTCTTGTGGAACATCGTGTTTTATAAAAACATACTGTTATGTAAACCACCACAGCCGTAAATAATTTTTCCGTTCGTACTTTAAAACACGATGTTTTGACAAACATCTACATCGAGATTTTAAAACCCATTTTTTTTTAATATTGCTACGAGCACTTACAAAATGCATAATGCAGAATAAATTGTAAAACCCTTGTTACACTCACGTGGCCTGTAATTATGGCTATTCAATTTGTTGATTTTACAACAGCAATCAAGAATCTATAAATATAAATTGTGAAATTCTACCTTTCTTTTATTTACTGTCTTGTTTACATTACACAACTATTCCTTATCAGCTGAACGAATATATTGCAAAAGTACACACTTGCACGTTAACGAAAAAACCATTGAATAGTTATTGGACAAAGAATATTTTCTAGGCAGATACAAATTTGAAATCTTACTGCTAAAGAGGGAAAAAGAAAAAGATAATGCAAAATGAGAGGAAAATAAAAAAAAAAAGAAAGTATCATGCCTTTTACAATGTCTATACGAAGGAATCGAATGAAAATATTATTCCGAAAACTAAAAGAATAGATCGTTTACATTTTTATTATTTCAGCGAAAAATATCCTGTTAATTGATTACTAGAGTAACCTAAACTTGCGGACTCGCATAGGCGTCGGTATTACGGGTTAATATAAGAATACGAAAAATTCATAAATAAACTAAACCGGTAGAGAAGCAGGCATGTAGTGTCGACCTTGAATATAAATCATGTTAAACTGCGCTGAGAGAGATTTCGTTTTAGTGCCGGTTGAGCTGTTGCAGAGATTAGTCGAACGGTCAAGGTTATGTACTTACGTGTGGCTTTTGAAAATATAGCTGGTGTTTTTTGTGTGTTGTAGTATTATACCAAGTACATAATTAGTGTATCGTTTCATATAGAACTAATATTTACATACCTAAGAAAACAATGCCTCGTAATAGATTTGCTACTAATGTACATAAGTATGTGTCACTTTTTCCCCATTTAAAATATGACGGTAGTGCAGTTTTTTGCTTAATATGCAATGTTCGTTTGGCTGCATTGGACAGAACTGATTGCCAGAGGCATGTCAATGGTATTAAGCATATGAGAAATGCAAGAACTGAAATACCTTATACACTATTCCTCATACATTTATTAATTATGTTTACCTCTTGTAATCTTCCGTTGCCGTTGGTGAGAAAAGCAACTTTTAAAACGTTTTGGCGACAATACGTTCCAAAGTACCCATTACCCTCACAAACACAAGTACAGAATCATTTGCCGCGAATGAAAGAGATGCTAGAAAATGTGTGTAAACGTGATTTGTGTTCCAAAAAAAATATGGATTACCGTGGATGAGACGACCGATATAAAGAAAAACAGTATTGTGAATATAATAGCTCGCGTTTTATCTAGCGAGAACACAGCATCTCGATATTTGTTAGCTTGCAAACGTGTTCAACAATGTACCGCGGAAAATATTCAAAAAGTGATAATGAACGCTTTGAAAAAATGTAAAATTGCCCAAGATCAAGTTGTGATGATTGTGACAGATAGTGCAGCAACGATGTTACGTGTTGGGCGATCCTTAAAACATATATTTCCTAACTTAATACATATAACCTGCGTGCTCCATGCTTTGCATTTAGTTAGTGAAGTTATTCGACATTACGGAAACGTTGATTGGATGATTGGAAGTACTAAAGCAGTGCTTTTGACTGAATTGTCATTGCAGGAATCATTAGACATAGTGGAGAGTGTAAAAAATAAATTACACGCATAAAATGATACGCCAGGATTATGCGCTAGTCAAAAGTTGGCAGATGTTTTAAGGAAAAATCCCGATTTTAATACTTTAGAGGCCGTTTATAATAGGTGTAAGAATAGTGAACTTTTAAGTGATTTTGAAAAACAGTTTCTACATGCAAATGTAACTTCCTTAGATGTGGAGAGATCGTTTTCTATGTATAAGAATATTTTTTCTTGTCGACGCACAAGGTTTAAAGAAGTAACCGTGGAAAAATATGCAATGATGCAAGTTTACAGTAGTTCACATCTTGATGCCTCTAATTTGTTGAATAATTAGCAAGTAAGTTTATTTATGAATTTTTCGTATTCTTATATTAACCCGTAATACCGACGCCTATGCGAGTCCGCAAGTTTTGGTTACTCTACTGATTACACTGGACAACAAATTTTAGTTTATTTGTTGTATCTTGTTTGAAAAGTGCATTTTTTTGTTAATTTCGGGGCGCTGAATACAAAAATGATAATGAAATTAAAAACTTAGTTGTAGTTTTCAAGAACAAGTTTTTTTATTTTATTTTTAACAAAATAATAAAAAATAGATACTTTTACACTTTTAGAGTCACTAAATGCGCCGTCTTTTTGCTATTCTTTTGTGAATTGTTTCTGGAGCATCTCTAACAAGAGTCCAACAGTAGTCGGCAAGCATGGAAGCATTCCAATTTCCCTGGTACCTTTTCTCCATTGTTGATATATCCTGATGGAAGCGTTCGCCGTGTTCATCACTTACAGCTCCGCAGTTTCTAGGAAAAAAGTCCAGGTGTGAGTGCAGGAAATGGATCTTTAGAGACATATTGCAACCCATTTTTTGATACGATGACAGCGTATTTTCAATAAGAATAACGTGATTGTCAGCTTTTTTATTTCCCAAGAAATAAGTGACCACGAAGCGAAAGTCATTCCAAGCATTTTTTTCAATATCTGTTAGAGTGCTGTTAAAATGTTCGTCTTTCAGAATATTTCAAATCTGTGGCCCAACAAAAATACCTTCTTTAATTGTTGCTTCACGCCTTGGGAATTTCTGACGCAGGTACTGAAAAGTTGGCCCATCTCTATTCAGTGCCTTAACAAAGTTTTTCAATAGGCCTAGTTTGATGTGCAGTGGCGGCAACAAAATCTTTTTGGAGTCTACCAATGGCATATGTTGTACATTCTTTTGACCTGGCTCTAATGATTGTCGAACAGGCCAGTCTTGTCTTTTGTAATGAAGTGCCTTTGCCCGACTGTCCCATTCACGCAAAAAACAGCAAAACTTGGTATAGCCTAGCTGCAACCCAAGTAAAAGTGCAACAACCTTTAAGTCACCACAGATCTGCCATCGGTGCTCATCGTATTTTATGCTTGTCAATAGGTACTTCATATTGTCGTATGATTCTCTCATGCGAACGGCATATCCAACAGGAATAGACGGTAGAATATTTCCAATATGCAATATATAGTATAGTACTGCCTTTAAACTGAATGTTAAACTATCTTTAAACAATCTCCATTCCTCTGGCTTCTAGTTTATATTTAAAGCCGCTAATAAACCGCTAATGTTATTGCACAAAACCAAGTTATTTTCCATGTCAAAAAATTGTACTAGGCCTTTATGGCGATTACGAAAAACACATACCGAAACATCGTCTTCTAATAGGTTCCACTGCCGCAGTCTTGATCCTAGTAACTCTGCCCTACCTTTTGGAAGTTTTAGATCTCTCACGAGATCGTTTAATTCTGACCGGGTTATTTTGTGCGGTTGGCGGTTTGACGTGCTTGGTGTGAAATCAGGATCTCTTGATGTTGATGGCATATCTTCATCATGACAAATCGCTGTATCACTATTATCAGATTCGTAAGTGAATGTTCCTGGGGGTTCTGGAATAGGAAGTTCGTCACTATGGGGCACAGGTCTCATGGCAGATGGTATATTTGGATAGTTGATAACCGGTTTTTTCTTCTTGGATATATCTGTGCCTTGCCCAACACGAGGTATCATGCAGAAATAGTAATAATTAACATGATTTGTAGGCTCTCTCCAGACCATTGGGACAGCAAATCGCATAGATCATTTTTTATGATTTAACCAGTTTCTCAGACTTGAAGCGCATGTGTTACAGCAGATATGTGGCACCCAATGTTTGTCTTGATCCCCTATTTTGCAACCGAAATAAAGCCGATATGTCTGTTTTATCAATGGAGTAATAGACCGCTTCTGAGACGCAAAAGTCACCTCACCATAAACATAACAGAAGTGATCTGGATTGTTTACACACTTTCGAGACATCTTACAATGTCAACTATTCGATTAGACTCACTAACTTCGACTGAATAACCTCTCCGCTTTGTAGCTGCTTATATACCCAAATACGGCTTCTAGATTTTTAGAGAATATTCGAGAATTTTCTATTCAATTCCATAATATTCGCGATAGTGGCGTTTGTCATTTGTTTGTATACAGGGGTTGTTCAGTACAAGGCGGACTTGCGATTACAGTGTTAATATATAGGGACACATGACATCGCGTATCTCTAAAACTTGAACTAATATTACAAAGATAAGTTTATTTTCGGTTTTAGCACACCAAAAATAGTAAGATTTAGTCGATTTTATTTTAGATACATTTTGGCTGTTGTCCAGTGTTATTGTTGTTCGGAATTTGCTAGCCGCAAACATAAAGGCACTTCTCCTATTCATTCAATTTCCTATTAATTTCGTCTTACCTGCGTCTTTTATGTACGCGTCCATGGAGTGACCGGTTTTTTTAGTTCTTAACTTGTTTTCTTAATACTAGATGTCACATTATACGAAATTTTTGCCTGCAATCGCCAGATCGCAGCATTTTACGGTTTCGTTCACTGATCTTCGTTCACAGTAAATTGATTCTTTGAGCGCTTGTGTGCGATGTGGTGCCATCTTCTTGAAACCAAAGCTCATTCACATCCAATTCATAAAAAGTTAATTAGCAAACGGCCCAATGATACCACCAGCCTGTAACCCAAACCATAAGGTTACTTTCTCTGGATGAAGTGGTCGTCCGTGAATCATTTCAGGATTTCTAGATCCCCAAATGCGGCAATTATGTTTATTTGAGCCTCATCAGAAAAGATGATTTTCAATAAAAAAGACTCATTTCTTTCAATCATGCAAATAGCGAAACGACGACATTGCAAGTGATCCAATAGCTTTAACTGCTGTGTTAATTGGATTTTGTATGCATGGAAGTGAAGATCAACGTGGAAACTGCGCCGTAGGGTGGTTCGTGCAACGCCCAGTTGTTGAGAACCGTACCTGGTTGATGTTCTTGGATTATTGCACATACTTTTCCTTACAACGTTTGTTGTTTTGCGACTACGAACTAGTCGTGCATATTGATATGCTCTACAACCTACCACTGAACCCGTACCCGCAAAACGATTAACAATGTGACGAAATCCAAACTCTAAAGGCAGTCTATGTCGACCGAAACTATTCCCAAGTTTACGGAAAGTTGTTTTTACAGAACGACTGTTTGGATAACCAAAATGCGTTGTTGGGCGGTGAAAATCTCCATGACTATTAACAGCACAGTCTTGACATATCATATATCACGACCAAATACATACAGAATTCCGACAATGTAAATTATTGATGGTTGAAGAACTTGCTAACAGATGGCTCACCCTGTATTTCGATAAACAATTTTCAATTCTTACATGCCAAGTAAATTAATTAATTAATATATTTTAGCTTTCGTCGGTGAATTATGAAACACTTTATAATTCACCCACGGAAGCCAAAATACGAGGATAAGTCAAATATGATCTACACTTTCGCCATAACAAGCTTTGAAGGTTATCGTAGTGGCGGCCGCTTGCGCATGCGTTGAGTTGGCGCTTCTGTGGTCATGTGTTCGGAATTTAATCACAATCGCGTCATTTGTTTGCTAGCTACATAAGCATGTCAGCTCCGCTATTAGTTTGCAGCAAAGAGGAACAACGAGCAGTGATCCGATTTTTGTGGTCAGAGGGTGTGAAAGGTGCTGAAATTCACCGGAAACTTTTGTCACAATACGGGGATAGTGCTTTATCTCGTAGAAGCGTTTTTTTATGGATCGAAATGTTTCAAAGTAACCGCACGAGTGGAACACAAAAAGAGGAAGTTGGACGGCCGTCAACCTCGACCACTGACGTCAACAAGTTACCATAGGTGAGGTTGTATCTTCTTTGAACATCAGTCACGGTTCTGCCTATCAAATTGTCCACGATGAACTCAAATTTCGTAAAGTTTGTGCGCGATGGGTACCGCGAATGCTTACCGCAGAAAACAAAACCAAACGTTTGTACATCTGCCAACGCTCGATCGCCTCAACGCGGAAGACGACGCATTTTTAAGCAGAATAGTGAACATTGATGAAACGTGGGTTCATCACTACGAACCCGAATCGAAACGCCAGAGTATGGAATGGAAACACCCAAGATCCCCTAGCACGAAAAAACTCAAGACCTCGCCATCGGCTGGGAAGGTGACGCTAACCGTGTTTCGAGATAAAAAAAGCCCTATACGGGACGACTACTTGGACAGGGGGACTACCATAAATAGTGCGAGGTACAGTGATTTGTTGGCGAATAAGCTGAAACCAGCAATTCGAAACAAACGCCGTGATCTACTCTCAAAGAAAGTTTTGTTGTTACAAGACAACGCGCGTCCGCACACGGCCCATAACACCATAGAAACTATCAACAGGTTGCGCTTTGAGACCTTGGAACACCCTCCCTACACCCCTGATCTCGCTCCCTCAGACTTTCATCTCTTTGGACCGCTCAAAGAAGCTTTGAGAGGTCGTCGATTTGCCTCAGACACAGACGTTCGAGATGCGGTGCAAAAGTGGCTTCATGGCCAATCGAAAACCTCCTTCCAGGAAGGCATACGGAAGCTTGTGGCTCGCTGGACCAAGTGCATTGCTAAAGGTGGAGACTATATCGCAAAATAATGTATCTGTTGTACACCTATTTTTGTTTTACAGTTGTAGAACTAAAAGTGTAAGTAATTTTTGACTTACCCTCGTATATTAAATAACGCATAAGCTTTTGTTCATAATGTATACCTAATTTTAAAAGATGCAGGTATAAATACAACTGCTCCACTAACATTAACTTAAGTAAGCCAATTTCAATAAATACTCAACACCATAATTATATGGATATTACATCAACACCAGATAAACTAAACCATTACCTATGCTATATACAATCTTTGAACTTTTACCACACGTCATATACATCGATATTCCTCGCAGATATTAGACCCAAATGGTTTACTTAATACTTGTTAAACGAAGGCAGCGTGACCTAAATACTTACTATAACCGGCAAGTTGTAAAAACATTAGTGTTACACGTTCATTTTTATTTCTATTTTACCGTTAACGAATGCGTTCGTAAACATAGCTATTTCTTTTTTTTTGCACCAGGAATAAACTAGCTGTTACTGAAACTGTTGTTTGATCGCATTATCTGCGTTGTAATTCAAATTTACGACTATTTGATTCATATTTTAATATTTAGTATGAATATAGCGAAAATTGAACTCATTTGGCTTTATTTCAAATTTCTTTGCCGGAGACTTCGATACTAGATCAAGCGGCGTACCGCATCTGAGGTATTATTCAAAGGTGAAGATTTAGGTGCGGCAAAGGCTGCGATCACGATGCTGCAGGAAACAATTGGCATTCTAGATCGTGATTATCTTCGAAGAGTTGTTTAACACGTTCCGTATCTTTATATCTTCCTTTGTAAGCTTCTCTTTCTTTGTTGCGCATATACACATCAGGTATTAAATATGGCGTAGGAAAGTGTAATTGTAGGTTCAAATAGTTAAGTGTGGGATTCAGAAATTATGTTACTGTAACTTGCAATGTTTATAGGAATATTGTTTGTGATTTTCAAAAAAAAGAATTATAGGTTATTCATTATTTGCTTTCCTAATAGTTTGTTTATACAGGGTTCCATATTAAGAAATTTATGAAGAAGTAAATTGTATACAACATTGAAGAAACAAATATTTTTTGTGTTACCTATAACCTGGGCAAATATGCGATAACAGCCAGAGGCGTGGCGAGTGCATGAAAGTTTACACATAAAATATAAGGTAAGAAATAAATTATAAAACGTGCTGAAACACTTACCGTTTTAAAAGTCTTCCGTGAAATCACAAACAGGGTAACATCTCTTAAATATTTGAATCATTAGATATGTTCCCACAGCTGTTTCAGTCAAGTGAGTACGACGTGCGGAATAAACGTTTTTTAATGCCGAAAACGATCGTTCGACATCAAGCGAAGTTATATTTGCATATTTAAAATAATCTTTGAAACAACTTAATGCATCTTCACACGCACCTTCACAAATTTGTCTTAATATACGAAAATCGGAGTCTTTCTCTAAAACACTTTCAAATTTTCGTATTACACACCAATTTGTTTCGCCTTCTACAGCGTATAACTGTGCGTGAACAACATTCACAATTTGAACAGAATCCACTAGCGACATCGAAACATTTTGTAATTTTTCTATTCCCTCCGCTAGTCCGAAGTAATTGTTGTGAATAGTTTGTAAATCTCTTTTAACCTGACTATCTTGAAATATTTCCTGGCTTTTCTCGATTGCTGCAGCTTCTGTCGGATTGAATTTTAAAACTACCTTCTTTACTTGATCAAAATATTTGTTGTAGTAAAACGCAGCCTGCAACCATGTTCCCCAACGTGTAACAATCGGCTGCGGTGGTTCAGGTAAATCAGGACACAGTTTGTGAAATACTCGGGTAACTTTAGAAACACTGCCATTGTACTAGCAATCAATACATTTACTAGTGGAAAACATGTAGGAATCGTTTGTGCCGCAAGATTTAGAGTATGGATTTTACACGTTACATAGAGAGATCGGCCCAAAGAACGCATGTTTGCGGCACCATCACTCATAAACATTAAAAGTTGCTTAGTTGAAACTTCAAATTTGTTCAATATGTTCAACACCACCTTTAAAATCTCATCGGCAGTACAATTTGTAACTCTTTTGGTAGCAAGTAAGAAGGAGGATGACGGTCGACGTGGTTCCATTGTACGTACCATTACATTAACCACAGAATGTTCTTGACGATCTGTTGTTTCGTCCACACATAACCACAATTTTTTATCTTTCAATAGATTACATAAAATAAGAGTAACACATAAATCAAATGTAAATTTTTCTTGGTCTCGTATGCCACTTTTTGCAGAAGAATGCTGTTTGCTTTCGATATGACGTTGACAATGGCTTCTGGACCAACACATTAAAGGGATTTTACAAACTAGACATTAATTTTAGCGCCATCAAAAATTAAAGTCCGGCATGTCCACTATAAAGTTTTAACTGTGTCTGCCATTGGTCGTTTTCGCGACGTACCTAACTGCGACATTTTTAAAGCAAACATAAGCGTACAATTACGAAATAAGTTACGACAGCCTACATATACACAGAACTACTCGCATACAGCATCGATTTAGTACTGACGCTGTGGAGGCGTGAAATAAATAATCGCCGACTCCGCACCACATATCTACTACACTGACTGCTACCGCTGTTTGCCCAAACTACTTATTACTAATAATGTAAGTATAAGGACATTAATAAAGACACTTAATGAATTATACAAACCAAATGATTGCATATATTTTAGAAACCTATTGGCTTATTCTGCATACTGAATATAAAAAATGAAAGGAATCCTTCAGACAGGTGTAAGAACATTAGTAACATGAAATGCATGCTTGCACGTCATTGAAATACGTCTTACTTCCTAAAGACATTCCACAACTTCTATCGTGCACTTAAAATGATTGAAAAATCAGAGGAAACAATCTTTTAATCTCGCCAATAACCGTGTTAAATATAGAGCAGCAGTGGTTAGTTAATCGGGACATTGACCTTTAACTATGATGGCTCTACGAAATACCCTCTCGACGATGACTAACTGTACCAGTCGGCGAATTATTGTGACAGCCATATTTCGTTCACAGAGATTCGCTATGTTATATGTATTGAAATATTTTTCTCAGGGGATTTTGGGAAAATTACTAAATTAACGATTCTTAGTGAGTTCGGGAGTATCCCTGGATACCCTTTCGGCAATTTTATAACGAATTTCCAAATTAATAAAACGAAATTAACGAATTTTAAAATTATACATGTAACTAACCTTGAAATTTGACCGATGCCAATGTTATGTAAACTTTCTGTTTATATAACCTCTACAGGAAACTGCCTGGTCTGGAAATTTAACCCTTCTCTCTTCAAATAAAGACTTTGATTTCGCAATCGAGCACTTTAAATGGGGATCGGAGTTAAGAAACACTTTGATTCTAACAAGGTTGAATAAAGATTGATGAAAAATTATGGCGTCGCTCATCTTTCTTTTATTTAAAATCGCGAAAGACCGGCGATTGTTTTATTCCACAACCAATTTTAATAATTTACCCCAAATAGAAACTTTTACGATGAATTTCGATCAAATGAGATTATTTCTGCAAATAGCATACAAGAATGAATGCAGTGACTCAACTTGGAGGTTGTATTTCGAGGATTCTGTGATGCAAAATATTACTGACAAGCTTTAAACGTAAAAATTCTTTAATAAATTACTTAAACCTTTCAGATAAAGACTTAATTGATGAAATATTATTTAAAATACCTTTTACTTTACGCTGTTGCTTATTTTAGACGATTTCTACATGAATTCGGACGAATTACGTGAATAGGAAAATTAACTGACGAGTGGATTTGTCCATGTTACCCCACACTTGTTGCTGTTGTTGGCGTACATACAACGTTGAACATAGTATATAGATGTAATGTTTGTTATTTGTACGTGTAGATGTTGTTTATTTGTAGATCGTACGCTTGAAGTAAAAGCTTCACCTTTAAGATAATCTGTTTCACATTGAAAGTCATACTGTACGTCGGTTATAGTTGTATGGTTATCCTTACATTTAAAATATTTTATTTTTGTATTTCATAGTATTTATTAATCAATTTACAAATTGAACAATTAGATGTTCGACTTGGACGTTTCACCAAATACACAGTAAAAAATTTTAACACTTTTCCGACTAATTTCATAGTCAGGAGAGGTCCACTCCTTTTTGGAGTTAATTTTACTAGACTTATTTGGGTTAAAATTTGACACGCAATTACAGTAAAGTTTTATCTTTTAGAATGGCGTTACTTTGTCAAATGTATTTGTCAAAATCACACAATGCCTCGAGTCAAATTTTACAAATTTTGCTAGGCGAAGTGACTAAGCTTGTAGTTAAAGCAACACTCTCAATATCAATGATTTTACAACTTTTTTAGATACACTGTCTATTGGATCTTGACATATATTATACTTCGTTCTAGTCATTTTATCAAGTTTCTCTTTCTTCGAGTGTTAATGTTATAAAAAGTGTGCATGGGAAAATAAAGGTGAACCAACATAGGTTTATATACCTATATTTAAAGCATATTTTTACAAATTTTTAAACTATACTTTATAACAAATACATTTACTATGATACAAGGTTAAATAGCCTTATAGCAAAGCATACTTTGGTACAATTATATTAATATTTTCATTGTAAGGTTCGTGTAGTTCATAACACCTTGGATGGTACCAAATAAAAGTAAAGAAACTACTTCACGTAAACCGCTATTGAGCACCTGAATATGATAGCCGTGATACATTTCTTTAAAGCCAATAGTCGTCCATGGAGTACAGAATGCATACGGTTTATCACCAACAGAAAGTAAATTAAAATTTTTTAAAATGTTGGGGTGTTATCAAATTTTCCTACTAGAATCTACCCCTTTTAAAAAAAACCCTTTCCTTTTTTAGCGAAGACAATTAGAGTTTGGAAATTTTAGTCACATTCCTAAATTCATGAAAATTTCAATATTTGCTAAATGTGTTATTCTATTGATTTCTTCTTTTCCCTTGATATACACTCTTTTTGGGTCGGTGGTAATATTTTTGACAAATTTTTAATTTTTTAAATTTTGTGCCTATTTTTTTAAAAAAAATTTTGTTTTTTTTCAAATCTCATAACCAAAAAGGGGTACTATGGCCCCCTTTTCGCAATAAATATGGATAATTTTAAGGAATTTTGTTTTGGGAGACAGTTTATGCCAAAAGATTTATAATAATTTTTGAGTCATTATTTAAAACCTTTGGGAAAAGAATATTGGTTCAGTAAGTTCAAATGGCTATAATATTTTAAGCATCATTGGTATTGAAGGGAAATGGGGCGAAAACTAAGGGGTGTCGATTTTGAGCCTCATTTTTTCCCTCATTTTTGGGAAATTCCCAAAAATTCAAAAAAGCCCAATCTCCAAAACGTTAGAGATATCGGGGTGAAAAATTTTTATTCCGCAAATTGCGACCTGGAAAAAATCGGACTGTCAGATTTAATTCCAAATTTTTCCCTTTTTCCTTCAAAAAATTTTATCACTTTGGGGAGAAATTTTTTACGGCTCCTTGTATCTCGACATCCCAAAGAGTTAGGGGGTTAGGGTTTTGGGGCCGTTCGAAAAACTCTCGGCGGAGCCCTTTTTAAACTAAAAAAAAAAGGGCAACCCCCTACTATACCGTTCCCCCCTAGAGGTCTCAAATTTAAGAAAAAAAGTTCCTTTTTTTAAGTTTTTCGCTGTAGCGCCCAACCAAACAGCTAGAAAGGTTCTGCTTGGTCGATCGTTTAGCGGGTTTAAATTTTTTATCGAAACCGTCAACTCGTCGACCAAAATCACCCTACGGGGAAATTTGGGCAAAACTAGAGCGAGTCGATTTTAAAACCCCATTTTCCTCATTTTGGAATTCCGAAAACCCCTTTAAACCCCATATTCCAAAACGGGTTTAAAATATCGGGCTGAAATTTCATTCGCAAATGTGCGAACATGGGGTACAAACGGTACCGTCAGATTGAATTCCAATTTTTAATTTGGGGCCTTTTAAAAAAATTTATCACTTTGGGGAAATTTTTACGGCTCTCTTGTTCTCGACATCCGAACGATTAGAGGTTAGGTTTGGGTCCGTTTGAAAGCTCCGCGAGAGCTTTAAAAAATAAAAAAAGGTCACCTCAGCTAAAAACCGTTCCGAGTAGAGCGTCCCCAAATTCAAAAAAAGAAAATTCTTTTTTAAATTTGAAGCGCGTAGCTGCCCAACCAAAAAAGCTAAAGGTTTTCTTGGGCCGCAACGATTTAGCGGTTAATTTTCTATCTGAAACCGTAATTCGTCGACCGAGATCATCCTACGGGGAAAGGGGGCAAACTAAGCGATGTGTTTAAAGCCCTTTCGCGTCATTTTTTTGGGAAATTCCCCAAAAAATTCAAAAGCCCATATCCCAAACGGTAGAGTATCGGTGAAATTTTATTCCGCAAATGTGGGGAAAATAGGGCTACAAATCGGCCCGTCAATTGAATTTTCCATTTTTCCCTTTTTGGCCCTTCAAAAATTTCACTTTGGAGAAATTTTACGGCTTCTTGTATCTCGACATCCGAACGAGTTAGGGTTTTGGTTTTTGGGCCGTTCGAAAACTTCGCGAGAGCTTTTAAAACTAAAAAAAGGGTCAACCCCCTAGCTAAACCGTTCCGCGCTAAGCGTCTCTTCAAAAAAAAAGATTCCTTTTTTTTAAGTTGAAGCGCTGTGCGCCTAAACCCAAAAACTGGGGGTTTTTGCTTGGTCGGGAAATCGATTTAGCGGGTTTAATTTTTATCTGAAACCCCAACTTCGTCGACCCCAGTGCATCCCTACGGAGAAATGGACGAAAACTAGAGCGAGTCGATTTAAAGCCTCTTTTTGGTCATTTTTGGAATTTCCCAAAAATTCAAAAACCCCTCTCCAAAAAAGGTTGAGTTCGGGCTGAAATTTCATTCCGCAAAAGTGCACCATGGGGTACAAAATCGGTACCCCTCAATTTAATTCCCAAATTTTCCCTTTTGGGGCCCTTCAAAAAATTTTATCACTTTGGGGAGAAATTTTTACGGCTCTTTGTTCTCGACATCCGACGGTTAGGAGGTTTGGTTTGGGTCCGTTCGAAAGCCTCGGCGAGAGCTTTAAAACTAAAAAAAGGGGCCCTCTAGCTATAACCGTTCCGCGCTGAGCGTCTCAATTCAAAAAAAGAAATTCCTTTTTTTAAATTTGAAGCGCGTAGCGCCTAACCCAAACAAGCTAGAAGGTTCTGCTTGGTGCCAAACGATCAGCGGTTTCTTTTCTATCTGAAAAACCCTCAATTGTCGACCGAGAGCATCCCCAAGGGGGAAGGGACGAAAAAAATAAGCGATGTCGATTTAAAGCCTCATTTTCGCTCATTTTTTGGAAATTTCCCAAAAATTCAAAAGCCCATATCCCAAAACGGTTTTGAATATCGGCGAAATTTCATTCCGCAAATGTGCGACCCTGGGCTACAAATCGGGACCGCGATTGAAATTTCCAATTTTCCATTTTGGCCATTCAAAATTTTATCACTTTGGGGAGAAATTTTTCGGGTCTCTTGTATCCGACATCCCCAACGAGTTTGGAGGGTTTGGGTTTGGGGTCCTTCGAAAGCCTCGGCAGAGCTTTAAAAATAAAAAAAGGTCAACCCTCAGCTAAAACCCTTCCGACGCTAGAGCGTTCAAAAACGAAAAGAAATTCCTTTTTTAAGTTTGAAGCCTGTAGCGCCTAAACCAAAAACTAGAAGGTTCTGCTTTGGGCGCAAACGAAATTTAGCGGTTAATTTTTTTATCTGAAACCCTAAATTCGTCGACCAGAGATGCATCCTCGGAGAAGGGAGAAAAATAGAGCGATGTCGATTTAAAACCCCATTTTCGGTCATTTTTGAATTCCGAAAAATTCAAACGCCCTATCTCCAAAAAGGTTAGAATACGGGCTGAAATTTTTTTCCGGGAAAGTGCGCCATAGGGCACAAATCGGGAAAAGTTCAGATTGAATTCAATTTCCATTTGGCCATTTTAAAAAATTTTTACACTTTTTTGGGAGAAATTTTTACGGGGTTCTTGTACCGACAAAACCAAAGATTAGGAGGGTTAGGTTTGGGTCCGTTCAAAACCTCGGCAGAGCTTTAAAAATAAAAAAGGTCAACCTCTACTATAAGTTCCGACGCTAAGCGTCTCAAATTCAAGAAAAAAGTTCCTTTTTAAGTTGAAGCGCTGTGCGCCCAACCAAACACTAGAAGGGTTTTCTTTTGGGCGCAAACGATTCAGCGGTTTTTTTTCTATCTGAAACCGTCAAATTCGTCGACCAAGGTGCACCCCAGGGGAAAAGGACGAAAATAGAGCGATGTCGTTTAAACCTCATTTTCCGTCATTTTTTGGGAATTTCCCAAAAATTCAAACCCCATATCTCCAAAAAGGTTAGGATATCGGCTGAAAATTTTATTTTCCCAAAGTGCGACCCTAGGGGACAAATCGGTACCCTCAATTGAATTCCAATTTTTACATTTTGGCCCTTCAAAAATTTTATCACTTTGGGGAAAAATTTTTTTTCGGCTTCTTGTATCTCGACATCCGAAAGAGTTAGGGGGGTTGGTTTGGGGCCGTTCGAAAACTCTCGGGAGCTTTAAAACAAAAAAAAGGTCAAACCCTTAGCTATAAACCTTCCGACGCTAGACGTCTCAATTTAAGAAAGAAAATTCCTTTTTTAAATTTGAAACGCTTGGGGCCAAACCCAAAAAAATAGAAGGGTTTGCTTGGTCGCAAACGGGGTCGCGGTTAATTTCTATCTGAAACCGTCAACTTCGTCGACCAGAGGCTCCTACGGAGAAATGGGACGAAAATAAGCGGCGATTAAAAGCCCCTTTTCCGTCTTTTTGGAATTCCAAACTTAAAAGCCCCTATCCCAAAACGGTTAGGGATATCGGGGTGAAATTTCATTCCGAAAAAAAGTGGACCATAGGGCTACAAATGTACCGTCCCAAATTGAATTCCAATTTTCACATTTTTTGGGCCCTTCAAAATTTTTCATTTTGGGGAAAATTTTTTCGCTCCTTGTATCTCGCTCCGAAAACGAGTTAGGGGGTTTTGGGGGGTCCCTTCGAAAGCTCCGGCGAGAGCTTTAAAAAATAAAAAAAAATCAACCTCTAGCTATAAACCCTTCCGACGTAGGGTCCAAAATTTAAAAAGAAAATTCCTTTTTTTTAAATTTAAACGCGTAGCGCCTAACCAAAAAAGTAGAAGTTTGGGTTTGGGCGCAAACGATCGCGGTTTAATTTTTTTCGAAACCCTCAACTTTTGTCGACCGAGTGCATCCCTACGGGGAAATGGGACCAAAACTAGAGCGATTCGATTTTTAAACCCATTTTCCGTCATTTTTTTAATTCCGAAAAATTTCAAACGCCCATACTCCAAACGGTTAGAGATATCGGGGTAAATTTCATTTCCCCAAATGTGCGACCTAGGGTACAAAACGGTACCCTCGATTTTAATTCCCTTTTCACTTTTGGCCATTCAAAAATTTTTATCCCTTTTGGGTAGAATTTTTTTTCGGCTCTCTTGTATTCGCACCAACGAGTTAGGGGGTTGGGTTTTGGGGCCCTTCGAAAAACTCTCGGCGAGAGCTTTTTAAAAATAAAAAAAAGGGCAAAACCCCAGCATACCCTTCCGACGCTAAGCGCTCAAATTAGAAAAGAAATTCCTTTTTTTAAATTTTAAGCGCTGTAGCGCCTAACCAAAAAAGCAGAAGGGTCGCTTGGTCGCAATCGATCAGGGTTAATTTCTATCTGAAAAACCCTCACTTCGTCGACCAAGTGCATCCCTACGGAGAAATGGGACGAAAAACTAGAGCGATGTCGATTTAAAACCTTTTTCCGTCATTTTGGAAAATTTCCAAAACTTTAAACGCCCATATCTCCAAAACGGTTAGAGATTCGGGCTGAAATTTCATTCCGTGTGCGACCATAGGGCTACAATCGGTACCGTCAGATTGTTTCCCAAATTTTTACATTTTGCCATTCAAAATTTTTATCACTTTGGGTAGAAATTTTTTTCGGCTCTTTTGTATCTCACTCCGAACGGTTTTGAGGGTTTGTTTTGGTCCGTTGAAAACTCTCGGCAGAGCTTTAAAAATAAAAAAAAAGGGCAAACCCCTAGCTATAAACCCTTTCCGACGCTAGAGGTCTCAAAATTTAAAAAGAAGATTTTTTTTTTAAAATTGAAACGCTGTGCCCTAACCAAAAAAGCTAGAAAGGTTCTGCTTGGTCGCAACGATTTTAGCGGTTAATTTTCTATCTGAAACCGTCACTTCGTCGACCAAGGCATCCCTACGGAAAATGGGGCGAAAACTAGAGCGAGTCGATTTTAAAACCTATTTTCGCTCATTTTTTAATTCCCAAAAAATTCAACGCCCCTATCTCCAAAAAGGGTTTGGGTATCGGGGTGAAATTTTTATTCCGCAAAAGTGCGACCATGGGCTCAAATCGGTACCGTCAGATTGAATTCCAATTTTCACTTTTTGCCATTCAAAAAATTTTATCACTTTGGGTAAAAATTTTCCCGGGTCTCTTGTATCTCGCATCCAACGGTTAGGAGGTAGGTTTTGGGGCCCTTCGAAAAACTCTCGGCGGGGCTTTTTAAAAATAAAAAAAGGTCCCCTCTAAAAGCTATAAACCCTTTCCGACCTAGGCTCTCAAAATTTAAAAAAAGAAATTCCTTTTTAATTTTTTAAAACCGTAGCGCCTAAAACCCAAAAAACTAGAAGGGTTTTGCTTGGTCGCAATCGATCAGCGGTTAATTTTTATCTGAAAACCGTCAACTTTGTCGACCGGGATCATCCCTACGGAGAAAGGGACGAAAACTGAGCGATGTCGATTTTAAAACTCATTTTGGGGGGGATTTTGGAAATTCCAAACTTCAACGCCCATATTCCAAAACGGTTTGAGATATCGGGTGAAATTTCTTCCGCAAAAGTGCGACCCTAGGGGTCAAAACGGGACCGTCGTTGAAAATTCCATTTTCACATTTTCCAAAAAAAAATTTCTCACTTTGGTAGAAATTTTTCGGCTCTCTTTTATCTCGAATCCGAACGAGTTAGGGGTTAGGTTGGGGGCCCTTCGAAAGCTCTCGGGGAAGGGGTTTAAAAAATAAAAAAGGGCAACCCCCTAGCTAAACCTTCCGCGCTAGAGCGTTCAAAACAAAAAAAGAAGATTCCTTTGTTTTTGTTTGAACCTGTACGCCCAACCAAAAAAGCTAGAAGGTTCTGCTTGGGCGCAATCATTGGGGTTAATTTTCTTCTGAAACCGTCACTTCGTCGACCAGAGTGCATCCCTACGGAGAAATGGGAAAAATAGAGCGATGTCGATTTTTTTTAAAACTCATTTTCCGTCATTTTTTGGAAATCCGAAAACTTCAAACGCCCCAAACCCAAAAAAGGTTAGAGATATCGGGCTGAAATTTTATTCCGCAAAAGTGCGACCCTGGGCTACAAAACGGTACCGTCAGAGAAAATTCCAATTTTCACTTTGGCCATTTAAAAATTTCACCTTTGGTAAAATTTTTACGGCTCCTTATCTCGACACCGAAATTTTGGGGGTTGGTTTGGGTCCGTTCGAAAAACTCTCGGCAGAGCTTTAAAAATAAAAAAAAGGGCAAACCCCCTACTATAACCGTTCCGACGCTAAGCGTCTCAAATTCAAAAAAAGAAATCCTTTTTTAAGTTTGAAGCCGTAGCGCTAACCAAACAAGCTAGAAGGTTCTGCTTGGTCGCAAACGATCGCGTTAATTTTTATCTGAAACCCTCAACTTTGTCGCCAAGATGGGTCCCTACGGAGAAATGGGACGAAAAATAGAGCGATTCGATTAAAGCCCCATTTTCGCGTCATTTTTGGAAATTCCGAAAAATTCAAAAGCCCAATCTCCAAAAAGGGGTTAGAATATCGGGCTGAAATTTCATTCCGCAAATGTGCGCCAAGGGGTACAAATCGGTACCCCTTTTTAGATTGAACCAATTTTCACATTTTTGGGCCTCAAATTTCATCACTTTGGGTAGAAATTTTACGGCTTTTTGTATCCGCATCCGAAAGAGTTGGAGGTTAGGTTTTTGGGCCGTTCAAAACTTTCGCGAGAGCTTTAAAAAATAAAAAAAGGGGCAACCCTTAC
Organism: Dynastes maya; assembly: GCA_029619315.2. Lineage (NCBI taxonomy): Eukaryota > Metazoa > Arthropoda > Insecta > Coleoptera > Scarabaeidae > Dynastes > Dynastes maya. The sequence continues at coordinate 6,039,650 of JAROYE020000007.1, read as the reverse complement.
TATAACCCTTCCGACGCTAGAGGGCTCAAAATTTAAGAAAAGAATTCCCTTTTTTTAGTTTGAAGCGCTGTGCTGCCTAACCAAACAGCTAGAAAGGGTTTTGCTTTGGCGCAACGTCAGCGGTTAATTTTCTATCTGAAACCGTCAAAATTCGTCACCCCGAATGCATCCCTACGGAGAAATGGGGCGAAAACTAGACGATTATTAAACCTCATTTCGTCATTTTTTGGGAATTCCGAAAAAATTCAAAAGCCCATATCTCCCCAAAAAGGTTTGGATAGGGCTGAAAAATTTTATTCCCAAAAATTTCACCCTAGGGCTCAAATCGGTACCGTCAGATTGAATTTCCAAATTTTTACATTTTGGCCCTTTAAAAATTTATCACTTTGGGTAGAAATTTTTACGGGGTCCTTGTATCTCGACTCCGAACGAGTTAGGGGGTTAGGTTTGGGCCGTTCGAAAACTCCGGCGAGAGCTTTAAAAAATAAAAAAAGGTCAACCCCCTTTGCTAAACCCCTTCCGGCTAGGCGTCTCAAATTCAAGAAAAGGATTCCCTTTTTTTAAATTTTAAGCCTTAGCGCCCCAACCCCAAAAAGTAAAGGGTTTGCTTGGGCGCAATCGATTTTAGCGGTTTTAATTTTTTTTCTGAACGTCAATCGTCGCAGAGTGCATCCCCACGGAAAAATGGGGCCAAAACTAGAGCGTGTCGATTTAAACCTCATTTTCGGTCATTTTTTGGAATTCCGAAAACTCAAAAACCCATATCTCCAAAAAGTTAAGAATCGGCTGAAATTTCATTCCCCAAATGTGCGACCATAGGGCACAAAACGGTACCTCAGATTGAAATTTCCAATTTTTTACATTTTTTCCATTCAAAAATTTCATCACTTTGGGTAAATTTTTACGGGTCTCTTTTATCTCGACACCAAGATTTTGGGGGGGTTAGGTTTGGGTTCCCCTTTGAAAGCTCTCGGGGAGGCTTTAAACTAAAAAAAATAACCCCCTAGCTAAACCGTTCCGACGCTGAGCTTTTTCAATTTAAAAAAAGAAAATTCCTTTTTTTAAATTTTAAGCGCTGTGCGCCTAACCAAAAAAGCTAAAGGTTTTGCTTGGTCCAATCATCAGCGGTTAATTTTTTATCTGAAAAACCCTCAACTTCGTCGACCAAATGCATCCCCACGGAGAAATGGGACGAAAAAAATAAGCAAAGTCGATTTAAAGCCTCATTTTCGCGTCATTTTTGGGAAATTTCCCAAAACTTCAAACGCCCATATCTCCAAAAGGTAGAGATATCGGGGTGAAATTTCATTCCGCAAAAATGCGACCATAGGCTACAAACGGTACCGCAATTTAAATTCCCAATTTTCACATTTTGGCCCTTTAAAAATTCATCACTTTGGGTAGAAAATTTTTCGGGTTCTGTACTCGCATCCGAACGATTTGGGGGGTTGGTTTGGGTCCTTCGAAAGCTTTCGGGGGAAGGGTTTAAAAATAAAAAAAGGGGCAAAACCCCCTAGCTAAACTTCCGACGCTAAACGTCCAATTCAGAAAGAAGATTCCTTTTTTTTAAGTTTAAGCGCTGTAGCGCCTAACCAAAAAAGCAAAGTTTGCTTGGTCCAATCGCTCCGTTTTAATTTTTTTACTGAAACCCTCAACCCTTTGTCGACCCGAATTTCTCCTACGGAATGGGGCAAAATAAGCGATGCGATTAAGCCTCATTTCGCGTCATTTTTGGAATTTCCCAAAACTTCAAAAGCCCATATCTCCAAAACGGTTTGAGATATCGGGGGAAAAATTTTATTCCGCAAATTTCGACCATAGGGTACAAATCGGGAAACCCTCAGATTGAATTCCAATTTTTTACATTTTGGGCCCTTTCAAAATTTTACCTTGGGGAGAAATTTTACGGCCTCTTGTATCTCGAAAACCGAACGAGTTAGGGGTTTGGTTTTGGGGCCGTTCGAAAACTCTCGGCGAGAGCTTTAAAAAAAAAAAAAAGGCAAACCCCCTAGCTAAACCGTTCCGACCTAGAGCGTCTCAAAATTTAGAAAGAAGATTCCCTTTTTTAAGTTTTAAGCGCTGTAGCGCCTAAACCCAAAAAACTAGAAAGGGTTTTGCTTGGTCGCAATCGATTTAGCGGTTAATTTTCTATCTGAAACCCTCAAATTTTGTGAAGAGATGCATCCCTACGGGAAATGGGGCGAAAACTAGAGCGTGTCGTTTAAAGCCTCATTTCCGTCATTTTTTGGGAAACCGAAAATTTAAACCCCCATATCCCAAAAAGGTTAAGATATCGGGGTGAAAATTTTTATTCCGCAAATGTCGACCAAGGGCTACAAACGGTACCGTCAGATTGAATCCAATTTTCACATTTTTTGGGCCCTTCAAAAATTTCATCACTTTTTGGGTAGAAATTTTTTTCGGCTCTCTTGTATCTGGGCTCCGAACGAGTTAGGGGGTTTTGGTTTGGGTCCGTTCGAAGCTCTCGCGAGAGTTTAAAAATAAAAAAAAATCAACCCTCTAGCTATAACGTTCCGACGCTAGAGCGTTCAAAATTCAAGAAAAGAAATTCCTTTTTTAAATTTGAAACGCTGTAGCTGCCTAAACCCAAAAAGCTAAAAGGTTCTGCTTGGGCGCAATCGATTTAGCGTTAATTTTCTATCTGAAAACCCCAAAAATTTGTCGCCGGATCTCCCTAGGAGAAAAGGGACGAAAAATAACGTGTCGATTTAAAACTCATTTTCGCGTATTTTTTAATTCCCAAAAAATTCAAACGCCAATCCCAAAACGGTTGGATATCGGGCTGAAATTTATTCCGCAAAAAGTGCACCATTTCTACAATCGGTACCGGTCAGATTTAATTTTCCCAATTTTTCCCTTTTTCCATTTAAAAAATTTTATCCTTTGGGTAGAAATTTTTACGGCTTCCTTGTATCTCGACACGAACGAGTTTGGAGTTAGGTTTGGGGCCGTTTTTGAAAGCCCTCGGGAAGCTTTTAAAAACCTAAAAAAGGGGCAACCCTCTACTATAAACCGTTCCCACGCAGAGCGCTCAAAAACAAGAAAAAAAGATTCCTTTTTTTAAGTTTTAAGCGCTGTAGCGCCTAACCAAACAAGCTAGAAGGTTCTCTTGGTCGAATCGTTACGTTAATTTTTTATTTTTAAAACCCTCAAAATTCTCCCAGAAAAAGCATCCCTACGGGGAAATGGGACGAAAAAAAGAGCGATGTCGATTTAAAGCCCCATTTTCCGTCATTTTTGGGGAATTCCGAAAAATTTAAAGCCCCTTCTCCAAAAAAGGTTAAGATATGGCTGAAATTTCATTCCCCAAATGTCGACCATAGGGCTCAAATCGGTACCGTCAGATTGAATTCCAATTTTCACATTTTTTCCCTTCAAAAAATTTCTCACTTTGGTAAAAATTTTACGGCTCTCTTGTATCTCGACATCCGAACGAGTTAGGAGGGTTTGTTTGGGTCCGTTTGAAAGCTCTCGCGAGAGTTTAAAAAAAAAAAAAGGTAACCCTGTATAAACCCCCCCGACGCTAGAGCGTCCAAAATTTAAAAAAAAGAAGATTCCTTTTTTTTAAGTTTGAAGCCTGAGCTGCCCAAAACCAAACAAGCTAGAAGGTTCTTTCTTTTCCAATCGATTCAGCGGGTTAATTTTTTTCTGAACCCCTCAACTTCTCGACCAAATGCTCCCTACGGGAAATGGGGCGAAAAATAAGCGTTTCGATTTAAGCCTCATTTTCGCGTCATTTTTTGGAATTCCCAAAACTTCAAACGCCATATCTCCCAAAAGGGGTTGAGATATGGGTGAAATTTCATTCCCCAAAAGTGCGACCCTAGGGCTCAAATCGGTACCCTCAATTGAATTTCCCAATTTCCTTTTTCCCCTTTAAAAAATTTTATCACTTTGGTAAAATTTTACGGGTCTCTTTTATCTCGACATCCGAACGAGTTTGGAGGTAGGTTGGGTCCGTTCGAAAGTCTCGGGGAGAGCTTTAAAAATAAAAAAAGGTCAACCCCCCTAGCTATAACCCTTCCGACGCTAGAGCGTCTCAAAATTTAGAAAAAAAGATTTTCCTTTTTTTTAAATTTAAGCGCGTAGCTGCCCAACCAAAAAAAGCTAGAAATTTTTGCTTGGGCGCAATCGATTAGCGGTTAAATTTTTTTTTCTGAAACCGCAAATTTTGTCGACCAAGATGCATCCCTACGGAGAAATGGGACGAAAACAAGCGAGTCGATTTAAAACTTTATTTCGCGTCATTTTTGGATTCCCAAAACTCAAACGCCCATATCCCAAAACGGTTTAAAATATCGGCTAAATTTTCATTCCCCGCAAAATTTGGGGCACCATAGGGGTACAAATCGGTACCGTCAGATTGAATTCCAAATTTTTACATTTTTCCATTCAAAATTTTATCCTTTGGGTAGAAATTTTTACGGCTCTCTTTTATCCACATCCAACGAGTAGGAGGGTTTGGGTTTTGGGGCCTTTTGAAAGCTCTCGGCGAAGCTTTTTAAAAAAAAAAAGGTCAAACCCCCAGCTATAACCGTTCCCACGCTAGAGCGCTCAATTCAAGAAAAAAAGATTCCTTTTTTAAGTTTTAAGCCTGTAGCGCCTAAACCCAAAAAGCTAGAAGGTTCTGCTTGGTCGCAAACGTTCAGCGTTTAAATTTTTTTTTCTGAAAAACCCTCAACTTCTTTGACCAAGTCATCCCCGGAGAAAGGGCGAAAACTAGAGCGATGTCGATTTAAAACCCATTTTTCCCTCATTTTTGGAAAACCGAAACTTCAAAAGCCCCCTATCTCCAAAAAGGTTCAGATACGGGGGAAATTCATTCCCCAAATGTGCGACCTAGGCTACAAATCGGGACCGTCAGATTGAATTCCAATTTTTCACATTTTTCCATTTAAAAAAATTTTATCACTTTTGGGGAGAAATTTTTTCGGCTCTCTTGATCTCGACCCGAACGAGTTTGGAGGGTTTGGTTTTGGGGCCCTTCGAAAGCTCTCGGGGAAGCTTTTAAAAAAAAAAAAGGTCAACCCCCAGCTTAACCCCTTCCGACGCTTAGAGGCTAAATCAAAAAAGAAGATTTTTTCCTTTTTTTTTAAGTTTGGAAAGCGCTGTAGCTGCCTAACCAAACAAGCTAGAAGGGGTTCTGCTTGTCGCAATCGTTTAAACGGTTAATTTTCTTCGAAAAAACCCTCAACTTCGTCGACCAAGATGCATCCCTACGGGGAAAAGGGACGAAAACTAGAGCGTGCCGATTTAAAACCTCATTTTCCGTCTTTTTGGAATTCCGAAACTTTAAAAAGCCAATCTCCAAAAAGGTTAGAGATATCGGCTAAATTTCATTCCGAAATGTGCGACCATAGGGCTACAAATCGGTACCCTCAGATTGAATTCCAATTTTTACTTTTTCCATTTAAAAATTTCATCACTTGGTAGAAATTTTTACGGCCTCTTGTTCTCGACATCCGAACGAGTTGGGGGTTGGTTTTGGGCCGTTCGAAAACTCTCGGGGAGCTTTAAAAAAAAAAAAGGTCAAAACCCCTAGCAAACCGTTTTGACCTAGGGGTCTCAAAATTTAAGAAAAGAAGATTCCCTTTTTTAAGTTTTGAAACGCTGTGCTGCCTAACCAACAAGCTAAAGGGTTTTGCTTTGGGCGCAAACGATTCAGGGTTAATTTTTTATCTGAAAAACCCTAAAATTCGTCGACCAAGATGCATCCCACGGGAAAAGGGGCGAAAATAGAGCGGTCAATTTTAAAACCTCATTTTTGCGTCATTTTTGGAATTTCCCAAAATTTAAACGCCCATAAACTCCAAAAAAGGGTTTTTAGATACGGGGAAATTTTACCGCAAAATGGCGACCGGGTCAAAACGGGACGTCAGATTGAATTCCCAATTTTCCATTTTGGCCCTTCAAAAAAATTTTATACTTTGGTAAAATTTTTACGGCTCCTTGTTCTCGACATCCGAACGAGTTAGGATTTTTGGGTCCTTGAAACTTGGCAAGTTTTTTAAAAAAAAAGGTCAACCTCTAGTATAAATTTTTCCCCGCAATTAATTTTAAAAAAAAGTTCCCTTTTTTAAGTTTTAAAGGGTTTTTAGCGTTTAAAAACAAGAAAGGCTTTTCGAAGATCATTAATTTTCTTTAAAAATCCTTCCGAAGGTTTATCCCCTACTTAAAGGGGGGGAAAAAAAGGCACGATTTAAAGCCCCCATTTTCCTTTTTTGGAATTTCCCAAAACTCAAAGCCCTATCTCCAAAAGGGTTTAATATTGGGCTAAAACACCGCAAAATTCAATAGGGGAAAAAACCGGACGTCAGAAATTCCCTTTAATTTTCCATTAAAAAAAATTTACACTTGGTAGAAAATTTTTAGGTCCCCTTTGTTCCGGGAAAACCGAAACGGAGTAGGGGTTTTTTTGGGTGTTCGAAAGTTCCAATTAAAAACTAAAAAAAATTCAAAATTATATAATTCCAAATTAAATTAAAAAAAATTTTTTTTTAAGTTTAAAAATTTACTCCTAAACCAAACAACTAGAAGGTTTTTCCTTTGGGATATTGGGTTTTTTTTCTATCTGAAACCCAACTTGTTTACCGAATGCAATCCTACAAAATGGGGACGAAAATAAACATCCTTAAAATATTTTCCTTTTTTGGAATTCCGAAACTTAAAGCCATATTCCCAAAACGGTTAGAATATCCCTTTTAAATTTCATTCCCCAAAATTCGAACCCGGGCACAAATCGGGGGTCAGATTAACCAATTTTAATTTTTTAAAAAACCCCTACTTTTAAAAATTTTTACGGCTTCTTTTCTCCTCAAATTTATGCAAACTAGATAAACACATCGAACCCAAACTCTCCACAAGCATTCCACGAAAATTAATTAAGTTTCGTATAATTTCTTTTCGCCACGTATCTCTTGCATGTCAGGATCTCAGGATCTTTGGAACCTGCCGTTGCTTCGTTAATTTTTCATCCGTTGCGGTCGTATATTAAATTCAGAGCCGTCTACGAAATGACATGAGACGTCGCTAATAATTTATTAGGGCGAGGCCAGATTTTCAGCTAAAACTTGCTCTTCCGGAGTTGTTGCTCGTGATTTCGATTATGTACATGGTAAATTATCTTACTCCCCGGAGTATCCGTTTAACGTTCGGGTTTTGGGATATCGTTTTCGAAAGGAAATAAAGTTGTGTTAGCCTCGAGGGGTTGTTTTAGAAAGAAAAATTTGCGGTTTACGTTGAAGTGAAGTAAATAATCTTTAAAAGGTTTTAGAAGTCTCCTATAGGATTTACACCTTCGAAAGGAAAATGAAAATTTATTTTGTAAAAAATATTGGGGTTCGTATAATCTGGAAGAGTATACCTAATTCAATAACAACCGTGAAAGACCCTAGATCTTTCTTTTATTGTTTTTCTTTTTTTGATCAATGGTTATTATTAGCTATTATTCGTAAGCTCTGGACTTCCAACCACGTTGTGTTAGTATGAATTGCTTTCATGGAAACGGCAAAAAGTTGCTTTTCAGATACTGCGTGTCTCAGAATAATTGAGGAATCTTTCAGAAAATATCGCATCAGGATTTTGTTCTTGATAAAAGCATTTCTATACTTTTGAGGCTTTCGACCTCATTTATATAAAATCCACACCTTGCTATATTGCAACACCATAATTTTTAAATGTAGCATTTACAGAACAATTTGCTAGAGATTACCAAAACACACATTTTAACAACTTCACATTGAGGTAATTCTTAGAAATATTCCTTTTCTATTTAGTGAAGATATAATCGCACTTAATTTTGTAATTTTCCCCATTTGCTTTCTCCTGCTTATTGAATTATGTAGAAGAAAATATGTAGTTTTTATTAATAATAATTAACCTGGGCAAATATACGGTAACAGCCAAAGGCGTGGCGAGTGTATAAAAGTTTGCACATAAAATAGAATGCAAGAAATAAATTATAAAACGTGCTGAAACACTTACCGTTTTAAAAGTCTTTCGTGAAATCACAAACTGGGCAACATCTGTTAAATATTTGAATCATTAGATATGTTTCCACAGCTGTTTCAGTCAAATGAGTACGACGTGCGGAATAAATGTTTTTTAATGCCGAAAACGACCGTTCGACATCTAGCGATGTTATATTTGCACATTTGAAATAATCTTTGAAACAACTTAATGCATCTTCACACGCACCTTCACAAATTTGTCTTAATATAAGAAAATCGGAGTCTTTCTCTACAACACTTTCAAATTTTCGTATTACACACCAATTTGTTTCACCTTCTACAGCGCATAACTGTGTGTGAACATCATTCACAATTTGAACAGAATCCGCTAGCGACATCGAAACATTTTGTAATTTTTCTATTCCCTCCGCCAGTCCGAAGTAATTGTTGTGAATAGTTTGTAAATCTCTTTTAACCTGACTATCTTGAATTATTTCCCGGCTTTTCTTGATTGCTGCAGCTTCTGTCGGATTGAATTTTAAAACTACCTTCTTTACTTGATCAAAATATTTCTTGTAGTAAAACGCAGCCTGCAACCATGTTCTCCTATGTATAACAATAGGCTGTGGTGGTTCAGGTAAATCAGGACACAGTTTGTGAAATAGTCGGGTACTTTTCGGGCACTTTAGAAATACTGCCTTTGTACTAGCAATCAATGCATTTACTAGTGGGAAACATGTAGGAATCGTTTGTGCCGCAAGATTTAGAGTATGGATTTTACACGTTACATGTAAGAAGTTATCACTGTGTTCTTTAAGAGATCGGTCCAAAGAACGCATGTTTGCGGCACCATCACTCATAAACATTAAAAGTTGCTTAGTTGAAACTTCAAATTTGTTCAATGAGTTCAACACCACCTTAAAAATCTCATCAGCAGTACAATTTATAACTCTTTTGGAAGCATGTAGGAAGGAGGATGACGGTCGATGTAGTTCCATTGTACGTACCATTACATTAACCACAGAATGGTTTTGACGACCTGTTGTTTCGTCCACACACAACCACAGTTTTTTATCTTTCAATTCTGTTTTCATTCTTTTTTCTATATGTTCACAAGCAAATGGCACTACATTTCGTATCGATATCCGACTAGGTAATTTACAGTCCGCATATTTATTCCAGAAGGAGACAAATGCTTCTTTGTCTAGTAAACGAAATGATAGATTACATAAAATAAGAGTAACACATAAATCAAATGGTAAATTTTTTTTCTTGGTCTCGTATGCCACTTCTTGCAGAAGAATGCTGTTTGCTTTCGATGTGACGTTGACAATGGCTTCTGGACCAACACATTAAAGGGATTTTACAAACTAGACATTGAATTTTAGCGCCATCAAAAATTAAGTCCGGCATGTCCACTATAAAGTTTTTAACTGTGTCTGCCATTGGTCGTTTTCGCGACGTACCTAACTGCGACATTTTTAAAGCAAACATAAGCATACAATTACGAAATAAGTTACGACAACCTACATATATACAGAACTACTCGCCTACAGCATTGATTTAGTACTTACGCTGTGAACGCGTGAAATAAATAATCGCCGATTCCCAGACTACTTATTATCTTATCCGTCACTGTATTTTTCAACTCCGCATTTTATCTTTCCCGGCAACCTTAGATTTATTGATCTGTACATACATTAAAAAAGGCGCATCATAAACAAATGTCGAAAATCCTACGTCATCACGTCATTATAAATGGAAATGCTGAGTATACAGTCCAATTTCAAGACAAACAGGTATAACGACTGTTTACATACATATATTCAACTCCCTCAGAAGAGCCCCGGTACGCCATAACTTTAAAGGGCATTAAATTCCGTTCCGTTTTTATTTGCTCGGCGCTCTGACGGATCCCGCTGGGTACACCATCGTTCCCCCACGCCACCTTTTTACAGCCAGCCATGATTACCGCTTCAACTACCATTCCGATGATATGGATTTACAATTAAAATAAAACGATTTCCGAAGAGCGAAGCGGAAATGCGAAGATAAAAGATTGGTCCTTAATCAAATAATGGAACGGGCTGAATTGCGTTTGCCCTTCACCCCCCCTTCTCTTTCTAATTTTTCCCATTGTTCTTTTGTATTCGACGCTGTTCCTTTTTGGGGGAACTTTTTCAATCGGGAGAAGAAAATGCTTTTCTTAATCAGTAGAAATTGCGTTTTTAATTAATTTTTGCTCTAAAAAGGCAAGTCTAGCTTGAAATTCAGCGTTTTATATAGAATACAAACTCAAAATGGCTGTTCGTAACTTAAATACAAAAGGAAAAAAAAATCCTACAGAATTAATGAAACCTAATCGAAAATTTTAAAAATGTAAAATATGCAGTGTTGCAAAAACACAAAAAAATGCTTAGAAACGATAACCAAATTGAATCTGGTACGTAGATTTCCGAGATCGTCAATAACGCTATACCCTTGGTTAATATTGAGATGTTTTAAAACAATTAAAAATATTACATTTGGTGACAATCTACTCGGTTTAATATTTTTTTGTATTTCACCTACAAAGATAATTTTTTTAAGAATTACTTACAGTTATTCGTGTGTGTGAGTGTGTAGTATATGTGTGATTTTGCTCCTCTTCTGATGAATCCTGATCTGTTTTTTTTTTTTAAACTTTCTTTAAACTGTTTCTGTTTAGTTTTAACAGTTTTCTCAATACTTCAAAGTTTACAATTTCTACTACATTTGAGTTTTAAATACAATTTCTAAATGATTAGTCGAAAATAAGCTTGTTTATTGTCAGATTTTCTGTTTCTAACTGCTTGTTTATCCGTTGTCTGAGTGCTGCCAATCTAACGACTTGATACTTTTAATTTTGATGTTGTGATTATCGATTTGGGTACTTCAGATGACGTAAAGGATTTTGTTGCTTGGATTCAAATATAGTGTGTTTCGTATGTGTGCTTGTGTCATTTTCCACTGCTTTTTGGCACCCCCACAGAAATAATAAGTCACTATTTTATCATGAGCAAATTTTCCCAGGCTGACTTTCCAGTAACAGCCAAGTCCCAATTTACTTGAAGCAACAATACGTGCAATCCAACTAGCATCAAAGGTTCTCCAATTACAAATTACTTATAAAACATATCTTATCTTCTAGTTCCTGAATTGCTTACAACATCTGCTTGTTTAAAGATTTTTCTTTTTGTTTTTGACATCTTCAAAGTATTGTTCTTGTCAAAGAAATATTGCATGATTTTAAATTGAAATACCTTATGGCGAGAATCATTTATCTACAATTTCATCCAAATATCACTTCCATAAACCCCTCGCCCAACGAGCTATTTGAACCATTAAGCCGTATCGTCAGAGACAATGTTTACGCGCAAATAAAAAATAACAATCTGACCTTATACCAGCACTCGACGAACCATATATGTGCCCATAAAACAGCGATTTTAAACGTGTGTTTTTCGAACTCCCAACGTACCTGGAACAATGAAAACAAAAGCACATTAAAGCAACAAACGTACGAAAGCAAAAATATGTTAACGAGACCGCTGCAGGACGTTCAATAAAAAAATTATTCGCCCAACACGTACAACGCATACCTAACGCGAACAAAAAATTTACAGCACATATGCAGAATGGCGATAAGATATATGGAGCGGATTCTTTTGGAGGCATTCGCGATGGGAAACCTTGTTTTATACTGTTTTAATCTACTGCTTTTTTGCTTTTAATAGCATAGTGTTGGAAATTTTGTGATACAAGTACAGGGTGAATGATTTGTGAAATGATTTAATGGCGCGTCTACACCAGATTGTTATTGGTTTTTAGCACTTTTAGCTGGGCAGCATACTTTAAACCACAGAAATATTTTGTTAAACAGATACATATTTATCTAACCTTTTAATGGCGAATGTTCCCAAAATAGAAACACATTAAAAAATTGAATTTTAATTCAATAGAAATTAGATTTTTTAGCATGTTCCCATTTTGGGAACGTTCGCCATTAACAAGTAAAATCAAATAAATTGTAAAGAAAAATATATTTGCTTCAAACTGACGAAGTTCTTTAAAAGAAAGAACGGTATTGTTGAATCAAACATATTACGTGTATTAAATCAAACAGATGTATTTTCAAATCAAGCTCGATGTTAATTGTTTCAAGAGATCATATGTTTGAACCAAATAACGATGTCAAAAAAATTAAATTAAAAAATATATCTTTGCCGCCATTTAAAATTACAATTTGATTGACTGAATGCATATTTGTTTGAATCGAGAACTTTTTTTCTTTGTGCGTGATCGACTATTTATCTTCTCTTTTATCTCATTTCCCATTTCACTTTTCCTCAACTTCAGCTTTTTCGAGATTTCCTAAATATGTTTTAAATGTCCGAGTTGTTCAATTCTTTCCCTTTAGTCAAAGGCAATTCACCCACCAAATCTATCACTTTCTTCTTTTAGTTTTTTCTAATGTTTAGAGTAGCTTTCGCATAGTAAATTTGGTAAATAAATTTGTATACATTCGGGAGTTTAAGTTTGCTTGCGTGCGGGAAAACCTGGCTCACCCTTCCGTCATATTATTCAATGGGTGAGACGAATTTCGCACGGGAAGTGAACAAACCGGGCGACGTAATAGCGCGACACGCGCTGCCTCCATTAAACTTAAGTCCGCTAAGTGCTGTCGTGTTTACCGTAGTCCCCTCCCCATTATGTAGAATAATTTACATGTGACGGAGATACATCGTCCGCCGCTTCATTATGCAAGAACTCATATATGAAGCGCTTGGGGGACTGGTCTTTGTCTCACTAGTTACACTGGTCGACTGGCATTGTCCCTCGGGGATGAAATGGGGTTGTATAATTCGAATGTAGGTTTGGATGATAACACCGTCCTCTTGATGCATTGTGAAGATAATATGAGGGTTTAAAGCGAACTCTTATTTTTGATGTTGTAAGGTTATAAGAGACGTGTTTTGTTTTATGAATGTTTAAAAGGAGAACCGATTTATTTAGTAACACATGTACCGACTACGGAGGGAAAAATTAAGTCAACTTATAAAAGAAACAAAAAGAAGATAGGGGGCAGAACTATGTCAGGAACTAGTTAATAATATTGTGATCGTTTCGTGCTCTTCTTGACGAAACTTGGAAGCTTCAATACATTGAATGTGAAGTAACTTTATCAGACATTTTCTTAACCAACTTATGTTGAATTTGTAACCAAAATATAAATAGACTATTTGTCTTAAGCTTTCATTATTTTATATATGTTCTCACGCTTGTCGATGACAGGAATCCCATATTATTGGCTTTATAATCTAGTTGCGCCTTCCCTCGCTGGATATCGCGACGCGAATGAATATACCTATCTGTCTCTATAAACACAGTTGTTGTAAAATAAATAATACACACGTGCTTCCTAGTCAAAACAAAAGATGTTTACAGGTTCAATGGCTAACAAAAAAAGGTAATGTTAATTAAACACGGCGTACACTAACAAATCTACCAGTGGTAGCTCCTATGTTCAGAGGTTCAAGAAAGAAACAAAAAAGTAAGTATGTAATAACAATAACAACCAATTTTATTTACAACTATTTAATCAAAATAAAGCTTTATATACGTATACACGACTTATCAATAGAGCGGGCCAAATTGCGCCATCCAACAGAATCGGAATCAGGCGCAACGGCCGCTTATTGTAAATAGCGTATATGTGAGTCACAGCAGATATGTGATATTTCGAAATTAATACACAAGAGTAAAAAAATAAAAGCTGACGCAATAATAATGTTTAGTAATTAGAGCGGATATATATATATTATATATATATATATATATATATTAATATATAACGTGAGGTTTTATTTTCATTATGATTTTTTATTGATTGAAAACGGTATGCGTTGTAAATGGGATGTAATAAGGAAATAACTGAGAAACTGAACGCTTTTTTTATTCTGTTGTACTTAATAATGTAACTGTAAATAAAGATATAATAAATAAATTCTATCCTTCTTAATAATGCGGATAGGCTTGTTTAAAAAGTTGCACCATCAGATAAGTTTCCACATTTGCCTCGGTGAAGGATGTTCGCCGAGATGAAAAAATGTTCTTATATTTCGAAAACGACCGTTCCACGTCTACCGAAGTAAGACAGGCGTAATTAAAATAATCTTTAGACTTAGTCAAGGAATCTGCAGATGCCCCATCGCACATTTGTCTTAATCTCGTGTAGTCCGGATTCTTTTTTAAAACACTATCGAACTTAGCTAAAACTCGTCCACTTGTTGCATCGTTTATACTGTGTAACAATGTACTAACTTCGTCCACGACTTGCACTGATTCTACCAACGACAATCCAGAATTTTGCAAATTTTCTATCGCGTTTACTAACCCTTTGTAATTGTTGCTAATATTCTTTAGATGTGTTTCAACAGAAATATCGAGAAATCCCTTCTGGCTCATCCTAATAGCTCTAGCTTCGGCAGGGACGAATTGCAAAATAACGGATTTGACTTCTTGAAAATGTTCATTATAATAAAAAGCGGCTTTTAACCACGTTCCCCAACGCGTAAGAATGGGCTGTGGTGGTTCTCGAATACCAGGGCATAACCTGTGGAATGCCCTAGTCCTCTTAGGACTTTTGAGAAACACTTTTTTGTGTTTGCTATTAATGCATCCACCTCCGGGTAACACTCTCGAATAGTTTGTGCCACAAGATGTAAAGCATGGACTTTACACGTAACATGTAAAAGTCCTTCACACTTTTCTTTAAGGGAACGGCCTACACTACACATTGTTGCTGCACCATCGCTCATGAACAACAACAGTTGACTGGTTGACACTTGAAATTTTTGTAACGTTTCGAGAACTACGGCCGTAATTGCTTTACTAGTACACTGTTTTAATCTTCTGCTGGCTAATAGAATTGCAAAATTTGGTTTAATAGGATCCAATACGCGCACTATTATATTCAAAATAGATTTTTTTTGCAATCTGTCGTCTCATCAAGACATAGCCACAGCTGTTTATCTTTTAATTCGGCTTTAATTCGATTTTCAATGCCCTCACGTATTCGTGGAATATCTCTCCGTAACGCTGTCCGAAATGGTAGTATCCACTCGGTATTGTATGTGCCCCAGAATTTTCGAAATGCTTTTTTATCAAGTATACGAAGTGGTAGACCACATACCATAAACGTTAAAAGCAATTCTAATTGAAATTGACGTTGTTGTGACACACCATTTCTTTTATTTCTGTGGTGTGCGCTATTTATATGTCTTTCACAATCACGTTTGCTCCAGCACAGCAGTTTCTTTTTACAAACTTTACAGAAAATTGTACTCCCATTGTAGTGTAAATCCACAAATTCACTAAGAAATTTATTAACTTTCGTAGGTAATGGCCGTTATTTTTAATAGTTACGTTAGACATAATCACTAAAGCGAGCACACCGACGCTTGTTTCTAGTATGCCACGAAGTGGTGCAAACGTAACATCTGCAGACTCGTCATTTGTTGATGAATAGAGCGCGTCATCCGTAAATGAATAAGCGCGCTGTTAGTTCGTAGCCGTCGATGAATGAACTTTTTTTTTGTAGTGGCCCACTGTGAACAACGCCCTATTTATCAACGAACACCCAAACTGCAGGTGTATATTTGCGCGTCTTCACGACGTAATAGACAGTGGTTTTGGTCCTCGTCCTAATAATTACATATTTAAATTACCTATGTTTACATACATATATGCGCCCGGCAGCCTGATTGCGAACCTGGCGCGTGGCGCTCTTGGCCCGCTCTACTTATCAACTTAGATTGCCATCTTCCACAAAGACATGCTGAAGAGCTGTATAACAACGAAGCGCGTCCATGTATGGTGGTTGATGGCAATTAGTTTTAATTTCATTGCTTGTTAATTAATTACCTTTGATGAGATACCACTTAGTCGAGTTGCTACCTTCGCAGAAAACCGACGCAACGTTGGTTGCTCACTTCTGTAGAAGTCGCGCGACTGTAAAAGACATATTAATAGTGTACAGCACAAAAATTAGAAAAATGGCGTGCCACCTCAAACCCAATTTCAGTTGGATTTGCTTTTAATGTTTATTGTATGTGGTTTACCGCTTCGCGTACTCGATAAAGAAGTGTTTCGACAGTTGGCGTACATACAATCCCGAGTGGAACTTACCATCACGGACAGCGTTACGGAGAGATCTACCACGTATACGTAAGGATATCGAAAATAGGATCAAAGCAGAATTAAAAGATAAACAGCTGTGGCTATGTCTTGATGAGACGACAGACTGCCAAAAGAATTCTATTTTGAATATTATAGTACGAGTACTAGATCCTGTTAAACCGAAATTTGCAATTTTATTAGCAAAAGACTAAAAGAGTGTATTGGAGAAGCAATTACAGCCGTAGTGCTCGATACGTTACAACAATTCCAAGTGTCAACTAGTCAACTGTTGATGTTCACGAGCGATGGTGCAGCGACAATGTATAGTGTAGGTCGTTCTCTTAAAGAAAAATGTCAGCGACATTGCGTCATTCATGTTGTAGCGCGTCCTTTAAAACGTGATGGCCCACCAGCTTCGTTGTTGTTATCCAGTAAAAGGATTCAGAAAACTAATGCAGAAACCATTGTTAAGATAATAAAAGATTCGTTGAGAGAATTTTGTACCACAGGAACCCAAGTCACAATGTTCGTTACTGACGGAGCCGCGACAATGCTAAGAGTTGGTAGAATGTTGAAAATATGCTTTCCGACTCTTCTTTGCTTAACATGCCTCATACACGCATGTTACCTCGTAGCAGAAACCATTCGAAAGAAATATCCGATGGTGAATAAGTTAATAGCATCTACCAAAAAAATGTTCATCAAATCTCCCAAACACATCCGTGTATTCAAACAATTGTATCCGAAATTACCACCACCACCTCAGCCTGTAATAACGCGATGGGGAATATGGCTCCAGGCAGTTATCTTACTATCAGAAATATTTTTCACAAGTGAAAAATGTCATCTTGAAACTTGATTCAAATGATTCTGCAGCAGTTCGAGATAGTCAGCAACTTTTTTCCAATTCGGACGTTCAACAACAAATAGATGAAATTTTCATGAACTATTCTGAAGTTGCACAAGCCATTGGGCAATTAGAAAACAGTCACTTATCTGCACGAGACGCATTAAATTGCATAAACAATTTGCAAGCCGCTCTAGAAAACTTGACGAACATTATAGGAGTCGATGTTGCTCAAAAATTTGGTGCAATTTTAACGAGAAATCCCGATTTACAAAAGGTTCGGTCTATAACTGAAAATCAAGAGTGCCCAGATGAGGAAAAGGAATATCTGACATTTGCAAATCTTACATCACTGGATGTCGAACGATCATTTTCAAAGTATACGACAACGTATTCACAACACCGTCGACGGCTGAATGAATCGACAATGGAAGCGTTGCTGATATTGCAATTCTACGCAGCTTACCAGGGCGATGGCCAATTGCCACAGTGGACATCAAGACGACAGGAAAAGGTAACAATATTATTTTTCACTAATATTGTATATTACGTACCTATTTTGATGCGGTGCGCCACTGCCGGTACCACCTTTTTAACAAACTCTAATAATAACCATTCTTTCAGCATACTTATAAATACACTAACAGAACTTATATTTCGAAATTCTACAGGAAGGCGATTTAGTATGTTTGGAAGTATAACATCTATTATTCTAGATCCGTATTTGTTCCTGTACCTGAACACCTGATAGCTTCCGGCCTCTCTACATCTTTGCATAATCATGATCCACTACGGATAAACAATTATCAAAATAATTATTACAACCTTGTACGATACAAAACAACTGCTTCTAGAAAATTATTTTTCAAATTTCATTTTACCTCATCATCGTCAAAACAATGCAAATTCATTCAGGATCTTCTTCGCTAAATAAAATAATCGTATAACACACGTCGTTCCTTCACAATAAAATCGAGTTGCCCGAGAAATTATCGCCAGTAATAAATCGTCCTCGCCACGGTAAAACTGAGCTCTGCGCCGTTTTATTATCCCCAAGCTTTCGGCGTTATAGTTCATGTTCAGTCTTTGGCATCTGCCGCTGAATATTCCCACTGTAGATCGGTTCATTTTTTCCCTACGTAAGGAGACGCGAAGTTTCTCCACTTTACGCATAGTTTGGGGGCGTGCGTATCTCCAGACGGAACGCTTGTAGCTGCCTGATGCATGCTGAGTAAAAAGTAGCGCTTCAGGCTTGGAATAATTTCCCGCTCAAACTGTGAAATGATGTGAACGAGGGATGGTAAGCTTCTACAATTCCCTTTCAAGTTGAAGGTGTTTAAGTGGGACTTTGGGTGTCGCTATGTCAATTACTACACACTAGTGACAGTGGCGTAACTACCAAATTTGGGCCCTCACGCAAGATCTTTCAAAGATTTATTTATCATAACAGGAGTAAAAACATAGAAGATCGGAAGGCTCTTTGGGCCTCCTTGCGTCTATGGCACCTACGCATTGCGTGGGATTGCGTGGGTATAGCTACGCCACTGACTAGTGACCTCTATCACTTTTAAAGTAATCTTCCTTTACGCATCTTTAAACTAACCTAACTTTTTCTTAAACGAAAGTGTCATATATTTAATAGTTCATTCAAGAACTCGCAAGTCTTGCAATTTTTGCAATATGCTTAAACAGCATTAAGGAAAGGGCAAAAAATAAATATCAAATAATTATTCTGCATCAATATTTCCGATAATATCCGTAGCAATTATGACCTATCACGATAACGTGCAACTATAATATTGACTAAGCAAATGGAGCTCGACTGGAAATACCAAGAGACCGAGTCAATATTTGAACAATTCAAAGGAAATGATAATTAAACAACATTTATTGCAAAATCGGGGAAAGCTGAAATTTGTTGCGACCTGTTTTTTAGATAAGAAAAAGTAATTATATTGTTTTTTGATTTGATTATTTAGAATCAAATTCTGATTTTATTTTTTTTTAATATACGGAGTGATTCAAAAAAACGTTTCAAAGTTTTAGGAGATTGTAGAGGATGTTAATATAATTTTTGTCATAATAAACTTATGCGAAAACATCTGTGTTCAGGTTTATCAACACCACAAACAAACAGTATTACGAAGGATGATCGTAAAATAAGGTTCCCATATTTTTTAAAAATAGACAACATTCTTTATTTCCTTAACATTACACATCGTTTTAAAGGTAAAAACTTAAGCTATTTTTCGACATAATCGCCATTTCTATCCAAGCATTTTTGCAGACAGTGCTCCAACTTCTGTATCCCCATGTCGTAAAATTCTGCCGCCAGTTCCGAAGCGTACGCCACCCAAGTGTTCCTTTAATTTTGGAAACAAGTGGTAATCGCTTGGAGCTAGGTCCGGACTGTAGGGGGGGTGGGGCATGACAGTTCAGCCAAGTTTTCTTAGCAGTTCCTGGGTTCGACGAGAAACATGGGGCCGAACGTTATCGTGAAGAAACGTCACACCTGCAGTCAGTCTTCCTCTACGGCGGTTCTGGATCGCCCATCTGAGTTTGATCAGTGTATTGCAATACCTGTTTGAGTTTATTGTCGTCCCAGGAGGCAAAAAGTCGACCAGCAATAGCCGTTTCCTGTCCCAAAAGACGGTTGCCATGACTTTGCCAGCAGACTGCGTTTGTTTAAACTTCTTTGGCTTCGACGAAGTTGAGTGGCGCCATTCGCATGGTTGTCGCTTGTTTTCGGGAGTGAAATGAAACACCCACGTTTCGTCGCCCGTAACAATGGAGTTCAAAAGTTCCTCCTTGTTGTCTTGACATTGTTGAAGAAACGCCTAGGTACACTTGCAGCATTTCTTCCGTAAGCATTCTCGGTACCCCTCGCTCGCACACCTTACAGTAGTCCAGTTTTTCGGTCAAAATCTTTTCAATTGTGGTATTGGAAATCTCAGGAATCCGAAGAGAGAGTTGACGAATGGTGACCCTCCGATCTTCAAGCAGTATGCTCTCGACCTTTTCAACGATTTCCTCTGAAACTGATAGTCTTCCTTATTTTACGATCATCCCTCGTATATCGTAAAGATATTATTGGTGGTCTCAAAATGGAAACTATCTATATGAATATATGAATAGGGAAAAAAGACTAATTTTACAAGGGTTGTCTTTGTAGTTTTGCATATAGCCATAATAAGTGTTTTTTTTTTAAGATTCTCCACTTTTTCATTCTTTCACACCAACTGTTAAAACAGTTATGATAGTCATCAGGAACAGTCAAAATTGCCGTTTTAAAGGCATCAACTGCTTCTTTCGCCGACTGGAACCATTGACCACGCAGTCCATTCTTGATTCTAGAGAGCGTAAAAAAATGCTGGGAATTAACTCTACGGAGGAAGATCTAATAACTGGATGTTATTTGCTCATCATTATTAGTTTTTCTTTGTGTCTTACTAAAAGAGACGAACTGCTAGGAATACCTTTAAAAAAGAAAAAGCTGTATTTCTACAACAAAAACATAACCTTTCAGAATTACAAGAATTAATGTCTGCAGATAACCATTATTTTAAGTAATTCCTACTAATACGAAATGACCACGAGGAGCATTTACATTTTGGATGGGACGGTTACCCAGCCTGGGTTGCCGTGTCACGGTGGGGGAGAGAGGTGGCCATTTAGGTATCTCAGTCGCAATGGAACAGTGGTCGGTCGAGCAGCGCATGTTTACATACGATGCCTATGTATGAAACGGTGAGTCAGTGATAACGGCTCAAAGAGCATTTCGTATTCACTTTAATGTCGGCCGGCATGAAGCAGTCCCTAGCCGACCAACCATTATGAAATGGGTTGAAAAATTACGAGCGACAAGCAACATAATAAATAACAATAAATCACCAGGCCTTCCACGAACGGTGAGGACAGCAGAAAACGTTGAGAGAGTGAGAATAGCAGTCACCACCAGTCCCCGACGTTCAGCTCGACGGCATGCAGTTGCGTTACGTATGGGACGTGAGACGGTAAGGAAAATTTTGAAAACGGATCTCAAGTTTCATCCGTACAAAATCGTGTGTGTGCAGGAGTTGAAAGTAACCGATTATGCCTAACGGGAGGATTTTTTAGCACAAATGCAAGTTCTTCTTCACGATGAACCTGATACTTTCATTGTTCTGAGCGACGAGGCCCATTTTTACCTAAATGGGACTGTTAGTCAGCAAAATTGCAGATACTGGGCAGGGGAAAATCCGAGACAGCTGCATGAAAGACCTCTTTATTCACCTCGTGTAACTGTGTGGTGTGCGATTTCGAGAGAGCGTGTTATTGGCCCCGCCTTTTTGAAGAGGGTGGAGAGGTGGTAACAGTCACCTCAAATCGGTATGTGGATATGATCAATACGTTTTTTTCTCCCACAACTGCAGAGGCTAAACTTACAAGAAGGCATATGGTTTCAGCAAGATGCGGATACTGCTCACACATCAAGGATATCGATGAACCTGCTGCGGAACTTGTTTCCAGGTCGCGTGATTTCCAGGTTTGGAGATGTGTCCTAGCCTCCTCGATCTCCTGACCTTAACATGTGTGATTTTTTTTTGTGGGGATATTTGGAGGAAAAGGTTTATCAACATAAACCCCGTAATTTAATTGACTTGAAGGCGGCAATTCGTAGAGAGGTGGAATTGATCACAGAGGAGACACTGAAACGAGTGTGGAGGAGCTTCAAGGACAGAATTGCAAATTGCGTCAGGGAAGCCAGACGTCACCTTCCTGACTTCATTTTCGCTACATAAAATAAATGGCGTATCCCAACAAACATGTTAGATAAATTGAATAATTTTTTTTTTTTTGTTAAATTGATAGTGTTTTGATTTTTTTTAATGTTAAATGTTCCTCGTGGTCTCCTTGTATAAACTAAAAAACATTAAAAAAATACTACTTACGCTTACGCGATGCGAAGCGTGGCGCCTCACATAACAGCTGTTAAAACAAGATGGCTGGCAGAAGTGACAAACAAGGCGCGTTCCGTTTTATGAAATATTTCTTACACCTAATTTTTAAATTTTTGTCAATCCTGAAATTTCCGGGTTTATAAAAATTAATCCTGAAATTTTCGGATCTAGAAAAAGGCCGTGATCCCGAGATTGTATTACCCAATCATGACAGAACAAGAGCGCAAGTTGGCCGCCGAAGATAACCTAATTTTTTTTGTCATTAGGATCAGGCCGCAAGTTGATCGATTCCAGGTTGGAGCGCAAGTTGCCCGTATTCACTTTGAAGATGACCGTACTAAATCATCATAAGCATGTGTGCTAATAGATCTCCCTCTACTGCCTATAGTGAAGTCGCACATAACTAACCTGGGCAAATAGGCGGTAACAGCCAGAGGCGTGGCGAGCGCATAAAAGTTTACACATAAAATAGAAGGTAAGAAATAAATAACATCTGTTAAATATTTGAATCATTAGATATGTTTCCACAGCTGTTTCGGTCAAGTGAGTACGACGTGCGGAATAAATGTTTTTTAATGCCGAAAACGACCGTTCGACATCTAGCGATGTTATATTCGCATATTTAAAATAATCTTTGAAACAACTTAATGCATCTTCACACGCACCTTCACAAATTTGTCTTAATATAAGAAAATCGGAGTGTTTCTCTAAAACACTGTCAAATTTTCGTATTACACTCCAATTTGTTTCGCCTTCTACAGCGCATAACTGCGCGTGAACATCGTTCACAATTCGAACAGAATCCACTAGCGACATCGAAACATTTTGTAATTTTTCTATTCCCTCCGCTAGTCCGAAGTAATTGTTGTGAATAGTTTGTAAATCTCTTTTAACCTGACTATCTTGAAATATTTCCTGGCTTTTCTTGATTGCTGCAACTTCTGTCGGATTGAATTTTAAAACTACCTTCTTTACTTGATCAAAATATTTGTTGTAGTAAAACGCAGCCTGCAACCACGTTCCCCTATGTATAACAATCGGCTGTGGTGATTCAGGTAAATCAGGACACAGTTTGTGAAATAGTCGGGTACGTTTCGGGGACTTTAGAAACACTGCCTTTGTACAAGCAATCAATGCATTTACTAATGGAAAACATATAGGAATCGTTTGTGCCGCAAGATTTAGAGTATGGATTTTACACGTTACATGTAAGAAGTTACCACTGTGTTCTTTAAGAGATCGACCCAAAGAACGTAGTACAATTTATAACTCTTTTGGAAGCAAGTAAGAAGGAGGATGACGGTCGATGTGGTTCCATTGGCCCAAAGAACGCATGTTTGCGGCACCATCACTCATAATCATTAAAAGTTGTTTAGTTGAAACTTCAAATTTGTTCAATGAGTTCAACGCCACCTTTAAAATCGCCAAGAACAGTACAATTTATAACTCTTTTGGAAGCAAGTAAGAAGGAGGATGACGGTCGATGTGGTTCCATTGTACGTACCATTACATTAACCACAGAATGTTTTTGACGATCTGTTGTTTCGTTCACACACAACCATAGTTTTTTATCTTTCAATTCCGTTTTCATTCTTTTTTCTATATGTTCACGAGCAAATGGCACTACATTTCGTATCGATGTCCGACTAGGTAATTTACAGTCCGCATATTTATTCCAGAAGGAGACAAATGCTTCTTTGTCTAGTAAACGAAACGATAGATTACATAAAATAAGAGTAACACATAAATCAAATGTAACTTTTTCTTGGTCTCGTATGCCACTTTTTGCAGAAGAATGCTTTCGATGTGACATTGACAATAGCTTGTGGACCAACACATTAAAGGGATTTTATAAACTAGACATTGAATTTTAGCGCCATCAAAAATTAAGTCCGGCATGTCCACTATAAAGTTTTTAACTGTGTCTGCCATTGGTCGTTTTCGCGACCTACCTAACTGCGACATTTTTAAAGCAAACGTAAGCGTACAATTACGAAATATGTTACGACAGCCTACATATACACAGAACTACTCGCATACAGCATCGATTTAGTACTGACGCGTGAAAGAAATAACCGCCGACTCCGCACCACATATCTACTACACTGACTGTTACCGCTGTTTGCCCAGATTACACATAACTCACGTAGATATAGGTAACAGCGCTTGCAAAAATACATGCAATTAAATAAAAACCACCGAAAGCTTGTATCTTCTTTTACGGTACGTGCGAGTCTCGATGCTCGTTTTAGCGATGATAACGAATCAATAGTCCTATTTCGTAACCGTAATACGCTCATGCGAACTCAAATAAAGCGTACCGTCGTAAATGCAGCACCATTATATATACATAAGCGCAATAACGTAGATAGAATAAGGCACTCTAATAAATTGAAGCAGCAAATAGATCAATTTCTCAATACGCCAACTGCAAGTACATTTAATAGACATACACACAGACATACGTAGCTATGCGGCTCAACTCGGCTCTGTTTATAAAAACCGTGACAAATGTATGCAGCTACCCTTGCAATATATCGTATATGCGGTGAAACATACATCTGGTTGTCGTAATTTATTTATTTAGACCATAGTAGAATATTAGCGCCTGTTTTATATGCAATATTGCTCCTTTGTAGATCCGCGCAATTTTACAATTTCTCTTAAGGATATTTACTTTTAGAAGACATTGAATTCTAAACTGCTGAATATTAATATTTGTGCAAGACCGGGTATATGTCGTGGTTTACTGAAAACGAGGCAGATGGAGATACAGTGTAACCCTCATTATCCGACATGACATGGAAGATGTACAAAAATCTGTTTCAAATTACTCAGAGCTAGAACTACATATCTCATTCAATCAGATTATCACAAATATAATATAACAATGGAAACAGAAATAAGGCAAAACAGCAACAGATTTTGGTCATATACAGTGAAATCTCCCTTTAGTGGGCACCTTCGGGATCCTCCGAAAGTGTCCGTTGAAGAGAGTTGTCCGCTGTTGAGAGAGGGTCAATCAAGTTTTACGGAACAAGAAAAATTTGGAATATCAGTAAATATTAAGTCAAGTAATATAATTTATTAAAACTAATAACACAATTTTACAATAAAATAATAACTAGAGCCTGGTAACAGGGAGCCGTGCCATAGCCGTACCTGCCTAGTATACAAAAACAATAGTAAGAAAATAGAAAAAAAATAACAGAACTAATACATAATTATAATATGTGAAAAGTAGTGAAACACTCACCCTTTTAAGCAGCCTTGGCTACGGAACAGTAAAAGTAGAAGCACCATTATCAGTATTAACATCATTTGGATAAGAGTGGCAAAAACTTGACATCATTAGATGTGTTTCCTCAGTTGTCTCGGTGAGCGATGTTCGCCGTGGTGAGAAAATGAGTTTATATTTTGAAAAAGAGCGTTCAACATCTACCGATGTTATACATGCATGATTAAAATACACTTTGTACTTAGCCAGTGGATTATTCGATACACCATCACAAATTTGTTTTAGTGTGCTAAAATCGGGATCTTTCTGAAGCACACTTTCGAACTTTTCTAAAACGCGTTCATATTTTGCGTCATGCATAGTCAGTAGCTGTGTATGCACTCCGTCCACAATTTGCAGAGACTCCAATAATGATAACGATCTATTTTGTAATTGGTCTATTGCGTCAGCTAATCCTTTATAGTAGCTACGAATATTTTTTAAATCTGTTTCAACGGAAATATCTTGAAATTTCGACTGGCTCTCCTTAATAGCTGCAGCTTCGGCAAGATTGAATTGTGCAACAACAGCTTTTACTATTTTGAAATGTTCAGCTGCCTGCAACCATGTTCCCCAACGTGTAAGAATTAGCTCCGGTGGTTGACGAATACCAGGACACTCTGTGTGAAATGATCATAGGCGTTTGGGAGATTTCAAAAATATTTTTTTTGTGGTTGTTATTAATGCATCTACTTCCGGAGAGCATTGTCGAATGGTTTCTGCCACAAGACGTAAAGCATGCACTTTACACGTAACATATAAACACTTGCAACCATATTCAAGAAGAGAACGGCCTACCGAACGCATTATCGCTGCGCCATCGTTCATAAATATCAACACTTTATCTTTCGAAATTTGAAATTTTTCCAACGTACTAAGTACAACCTTCGTAATTGCTGCAGCAGTACACTCTTGTAGTCTTCGGCTAGCTAGTAACTGTGGTAATGTAGGTTTACTAGGGTCTAGTATGCGTACCATAATATTTACAATTGATTTTTTTTTCAGTCTGTTGTCTCGTTAACACATAACCAAGTAAACTGTTTTTTCAATATGTGTTTCATTTTCTTTTCCACGTCATCACGTACAAATGCAACATGCTTACGTGCCGTTTTCTCCGTTGGCAACCGCAACTCGGGATTGTATTTGTCCCAAAAGTCCTTAAACGGTTAACAATTGCACTGATACTATGAATATTCTAAATTAGGTAAACACGCAGGTCATTGTCAGTCAGTTAGATCAGGGAATTACCCGTGCTGTTATCACTACTATTGCAGATTGAGAGGGCATTGGCACAGGCTGTCCGTACAAGAGAGGTCGGTTCATGAAATCGCACCAAAACTTGGTGCCCGCGTCCGTTCAAGAGAGAGTCCGTTCAAGGGAGATTAAGTTATATTTAGTTTCCGTAAGGTATATTCGGGACCGGCAACATATGTAATAAACAATAAGTATTATTATAACGTAATTGTGCATAAATAAAACAAATATTGAAAAATGGCCAAAGTCAACCCTGGTGGCTAAAACCACCCAACTTTACGGTACACAATACCATAACCACAGTATATATATTTTAATTTCTTATTTGTAAATTGGGATACTTGTTTTGGATTTGTCCTGTTTTATATCCAATATGTTAAATAAATAACGTGTGCTGAACCCATCTGGGACAAGCGGAAACTTGGAGAATGTTAATTTTTTCATTATTATTAATTCTTATTAAAAAATACAAAGTGCTTTATAAAACACAACATATTTCCGGTAATTCCTTCACGTAATAAACTGTAAACGAACAACTGGCGAAATTTCTCGGAAATTTCGAGTTAGGGAGGTCTTAACTTATATATAGAGTAACCTAAACCTGCGGACTCACATAGGCGTCGGTGTTACGGGTTAATATAAGAATACGAAAAATTCATAAATAAACTAAACCGGTAGAGAAGCAGGCATGTAGTGTCGACCTTGAATGTAAATCATGTTAAACCGCGCTGAGAGAGATTTCGTTTTAGTACCGGTTGAGCTGTTGCAGAGATTAGTCGAACGGTCAAGGTTATGTACTTACGTGTCGCTTTTGAAAATATAGCTGGTGTTTTTTGTGTGTTGTAGTATTATACCAAGTACATAATTAGTGTATAGTTTCGCATAGAACTAATATTTATATACCTAAGAAAACAATGCATCGTAATAGATTTGCTACTAATGTACATAAGTATGTGTCACTTTTTCCCCATTTAAAATATGACGGTAGTGCAGTTTTTTGCTTAATATGCAATGTTCGTTTGGCTGCATTGGACAGAACTGATTGCCAGAGGCATGTCAATGGTATTAAACATATGAGAAATGCAAGAACTGAAATACCTTATACACTATTCCTCATACATTTATTAATTATGTTTACCTCTTGTAATCTTCCGTTGTCGTTGGTGAGAAAAGCAGCTTTTAAAACGTTTTGGCGACAATACGTTCCAAAATACCCATTACCCTCACAAACACAATTACAGAATCATTTGCCCCGAATGAAAGAGATGCTAGAAAATGTGTGTAAACGTGATTTGTGTTCCAAAAAAATATGGATTACCGTGGATGAGACGACCGATATAAAGAAAAACAGTATTGTGAATGTAATAGCTCGCGTTTTATCTAGCGAAACACAGCATCTCGATATTTGTTAGCTTGCAAACGTGTTCAACAATGTACCGCGGAAAATATTCAAAAAGTGATAATGAACGCTTTGAAAAATTTAAAATTGCCCAAGATCAAGTTGTGATGATTGTGACAGATAGTGCAGCAACGATGTTAAGTGTTGGGCGATCCTTAAAACATATATTTCCTAACTTAATACATATAATCTGCGTGCTGCATGCTTTGCATTTAGTTGGTGAAGTTGTTCGACAACATTACGGAAACGTTGATCGGATGATTGGAAGTACTAAAGCAGTGTTTCGTAAATCTCCTAAACGTTTAAAAGAATTTCGTAAATTTTATCCAGGTATTCCAGAACCTCCTAAACCAATTTTAACGCGATGGGGTACTTGGCTAACAGCAGCTTCTTACTATTTGATCCATTTTCAACAAATTAAATCAGTTATAATGCGATTTAATCGGGATAAATCCAAAGCAATTAGAGAAAGTCAAAGAGAATTTCAAATTCCTCAACTTTTAGAAGATTTAACAACAATATGTACCAATTATACAGTATTACTAGATGCCATCAGAAAACTACAATGTACTGAATTGTCATTGCAGGAATCATTAGACATAGTGGAGTGTGTAAAAAGTAAATTACACACATTAAATGATACGCCAGGATTATGCGCTAGTCAAAAGTTGGCAGATGTTTTAAGGAAAAATCCCGATTTTAATACTTTAGAGGCCGCTTATAATAAGTGTAAGAATAGTGAACTTTTAAGTGATTTTGAAAAACAGTTTCTACATGCAAATGTAACTTCCTTAGATGTGGAGAGATCGTTTTCTATGTATAAGAATATTTTTTCTTGTCGACGCACAAGGTTTAAAGAAGTAACTGTGGAAACATATGCAATGATGCAAGTTTACAGTAGTTCACATCCGGATGCGTCTAATTTCTTGAATAATTAGCAAGTAAGTTTATTTATGAATTTTTCGTATTCTTATATTAACCCGTAATACCGACGCCTATGCGAGTCCGCAAGTTTTGGTTACTCTACTTATATACATTCTTCAATTTT
Source organism: Dynastes maya (assembly GCA_029619315.2). NCBI lineage: Eukaryota > Metazoa > Arthropoda > Insecta > Coleoptera > Scarabaeidae > Dynastes > Dynastes maya. Next base: position 6,010,716 of record JAROYE020000007.1, on the reverse strand, counting down.
CGTTCGAGTTACAGAAATATTCGAGTTAAAGAAATTCGAGTTAAAGAGGTTAAAATGTATAAAAGCTTAACAAGAGTACCGGAAAATAAAATTAATTCGAGTTAGAGAAAATTTCGAGTTAAAGGTGTTCGAGTTAGAGGAGTTCGACTGTATATACCTCTCTCGAGCGAAGAAAAAAACGCTAAGAAAATATTTTTTTTGATTTAAAACAGTAGGTAACTGTATTGTGGATAATTGAAACAGTAATTGTCTTGAATAGAGGCGGACAGCCTTGATACAAGTAAACGTATCTCTGTGTGTACATACTAATAATACAGAGAGATTTTTAATGATTGTTAGGAAAAAAGAACAACTTTCCGTGGCGGTAATATCAATATTTATATTCTATTTTAAGCGTAAAATTAGTCGTTTAGAGAATTTAGTAAAGACTTGTCATTTTAGCTATAATTTAACTGTAATTCGAGCCATTTAGTTATAAGATTTCACTAGAGATAGTTCGTTTTAATTTAGAATTTAAGAAATAAAAGCTATGGTTCCTCAAATTTGGTAAAACAAAATCTCCTAAATTGAATAAAGAATTTGAAATTTGCAAATAACATAATTTTGCATTTTTTTCTGAGAGGACACCGACCCCAAGCTAAGTTGTGTATGTAAACTATCTGATGATATATATATTCCCTATTTATAATATGATCTTACAACGTACATAAAACGCTAGACAGAGACGGAAATCGTCTCAAAGCACTCGGGCCAACAAACCATATCCTCCTTTTTTTAATAGGGGTTCGTAATTGGACAGGAAGAGATTTGACGTTGTGAATTAAGTGGCCGTATGCTGCAGACTGTCTGGATATACCTATCTGCATTCTGGCGTATTGTAGAACGCATTATTCCGGTATTTAGTCTCGTATTTCATTATATTACGACGCAGGTAATTATTTTCTTCAGAGAATGAAGCTATTTATGACTGTGAGGTAATCAAGGTGACAAACAAGTGCAAAACAAACAGATAAAAAAAATGAAACGTAATTTGTCAAACATCGTACTTTTATTAAGATTCTATTATATTAAAACAGTTTTTGAAAAGAAGTTCGGTAAATGTTAGAACGAACTATGTATTTTATAATGGATTTAATTCGTTTGAATTTGTATCTAGCAGCGGTATCTCACAAGGATCCAATCTTGGTCCATTGATGTTCATTCTATACATAAACGACCTCTTAACATCCTTATCTTGCCATGTCCTCGCTTATGCCGACGATGTTAAACTGTTTTGTAATATTAACTGCCAACAAGATATCGAGAGTCTTCAGACGAGCATTAATATACTGACCGAGTGGTCAAAATCCAATACACTGACATTAAATTCTAGTAAATGTAATTTTATGTGCTTCACGAGAAAAACAAATCCATATATCTCCACTTATCAAATCAACGATATTTCCATCGACAAGATTACCAATCTTAAAGATCTAGGTGTCACTTTTGATCCAACTTTATCGTTTAACGTACATATTGAACAAATTTGTTCATCTGCCTCTAAAATTATGGGTTTTCTTATGAGAACGTCCAAATACTTCAATGACGCACTAGTGCTAAAATCCCTTTGTTTTGCATTTGTACTCTCGAAATTGGAGTATGCCTCTATTGTTTGGTATCCTTTCTATATGTCCCATCAAGCTCCAATTAACGTGTTCAGCGTCGATTCCTCAAATTCTTGTCGTTCAAAGTTAATGGCGAATATCCGCCTTGGCATACTTCTTACAACACCCTTCTCGAATCGCATCAATTTCGTTCATTGTCATCCCGTCGTGATTACCATAGCGCCCGATTTTTACACAAATTATTAAATGATAGGATCGACTGTATGCAGCTGGTCTCCCACATAGGATTCAACGTACCTCGAATAGCATCTCGTTATGCTCCAACCTTTACTATGCCGACACCGAGGACCAATCTTCGTTTGCGGTCGCCAATCTATCACATGATCAGGAACGCTGAGAAGATATTTAGTGATATTTTCACCGGAGAGTTGGCGCCATGATACACGAAAAATAATAGTTTTTTGTATAGTTATGTCATGTTTTTAAATCAATATGTATTGTGTTCACAATGTGTATATTCGTCCTGTAATTGGGTTTACCTGTTGGACAATAAACATTATTATTATTATTATTATTAAATGTTTTGGCTATTTTACTTCTTTGAGAATTGTAGATTTTTGATGATTGACATTAGAGTAAATGTTTATAAAACAGTTCTTGAATGCAAAAAGTTTCATCATAGTTATTGCTATGATTTTTTAACCTAGAGTCAGAAAGTGCAATAATGAAGCTTATAAGAAAAAAATGGGTCAAATTTGAATGCAATTGCGCAACACATGTTTTGTGACAATAATATCAACACAGCCATACCTTAGTCTTTGAAGAAAAAATTACAAAAATATTCTTAATTTACCGAAAAAAATGAATATTTTTCGAGTTTAAAGTATTACATAAAAAGCAATATATTAACCAAAGTTAAGTAGTGAATATAACATGATATGTGTATCGATTTTGATGCTTGACAGCGTCAAGTATGGGATTGTCACGAAGTAATCTATTGAAATGTTTTAAAAGTGGTAAATTATTGAAAAAAAATTAATTTTCGAAAATTAATTGATTAATTATATGAACTGAGGGTTCGGAAGTGTTCTAAAACGCTTTTTCGACAATTTAGATAAACTTTAAGATCAGTAAATGAGATTTTGACGAAATTTAAAACTAAAAATTAAAACCAACCTAGATTTTATGACGATATCAATATAAACTCTATGTTTATATTACTTTTGCCTATTCTTAACCTCCATCCTTCACTTCTAATTTCAATTTATAATACGATTTGAAATATTAACACTTGAAACTGGGAGCGCAGCTAAAATACAGGTAACCTCGATGAAAATTTTACTCACAGTCAGAAAATCAATTGGCGTCCCTCTTCTCCTTTATTTTAATCGCGATGGCGATTGTTTTATCTACAGCAATTTTTTATGATTCTATTTATAAATGTGGCATAATGAAATTAGTGTAGTGATGCGACTAGATGATTCAAAATATATTACTCTATGCTACATAATTCCACTGACAACCCAATAATCAACTTACTGACGTTCTAACATTTAGAAAATTATTTTAGAAAGACCTCTGAATTTACATTGTTATGTTTTGTAGGAAGATATTCCATTAATTTTGAAGAGTTACCAAAATAAGAAAATTAACTGAAAAGGAATAACTTCGCCGTTGCCCCACGTTTGTCGTTGGCTGGGGTTAAAATAATTATTTAGTACCCCCGCTCTCAAGATCGGAGGCTTGAGGAGGAGTAGGAGCTATTGGAAAGGAACTAATAGCCGCCAGAGGGAATTTCACATTGAACGAGTGGCTACACTGAATACATTATACGTGCTGCAATGACGGCTGCGTTCGACGATGTAAAATTTACAACACTTTAGTATATACTTTAAGTTCTTATAACGGTTTTAGGAAATTGAAACAATTACAAGTAGGAATTGGATCATGGTTGTTGCAGTAATGGGATTTTATCTATGTAAAACAAAAGTTTCGCCAAAATAGCTACTGTCACAAATGTCAAAACGAAGCTAATGCAATTTAGTAATTTATTCTCAAAGTAAAACTAGTCTTAACGCAAATTCAAACGAGTTGAACTTAAAAAAAAATCTGCAAACAAGAATAAATGCAGTACAACATTGTCATGAATGTGGTAGAAATTATATTGTTGGTTTACGAAAATTTCGTTACGAAAATAGATTTGGGAGTAGGCCCCTGAAAAATTAAGGTGTACCGTAATTTGAATAGCAAATTTAAAAGAACAGGATCTGTAATTGAGCTCCCGACCAGTTAAAGACTTGTTAGCGGCTGTTTTTCAAGACGGCGTTATAACCAGACATTTTCAAAATTCATAACCACCAATATCATCTGATTTGAACCCAGCAGATATTTGACTTAACTGATCTTAGTCCTGTATGTAATTGGAAGTTTATATTCCGTTCATTACGAAGCAGCTTTGAAGAATGCCCATATTAAGGGTGTAATATTTAAACACAAAAGCCTTATAAAGAATTTATTACACTGCTCTAACAGAAGCCCTCATATTACGACCAGAAATGTTTGCTAATGTTTTTTTAGACCTTTTTATTTACATCAAATATATACAGTAAGACATACGAGGATGATATTTCTCGACATAATCTGCTCCACACTTATTCCGGTGATGTTTCAACTTTTGTAAGCCATTCAAATAATAGGATTTGCAAAATAGACCCCTGTTTCGGCAATGTCCTCTTCATTTGACGTGAACTCCTTTTTTTTCAAGTTTGGAAAAAGAAGTCACAGGGGGCCAAATCTGTCGAATATTGTGGATGGAGCACCAATTTCTATCGTAACTGGATTAGCTTTGCTGTCGCAATTGCAGATGCGTGGACCGGGGCGTTATCATGATGGAAGAGAACTTTCTTCGCTAGACGAGGCCCTTTTCTCTTTAGTTCAGCGTCGAATCGGTTCTATAAATCAGCACGGTACTGTCCCGTGATAGTCTTTCACATCTTCAAATAATCAATTAAGATTATGCCTTGCGAATCCCAAACAATCGTCGCCATAACTTTTCCGGTTGATGGAATCGTTTTCGACTTCTTTGGTACAGATTCGCCAGGAAAAACCCATTTTGCCAACAAACCTTTGGTTTCTGGCATGTAGTGGTATATCTGTGTCTCATTTACAGTCGCATAACGCCACAGAAGCTTGCTCGTATTGCGCTTAAACATGCCCAAACGTTGCTTTGAAGTTATCACGCGATTCCGTTTTTGATCAATCGTCAGCGGACGCGGCACCCATCTCGCCGATAGCTTTCTCAAACTCAATTTTTCGTGAAGGATGTTTTCACACGTTCAATTGAGATATTTACCATATCGGCAATCTCTCTAACCTTCGCCCGGAGGTCTGCTAACACGCTATTATGAACTTTATTGATCATATCGTCCGTAGTCACCTCAATGGGACGACCTGACAGTTCCTCAGCAAACACGGACGTTTGGCCACGCTTAAATTCGTTAAATCAGTATCTGATGGTAGTTGTCGAAGGGGTATGGTTCATATAAACTGCATCCAACTTCCCTTTGATCTTTTCATATGTTTACGCATGATTTCACAACTCTCAAAACAAAACTACTCGATGAATCTCTCCGAAATTTTGACAGACGGTGACTAAAGTATAGTACTCACAGTTGGTAATGCAGAGTTTGACGCAAAGCGCCATCTGTCTTCAAACACGAGTACTTCTCATACCATCCTCGTATAATCATTTTAAATTATTTCTAAAGGTTTGTTCAGCTAAAAATATAAATTTTATTCCCAAAATAGCCTTCAAATAAAAAAATATTCAAAATTCACCTTGTAGTTCCCTGACCTTAATATATCATTCTACGATGCGATCTCTTTTAACCTTTATTAAAGCAGAAATATTATTATATACGCTTCATTCCAGGTATAAAAATCCTCCAATCTTAAACGAATTCAGCGAAGTAAAATTGATTTCCTACAGATGATTAGCGTATAAAACTCGATTTTGAATCGTTCATCTTATCTGGCGATGTTAAAAAATAAACAATGGAGAGGCGAACAATATAGGAGGTCGTTTATTCAATGAATAATGATGATTTGTAAGAGATATCTATCAATAATAAAGGTCTAGCTCTGTATTGCGTCGAGAATATTTATGTAACGGACCTTCGATTTTTCCAGGAAACGTTTTAAGCGGATGTTTTTTTCTCATTATATATTGACAAGCAATTAGCTATTCTAAATATCTCCTGAAAAGAGGAATATATTCCTCTTTTTTCCTGTTTTGAAGAACGTTTTAATGAAGGTTTCATCGGTTTATCGATTGTTTGATCTCGAATCTGATGCATGACGTTGGAATCATATCTTCTTACCAGTTCAGAAAAAACAATTTGCGTTTAATATTCTGAATAGCCTAGTATTTAAGGAATAATGAAAGATGACTTTTATCGGATTCTCTGTTTATAGGGATTGATATAATGTAATCATAAAAAAACGTAATCGAGAGGACTACGTTTTTTTCCTTTTTCCAGGATTCTAGGATCCCCTTTGTTTTGCTCGAGCCAGGTCGAGACTTTTTGGCTCGTTTGTCGCATTGTTTGCGACATTGTTTGCCGCTTGACTGATTAGAGAGTATTGAAAATGACACGTACATAAGGAAGGTTTGGATTGGTAAGTCAGCCAGTTGTTGTTGTATAGTCAGAAAAATTTACCCTGTCTCCTATGCGAATGACTCCACTTCTGGGCGAAGGTCTGCCTTGAGGAACCTCAACCATCTTGACGAGAAGAGGGTTGCCCGAAACGCTGGCTCTTATTCACGTAGCTTTAGAAAGATCTTTGGTATAATCAATCAGAGTGGGAATGTTAAGATCAGCACGCAATTGAGAATCACGCATAAACCATGGAGCTCCTGATTGATTCTGATCGGACTCAAATCGGTGACACAAACGTCTACCGCAGCGGTCTCCAGAAAGCGGAGGGCAGGGAGGACAACAAGAGTGTGATTAATGGAGTGACGGATGGCGATAGCAACGCCCCCGCCAAAAGCCCCGTCTATAGATCTTGAAATTTAAAATTTTAAATCTTCGCAAGAGTCTCAACCAGGTTTCGCCAATCAGAGCGATGTCAATTGAATATCATTAAAGAGCCTGCGTTAGCTCATGGACCTTCCATCCGATCCCGTTACAATAGAGAACATGACAAAAATTTTAAATAGGAAAAGTGACTACAAATCATAAGTATATTGAGATGTTTTTTCTTATATGAAAGCACGAAATATTAAATGAATTGACAATCAAATTCCAACTCTCTACCTACAGATTAATTTTTTAATAATAATAAAAATAATAATAATATATATTTATTTCCAACAAGTACATATTTACCCAGTTACAGGAAATACAGCAAAAAAAAAGAAAAATACATGACAATTAAAATTTAAAGTCAGAAAAGGAAATACATAGTACATCTAACTAAAAATATGAATTATAACTTACTAGAAATATGCCCAAAATATATTGTATAAAACTATGGAATTTAATATTACCTTCGCGGGCGGTAAAGAGGGGAGAGTTATGTGGATGAGACCATAAGAAGCAAAGCAGCATCGGTAACAAACCTAAATGGGCCAGCGTTGATATCACAAAGATCCGAGATTGATTAGATAGGATTCCAGCAGAGAACGTAATGGTGTTGAAAATCCAAACGAATTCAATTTCTGACACAAATTAAGAAAAACAGGCTAGATTAGTGACGGTTGAACGCTAGCGCATGAAACCGTGTTGCTTCTGAGAAATTCATCCGCGCAACTCCGCGTACAAATGAGTAAAGAGAATGTGCTTTAGAGAAGCTGCAGGGTAGAGAGATTGGACGATAGTTTCTGATTTTAGTGGGGTCACCTTTCTTGAGCACTGGACAAATTCGTGGTAATTTCCAACCAGAAGGAAATTTAGAATGCTTAAAAATAAGATTAAATATGACGTATAATGGCTTGGCAAATGCGTAAGCACAGTTTTTAACTATAAACCCAGGAATATTATCTGACCCTGACGTCGAAGAATCTTCCGATTGTTTGAGTGCTAACTCAATTTCTTCAAGTGTAATAGAAATAAATGTTACCATAGCATTCTAGTATGTCGTCGTTTATTTTGAACAAATGACCTAAACCGTTTCGGATCGCCACGCAAATTATTCTCCATCATGTTGATGTAAGTCCTGTAAGCTAATGATATGAGCTTTTTGACTTTGGACCTGTAATGATTGAATTGGTCGCGAAGATATTGAGTTTTGTGACGTCTGTACTTTCTCAACATCAGTGATAAAATTTTTAAACATTGCATGATTTCGAAGTTGAACCAAGGAGGATAAATTCGGCGATAATTTACTGCTGGTTTAAATTTGGGAACAGCTGTGATGAAGACTACATGCAAAATATCATAAAAAGTAGCACAAACCTCGTCTACGTTGTCTGCAGTTTCCAAGACAGCCCAGTCCGTTGAAAGTAATGTATTGTACAACAATAGAAAATTAGCTTTTTTAAAATTAAATGTATTCAAAGGTCGGTTCATACTGAATACATGGTTCTGGGAAACTAACAATCCTATCTCGAAAGACAGAGCTGGGTGATAAGTACCCTCGCTCACTAATGGACTAAGATCCTTAGATACTTCACATGGCATATTAGAAAACACTAAATCTAACATACGTTCGTTACTATTGAGAATGGTATTTAGTTGCTGCAAGTTGTTAAATTCTTTGAAGTTAAGTGTAGCCTGCGCATAAACCCGCAAAAGATTACAATCGTCCCTTTTACAAGGAGAAGAAATGTCTTTCTTAAATTACCCTCCATCGAAGGGAAAACCATTAGCTTCAGCGACGAAGTTAAATATTTGGGAACTCCCACATCTCCAACTTACAGAAAAAAGCCATTACAGCATCAAGCCTCATATGACATTCTGGTCCTATACAGCAATAATCAGCCCCATGGTCACCTACGCCTCTCTGGTTTGGTGCCCAAAAACAACTCAAAAGACTGCAACAGCAGCTTCAACATATTCAGACTTGCATGTCTCAACATCACAGGAGTGATGCGTACCTGTCCTACAACAGTTCTGGAAGTGCTGCTGAGAATAACGCCGCATCGCATCTATTTTTTTTTGCCACGTTTCGCAAATGTACATGTGCTGTGCTATCACTACTATTTTGCTTTTTTTTTGCTAATAGTTGGTTTCTTTATTAATTTTGATTTATACTACCTTATAGCCTAAAGAATTCTCTACAAGAAAGAGTAGTTGTTTTTATATTCATGTGATCATTAAGTTCAAGATAGGCTGGTAAGTTACAGCATTCAACTTCCTTTAAAACCTTTTTCTCCCGTATTATTCTTTTTTTTCTCTCTCTTACTTCTTATCGGTCCGGCTTTTAACTTTACATTTATATTTCGAAGCAGGCTATATCGAGTGCCCTCACTCCTGGTAGAACGAAGGGATTACATCCTGCGGATCTTAGAAGGCATCTCAAAATCCTTGAAGATCCCAGCATAAATTATCTGATGTATATTGCAAAACACACGATCCCAATGCAATACAATTTTGATCAGCCTTATAAGGTAATCATTGAAAGCCGTACTGAATGGACATCCGGTGAGACCCAATGCAAAAGAGGTACCCTGGAATGGTATACGGATGGCTCGAGAATAGAAGGGGTCGGAACAAGTATAGGCATTAATGGTCCTAACTTCCATCTAAAAATGACTACAGGAGTCCACACCAACATATTTCAAGCAGAGATTTCTGCCCCAAACCTGTGCGCCATAAAAAACCTCGAGAAAGGGACACGATGCGCAACTATTAATATACTCAGCGACAGTCGGGCAGTTCTAAAAGCTATTACACATACGAATCTGCTCAGATACACGAATGCGTACACAATCTACGGCAATTGGGACGCAATAACCACTTTACTTTGCGGTAGGTACCAATCCACCAAGGGATCGAAGGAAATGAAAAGGCTGATAAGCTGGCCAAAGAAGCAACATGCCTTTCATTGGTCCTAATCCCTGATATGGTCTCCAAAAGAGCCACATAAAACAAGCAATTAAAATATGGGAGGACAATCAAAAGATCTCGTATTGGGATAATGCCCCAGGACAAAAACAGGCGAAAGCACTCATATCAGGCTCGCCAAAGACAGCAAAAATAGTGCTATCGTTCAGCAAGAGGGATCTTAGATTACTGGCAGGTTTTCTGACAGGCCATGTAGCCTAAAATATCAGTTATTTCAACTAGGAAAAGGTGAAAATCAAATTTGCCGTCTATACCAAGAAGATCTAGAGACGGCAAAACACATCCTATGTGTTGCCATTAATCGCATACTATACCAACATTTCAGTAGGCCATTTCTTGCACCTAATGAACTGAAGGAAACAGATCCTAGAGTAGTACTAAGGTTTATTAAAAGCCCCCAACTATTCTAACGCACATAAGGGCATTCTGTTTCAATAGATCTATTAAGGTCGCAATGACTAAAGGCATTTGTGCCATGGCCCGTCCAAATAATAATAATAATAATCACTTCAATTCACAGCTAAATTGGAAGAATCATGTAAGCAACCTGACAGTCAAGGTGTCTTCATTCAATTACGCTCTACGTGTGATCACAACGTCGGTCAATAACACCGCGGCTCTGAATGCCTACTTCGCCTACGTCCACAGTCGTATCCGATGTGGAGTCATCTTTTGGGGTGTTTCTGTGGAAGTCAGTCGCGTATTCCTGGTCCAAAAGATGTGTCTTCGAACTATTTTTGGTCTGCGAAGAAGGGAAACATGTAGAGGTTTGTTTATACTTATCTTAGCGGGCCTGTACATATATGCGGTATTCGTTAAACACAATTACGAGTTGTTCATTGACCAGCAACAGCAACATAATTGTAATACACGTGGTTTAAAAAATAAACACCTGCTGCCACCTCAAACAAAAAAAAAGTCAGATATACAACCACTTACCAGTGCGACTTAAAGACCTGGAAGAAAACAAATTCAAACGAATATTAAACACCTATCTTGTAAAAAGTGCGTTGTATAGCGTAGAGGACTTTTTTAATAAGAAACTGCAGGATGCTCCTTTTGAGTAAAGCATTCTTTTTAATGTCTTTGTCTTCTTGATGTTGTTTCTTGTTTTGTTTCTCTGTTTATTTTGTATTTACAGTTTTATATCTACACTTCTATGTTTATTTTATACTTACAATTGTACCTCTGTACAAGATATCTTAATTGACAAATCTATGCATGTTGCACTACAGATACAAATAAATCTAATCTAATCTAATCAACAAAAGAGAACAACTCTAATCCACTTGGTCTAATAAGTTTATAATTTTACAGTTCTTGCTTAGCATGATATTTTTTCTGTTACAATCCCCAGAACTCACTCACACTCTATACCGCCTTTAATAAATGAAATCACTATAAGAAAGATAGATTTTAGGAGCGCCGATATAGCAAAGGTTTCGTTACGAAACGCAAATATTCCTCATTTTTAAAGAAAGGCGCCATCTTGCATTACGAACGGTTCAAGGTTAACATTCGAAGCTCTCGATTTTGCATAATCATCAAAACGATTACTTTTTTAAAGATAATGAACGAGAAATCAGAGATATAAAAGAAATTTTTCCATGCAGTGTACATCGATATCTAATTAACATATCTGGTATCTTACTCGAGTTCTCATTAAACAGCTTAAGCGATCCGGTAATGACGATGAAATGTGAATGGAAACCAGTCGGAATATACGCCAATTAACCGACATTTCCACGTAGTATCTAGGAGCTGAAGAGCGGTTTATAGCAACGTGCGCCTGGCGGTAATAGCGGTGGTGGGGGCGGTACCATGAACGGACAGGTACGGTCGACGAGACGGGTTGTCGGATCAACAACACTGCTCTGCACCAATGCATTCTAGGTGTAGCTACGTCGCTTGTAATACGCTTAGTATACTGTTCGCGGTAGCGTTAATACATGCATGCATGCCTATGCATTATCTACATTGCTTAGAGGTCAGAGAGTTATTTTTATAAAGATCGCACTAAACATTGCCAAGTATTTAATAGATTTTATGATATTACGTATCAATGTGGTATTAGAAAGGAGAAAGCCTTCATTCACGTTTCAAAAGAAAATTTTAAAATTTGTTAAGTGGAAAATATTGAGTTAAAACTGTATTCTACTTAAAAGCAAATTTTGCTACAAGCAAACTATATTTCAATTCGGGCATCACACTTGGGAAGTGATATTCACTTCCCATGCCTATCTTACTTAACCTTATTCAAAGTTTCGTTTGCAGCAGTGCCTAGAAAACAATGAATAGAGAATTAATATCAGGTAATGTTGATTTGAAATTGGGTGTACCTCAAAGATCCATATTAGGCCCATTCTCTTTAATTTTTTTTTTCTCATTTTTATTAATGATTTTTCAGATGACACGATTTATTTACAAAGATAAAAGCAGTTTTCAATAGTATATTGTCTATGTATAATATATTTCATATTCAAAGACATCCGGTGCTTAAGTAGGTTACCTGTGAATAAAGAAAAAGCTAAGTACTGCTTCGCAATAGAATAGACAACACTATTACAAATTTAAGCCTACATGCAGAGAAACGTTTACTTGTATCAGAACTGTTCGCGTTAATTCAAGACAATTACTGGGCCCCGAGTGTGAAGAGTGTCATATGTTTACCTTGACGTCCATCCGGGTGGTTAGGGATTCAAAAGTATATGGCTAATGATGAAAAACCGAGGCCAATAATAATAATAATAATAAGACAATTACTGTTTCGATTATCCACAATACAACAACTGTTTTAAATCAAAAGAAATATTTCCTTAGCGTTTTCTTTGTTTAAGACATTTGTTAACTTGATTCAAGAAAATCTTGCAGAAAATGTGAAAAAAGCGATTCTTAACATAAGTGAAGGGCCATTATAACACAAGACAATATTTTCTTATGAATAGTAAATAGTTTTCTTAATTCCAGAAAGCGTTCAGGTATTGTTCATAAATCAATACATTCATTTTCTGAAAATATAGCATTTTTTACTCAGAATTCTTGAGGCGCATAAGTTGTTGGAGGTTCTCAGGCAAATCCAGTGTGCCAGTCGGCAAATAGGTTTCGGCGAAACAATATGCGATAAAATGCGATGGAATGCTTGTATTATGCTTTTGTAAGGTCTAAGTTCTAAGCTACTACCTAATGATCCAGCGCATTAAAAAAAGGTTTTTGAAATACCCATCCTTCAAACTGAACAACATTTACCTCACCAGAGGCACTGTTTACAATACTTTACTATCCAGACATGATTTGACCTTAGCAGACCGTCGCAAAGAGCAAAACGTCGAATTCCTTTCGAATCTTCGTAAACATAAAATAGATTCTCCAGCCCTTCTGTCATTACTAGAGTTTGTTAAAAAGATGGTACCGGCAGCGGCGCACCCCATAAAAGTAGGTACGTAATATACAATATTAGTGAAAAATAATATTGTTATCTTTTGTCCATTGTCGATTTACTTAACCTTCGACGTTGGTCTGAAAACGTTTTCGTGTATTTCGAAATAGCCTTTAGAACTGCCTGACTGTCGCTGTGTATATTAATAGGTGCGCCTCGTGTCCCTTTCTCGAGGTTTTTTATGGCGCACAGGTTTAGAGCACAAATCTCTACTTGAAATATGTTGGTGTGGGGTCCTGTAGACATTTTTAGATGGAAGTTAAGACCACTGATGCCTATACCTGTTCCGACACCTTCTATTCTTGAGTCGTCCGTGTACCATTCCAGGGTACCTCTTTTGCATTGAGGCTCGCCGGATGCCCATGCATAGGGATTGTATCCTTTGCAATATACATCAGATAATTTATGTTGAGATCTTCAAGGATTTTGAGATCTAAGATCACCAGGCTGTAATCCCTTCGTTCTACTAAGAGTGAGGGCACTCGATATAACCTGCTTCTATGTTGAAGCTGCTGTTGCACAGTCTTCTGAGTTGTTTTTTGCCACCAAACCAGAGAGGGGTAGGTGATCATGGGTCTGATTATTTCTGTATAGGACCAGAAGGTTATATGAGGCTTAAGACCCAAGTGAGACAATGTAAAAATGAGTGCTAAATGATCACTAGGAATAAGGAATGTTGACGTTGAACGAGTGGACATACTGAACTCACTGTGTAACAATATACTGTTAGTTTATTTAGAATATAATATTCAGCATGGCAATAGGAACAAACGCAAACACATTAAAAAGCAGCGTAGGATTTACTGCATTATTAATCAGCCTACAAACAAGCGGGGAAATCTTGAAGAACAGGTAAATATAATTCTTAGAACCACCGAATAAGTGCTAACAAATGTGCACCTTCATTAAAAAAAAAACCAATCACAAAATTTTCCCACTAAGAATTAAGAGTGGGTTTTCAACAGGGTTTCTAAGAAGAACTATATTTATGTGTATGACTAAGTTAGAATTTTTATCTTATAACCTTAAAATTACCACTATATTAATGTTTTACAAAAAGAAAGTATATACAATTTTCAAATAAGTTACTATTCAACTACGCTCTCGTAGCAGTCCTATTGAACGGTCGTGTACATACACGAAACATTACCCATACAGTACACAAACTATCACTCCGCCATTAAATGTATGCGTAGGTAGATGTATACCTATAGATGTTGAGTAAACAACAGGCACACGTAGGATATTTACATATCGATCCCTTTGTGTGTACGGCATGAAAGAAGCTTATAATTCTATTTACATATTCTTTCTACCTTGACGACGGAGTCCTTCGAAGTATGTATGTATATACATAAACCGCAATTGATTCGGCCATTATGAATTACAGTACCTAAGTTTGTATGTCTAGACACAATACACCTCTATTGACATGATGGTTAAATATTTTCGTAGTTGTATTTACAAGGTATTTGCTTTGAAAACGAACGAAAGTTCGGTAGCAACCGCCGATCAGCATGTATTCCTTTGTATCGTGAAGAAAGAAAAAATGATAATATATGTACATACATAATATACCAGGATCATATAATAAATACCCGTGTTAAGGAACACAATGCAATTGTTTTGCACTTAATAAATTTATTTCAAATCTGTGATATAAATTCTAAAAATGGTGCTCACACGTGCGGAGAAGGAAGATTTTGGTGAACTTGTAAATTCGACATTAAAAAAGTAGACACAGAGAAAGGTTTACTTGTACGAGGGTCACGCTATATATTTTGAGATACAAGAAAAGTACAAGTCTTTTTACGAAAATGATTTTATTTATGTTCAAAATAATCCCCTCCTGCATCAATGCACTTTTGTAACCGAAGTTTCCACAACGTAAAAGCGTGAAGCCAGTCATCTCTTGGAATGCTCTCAAAAAATAGATGAATTGCTTCATCTATCTCATCCTCCGTTGTGAAACGTCGACCACCTAAATGTTTCTTTAGGTTGAAGAACAACCAGAAATCACACATGGCCAAATCAGGAGAATAGGGTGGATGTTCAATGACTTTTACCTTATTTTCACGTAAAAATTCAACAGTCTGCTGTGCACTGTGCGACGATGCATTGTCGTGATGCAACATTAACCCGCGAATGTTGGCTGACTCAAGAACTGCAAGTAAACATTTGGTGGTGTACCAGTTTGCTGTGACTGTACGTTGATTTTCCAGCTTCATTGCTTTTACTAATCCGGTACTACGGAAGAAAACTGCGTACATAATTTTCTCGACAGCGCTTTGGCTTTTGGCCATTGTTGGTGTTGGTGCATCTTCGTGGATCCACATGCGGCTCTCCTGGCGGGTAGGAATATCGTAAAATGGGATGTAAGCTTCATCACCTGTTACTATCTTTGATAGTATGCGATGTCCACCATTATTTAACATTTCCAATGTTTCCCGAGCGATTCTTACTCGTTCTGCTTTTTGGAAATCGGTAAGCGAGTGTGGCACCCAACGAGTAACATTTTTTTTCATCCGAAGATGATCATGTAAAATTGAATTTACTGTTGCGGATCCAACACCAAGAGTTGCCTGAATCACTTGATAGGTGTATCTTGGACCTTCGTCAATCATACGTCTCACACTCTCAATGTTTCCAGCGGTAACTAAAGAACAGGGCCTACCGGTACGTTCGTCATCACCAAGCGATATCCGTCCTCTTTTAAATTCGCTATACCAGCGAAACACAGTTGCACGTGAAGGACTTTCATCACCAAATGCAAGTTGCAATCGTTCAAGACTTCGTTGTTCACTTAAACCGACCTTAAAATCGTAGTAAACCATTGCGCGTACATGTTCTCTTGACAAGTCCATGTTTCGATGACAAATCGTACCTACCACCTTTACTCTATGACAGCAGCGACTCAACTGACAGTCAGAGTTTACTACTTAAGGATGGTGGTATTTAGAAATGCAGTGTTGCCAGCTCTAACTTCTCTACTTTTGTGGCATCTTAAAATATATAGCGTGTCCCTTGTATCAAGACTGACCGCCTCCATTTAAGACAATTACTGTTTCAATTCTGCTTAAGAGAAATACGTGGGGTAAACGCACCAATTGTTGGCAGGTACCCTAGTTATTGACACTGATGTTCAATTTCATATTTTTTAAAGAAATCCGTACTGTATTTAACTTTGTAATCAGATATTCTGATAGATGGAAGTATTGTATATCTCTTGATATTGTTTTGTTGTAACTTTATCAGTGACAGTTGTTGTGAACTATTGGAACGTGTGGGTCCTACTGCCGAAGATAAGTTTCTTGTTGTTTTGTTAAGGAGTGCCGTTTTCTGGGTAAGCATTTGAACCTGTAATTTGGAGTTTGTTTGTGATGATTCATGTACCCTGCCTTGGCTGGCGTCGACCGAATAACTTACAAAACAAATTAAATATTAACACTTTGGAGCTTATTTTCTAGGTTGCCAACGATTGCTCCTGACAAATAGCAATGTTCCAATTATTGGCATGTCTGCCAATAATTACGAAAGTAAAAAATTGCTTAAGATCTAGATATTGGTACAGCATGTTTTTAACCAAGAACTTAATATTTTCACAAGTTACTGAAGAATCAATTACCTATTTACCTATTTCTAGTACATACTTTTCATTTTAGCGTTTATAAATTGTTATTTGCCTTTTTTATTGCACTGGCGAACAATATGCCGAAAATTACAAATAGGGGTAAATATACTAAAAAAATATACGAAAGAAACCGTCCAGCTGTCTCTTGTTAAAATAAAAGGAGGACTTTCACAGAAGCAGGCTTCAATTAAATATGGAATATACCGTCAAACATTACAGTCTCGACTGAGTGACATATTTAAGAAAACAGAACACGGCCCCTCTTCGTATTTAACTAAGAGTGAAGGAAAGTTAATAGAGGAGTGGATAATTCAGTCATAGAAAAGGTTAAATTTCTATTAAGCATTTTTTAGATAAAAATCCACGAAGAACTCCAGGGAAACATTGGTTTCAAGCATTCCTTAGAAGACACCCAACTCTAAGCAGTCGAATACCAGAAAATGTAACATGTGCCAGCAATAGTGTTTCAGAAAATGATATTAGAAATTGGTTTAAAGGCAAAGAGGAGTATGTGAAAGAAAATAACTACTTCGACATTTTACAAGAAAATGTAAAATTTGTATTTAAAAATAAAATCTGTTTTTGAGAATAACCCCCAATTTTTAAACAATAATTTAATTTATGCCAATAACTACCCGTGTCAGTGCCAATAACTGCACAAAAGTGTCAATAACTTTTACAAAATTTGCACGAATGATAATTCTAACTATAATCTTTTACCTTCAAACAACTCAAATCCAAAGTTTGTTGTTTTAAGATTATAGTCAATCCTTTAAAAAAAATCCTCATTTAACGTTAAAAAAACAGCACTGAAGTGAAATACATGCTTTGCTTAACATGGCAATAACTGGGTGCTTTACCCTACTTGTAACGAAATATTTGTAAACTTGCTCGCTCTCAACAGCTCTCAAAAGAACACTACTCAATGAATCTCTCCGAAATTTTGACAGACGTCGACAAAGAATAGTACTCAAAGTCGGGATGCAGATTTTGTACACAAAGCGCCATCTGCCTCGTATATTTGCGAAAATCTACAGGTGCTATATTTTATGAGTCAAGGTTGTAGTTGTTACCATGTTCTTATAAATATAAAAAATAATACGTTGTTAATTGTTGTTTGATATTAACGAATTTTTCGATTTTGGCCGATTTTTAAAAATCATAATTAGAGTTTGTTAAAAAGGTGGTACCGACAGTGGCGCACCGCATAAAAATAGGTACGTAATATACAATATTAGTGAAAAATAATATTATTACCTTTTCCTGTCATCTTGATGTCCACTGTGGCAATTGGCAACCGCCCTGGTAAGCTGCGTAGAATTGCAACATCAGCAACGCTTCCATTGTCGATTCATTCAGCCGTCGACAGTGTTGTGAATACGTTGTCGTATACTTCGAAAGTGATCGTTCGATATCCAGTGATGTAAGATTTGCTAATGTCAGATATTCTTTTTCCTCATCTGGGCACTCTTGATTTTCAGTTATAGACCGAACCTTTTGTAAATCGGGATTTTCCGTTAAAATTGCACCAAATTTTTGAGCAACATCGACTCCTATAGTGTTCGTCAAATTTTCTAGAGCGGCTTGTAAATTGTTTATGCAATTTAATGCGTCTCGTGCAGATAAGTGACTATTTTCTAATTGCCCAATAACTTGCGCAACTTCAGAATAGTTCATGGAAATTTCATCTATTTGTTGTTGAACGTCCGAATTGGAAAAAAGTTGCTGATTATTTCGAACTGCTGCAGAATCATTTGAATCAAGTTTCAAGATGACATTTTTTACTTGTGAAAAATATTTCTGATAGTAGGATGCCTAGGAGCCATGTTCCCTATCGCTTTATTTCAGGCTGAGGTGGTGGTGGTAATTTCGGACACAATTGTTTGAATACACGGATGTGTTTGGGAGATTTGATGAACACTTTTTTGGTAGATGCTATTAACTTATCCACCATCGGATACTTCTTTCGAATGGTTTTTGCTATGAGGTGACATGCGTATATCAGGCATGTTATGTGAAGAAGAGTCGGAAAGCATATTTTCAACATCCTACCAACTCTCAGCATTGTTGTGGCTCCGTCAGTAACGAACATTGTGACTTGGGTTCCTGTGATACAAAATTCTCTCAACGAATCTTTTATTATCTTGACAACGGTTTCTGCATTAGTTTTCTGAATCTTTTTACTGGATAACAACAATGAAGCTAGTGGACCATCACGTTTTAAAGGACGCGCTATAACATGAATGACGCTGTGTTTCTGAGCATCAGTTGTTTCATCCACTCCTTTACTGTACCTTGCACACGTGACAAATTGTATCGTAATTGCATAGATGTTGGCAGCTTCCATGAGGGGAGGTACTTAGCCCAAAAAAGACGAAAGTGTTCATTAGATACTAGATATTGTGGGACGTTGCACACACTTAATATAAAAAATAAAATCATATAAAAATTTCCAGTATGGAATACTGTTTTTTAAATTCAATACATGACAACGTTTACTTTTACAATGTTTTCTACATTCAAACCTATCGCGACTTAGCAATCCGCTATTGCATATTGTGCAATAAATATGCGAACTTCTATATTCTAATCCAGGGAAATGCCCGAGATATTTATTCACATTCGAAGGGAACGTTACACCCTTTGGGCGTCCCATCTCTGCGTACTTATTTGGCGTGCAGCGTGCAACGGACTGTCACTTTGAACTCTCTCGCGGTACTGTCGAGATCGACGAGTTGAAAATTACCCTTACCCACGCCGCTACCGCTACGCTACTGTCATCCGGTACCACCTTTCTAACAAACTCTAATCATAATACACAAAATGTATGCAATGAATTCAAAAATATTACTAATTTGATTGTATAATAATTTTCTTATATCCTCAAGCTGACATGTTTACACATTTGCAATAGATGAATTTTATTTTTATGATATTGTACGTACCTTTGCTAAGGAATGTTTAATCTCACATAAAAGGCAATATTTAGAGCAGTTGCACATAAGCAAACAATCAACGCGATAAGATTTGTTTTACGCGCGATAAACTTCGTTTTCTGCGCGTTGAAACAAAAGAAGCAAAACAATGAGGCAGTTTACAAACAAATGCTGAACGTGCACTAACATGGCCGTCGCCTACTTCCCATAATTATAAAGCGTTTCCATTCAAATTTATTTCACCTCGTTATAGATACAAAAATTATGTTTAATTTCTTTCCATAACGAAAGTTAGAATTGCCTGTGAATTTTATTGCAATATTTAACAAACAACTGCCAGTTATAAATCTTTAACCGAGAGAAGTATGTACAGATTCAAATGTTAAATTCAAATTTTTACCGCCGTCGGTATTGCAGATGTCTATATATACACAAAATTAGAGCAGTATAAGAGAATGTAACAAGAAATGGCGGCTGAAAGAGCCCGTGTGTAATTTACATTAAAGATAGTTTTAAAGTAGTGAAAATATTTATTTTCTGGTCCTTCGAACAACAACCACCCAACAAAGTATATAAGCAATAAAACAGAATCCGACAAACAGAAAACTTGTTTCTATGTTATCCTCTCTTCTAGGATTAAATCAGAAACCAATCGCCTCATTTCGTCAACAGAATCAATTAAAAATAAAGACTCTGCATATACACGCAGAGAGATGGTTTCTTGCATCAAGAAAATAGATTCTTGCAAAAATCTCTATTCAAGAGAATATTTTATTCAGAACTTATAAAAATGTTTTAAATATAGAAAAAATTCTAAAAGTTATTTGTATTAAATAAATATTTTCTTAGGGTTGGAAAATCAAGAAAATCCAAGCCAGAAAAATGTTTCTTAAAGGTTTATCAGGCCAGTCACAAGGATATCAAATAAAAGAAAAATTACAATAATGAAGAAAAAACTAAAATTAATAATTAAAATTAGAATCAAGTGAATGAACTAATAAAAAAGATTTTTTTTATATATTACAGTATAATCAAATTATTTCTTTGATAATGTAATTAAATAAGGATTATTTTTATGAAGTTTAATAATTAATGAGTTAATAGGATGGCATCGTATTTCAAGCCAGGAATAATATAGAAAGTTGCATGGTAAGTATGCTTGTTTATGATGATGAAATTACAGAGACATTTCTCCACTTTCGCCAGGATTTTGTTGGTTCCAAATCGGATTTATATTCTTGAAGTATTGCATACAGACTTTGCGAGAAGCTCTTTGTTTTGCCCTAATTTGCTGCTCTCATTTAGAGTGAGTTCTAAGAATGGTAAGATATTTGTAATTCGCGGGCTTTTAATTGGGGGTGTTTCAGAGAATAAATCTTTGGGGTGTTGGTAACTTATTGGACTATTATTGTTAACTAAGCGACTGCGAATGGTTAATGAAAGGAACTAAGTTTATGTGGGAAGAGAAGCACGAAGCAGCACTACAAGAACTGTTTCTGTGAAAATCTAAAGCTAATTCATCCAGATTTCTCTAAGTTATTCACATTGAGAACTGATGCAAGCAACAGTGCAATAGCAGGCGTTTTATTCCAAAATCGTGCAGATGGAGAGTATCCAATCGCTTTCTTGTCAAGAAAACTAAATAATGCAAAAGTAAAATATTCCATTGTGGAAAAGGAAATGTTAGCCATACTATACTGTGTAACCGAGTTGAGATATTTCCTCTTAGGAAGGAAATTCTTGATACAGGCAGACAATTTTGCTTTCACATCCATATTAAACAAGGATATGCAACAATCGTATCTACAAGTACTCTTTAATCCTACAAGAGTACGATTTCGACATCCAGTATATTACAACAAGGCAGAACTACATTGTCGACATATTCAGCAGAATGTACGAAACAAACAGCTCACAGGATCAGGCATTCACTATCAACATGCACCTGTTACAGAACATCAGTCACACCCTGTATAGCAGGCCGAATATTATAGCCGTACAACAGGCACCAGAAATACAAAAGATTAAAAGCGAATTAGGCAAAAATAAGCGGTACAAAAATTTCTATATGCAAAGCAGCATTTTAGTAAAGCTAGTAGACAATCTAGAGTTAATTGTATTAACGAAAGAGCATGCACTAAAGGTTTTACAACATCTTCATGAACTTTACGTTCACCCAGGCATAAAAAGACTACATCTAATGTTTAGAGAAGGATTTTTCTGTCAAAATGATATGATTTTATACAAACAGATAGTAAACCAGTGTGAGACATGTCTTCTTATAAAAGTCAAAAATAATCCACCTGTCACAATTTCCAAACCCATTTGTGCCAATTCAGTCTTAGATATCATTTGTATTGATTTTCTTCAGAATTTGATCCAGTAGATGGTTAAGAAAGTATTGGTGGTCATAGATCACTTCACAAACTTGTAAATTATATCCCACAAAAAATGTAAAGCGCCCATTATCAAAATTGGCTGTGGAATAAACAATCGCGTCTTTTTTCGCGATTTAAAATAAAAGAAAGAGAACGACGCCATAATTTTTCATCAATCTTTATTCAGCTTCGTTGAATTAAAGTGTTTCTAACTCCGATCCCAATCTAAATGTTCGATGTGAAATGAAGTATTTATTTAAAGAGAAAAAGGGTTAAATTTCCAGAACAGGCAGTTTCCTGTAGAGGTTATATAAACAGAGAGTTTATATAACATTGGCATCGTTCAAATTTCAAGGTTAGTTACATTTATAATCTTAAAATTCGTTAATTTCGTTTTATTAATTTGGAAATTCGTTATAAAATTGCAGAAAGGGTATCCAGGGATACCCCCGAACTCACTAAGAATTGTTAATTTAGTTTAAAATTAGAAAATTTAACAATTTTCCCAAAATCCCCTGAGAAAAATATTTTAATATTTAAAAAAACTATAATTAAATTAGTACACGTGGTAAAGGGTAATAAAAAAAATACATTAACCGGTATCTTTTGAAAATATTTATGAAACGTTGTATGTTAAAGGTTATATCATTGTATGGGTAAGTATGGCATCTGTATTTCGGTTTCTGTCGCTATTATCTAAGGCGGCATGACAATATCTCTTGAAAGTAGGTAGCGCCAGGAAATATTTCAGTGCTATTTTTGAAGATTAGTGGCATAAACTGAGAGATGCGCTTCAATGTGGGCAGGAGAAAAAAAGCGTTAGTGCTTTTCTCTTCTCACATTGTTTTTGCCAGGAGTGATTTCATAATTACCATTAGCTATATATTAGCATTACCTTGGTTATTGTTTCTAGGTACATTTTACATGTGTACTTCTGCCTTCTACCTTAGCCTTTTTAAAGTCACAAGCAAATGAGAATAATTTACTGCATTAGGTACGGATATGTCGTACTGTTTTAAACAAGATAAGTGCAATCAATAAATAAATAATATGCATTTCAAGAATTGTAAGAAAATGTAACTGTTGATTTATGAACAATACCTAAACGCTTTCTTGAATTCAGAAAACTATTTATTATCCCTAAGAAAATATTGTTTTGTGTCATAGCGGCCATTTACTTCTACTAAGAATCGCTTTCTTAAAATTTCCTGCAAGACTTTCTTGAATCAAGTTAATAAATGTCTTAAACAAAGAAATACAACTATTTCATTACAAGTAGCCTTAAGCGGAGAAAAAACCCTAAGAAAATATTTCTTTTGATTTAAAACAGCTGTTGTATTGTGGATAATTGAAATAGTAATTGTCTTAAATTGAGGCGGACAGCCTTGATACAAGTAAACGTTTCTCTGCGTACTTTCTAAAGAAACAAGGTTTTTTTTAAGAAAGATAGCATTAAATGAAACGAACTCAAACGCGACTACGTAAAAGAATAAGCTTAACTTTACATTAATGATCCCGATTTTCTTGCGATGAGAAACATTTTCCTTTAATTTCCTTTACAAAAACGGTTATTGTTACGGCGTAAGGACCGCCAAGATTTAATAATAATAAGAAGCGTTGAAGAAATAAAGATGAAACATCTCTTTCACGTCGCACAGCTAACAGTAGAATAGAATAGCTACCCAGCTACCTTTCGGTATAATCATATTTCGCCAACGTTTCGACAAGGCGCTAATTAGAAAACAAAGACAACAACTCTTCACGACGAAGCTAAATGGAAATAACAGTAACGCAGAGTCGCTAAGCTGAATACCTAACTGCTCTAAAGCGTTTGTCCGCTGCTGGTGTATAAAATCCATTCGCTAGATATTACAATGGCATCTTTTTACGTCTTTTTTTTTTTAATTGCACGTTTTACTGGCACAAATGCACATACATAGGTATTAGGTATAACTATAGGTGGTCTTTGGATTTCGCAAATCGTGGATGCTATTGTCGTTGCGGTTTGTGTGCTGAATATAAAAGAAGACTTAGAGTAATTGGAATTCTGGTAAAGAAAAACTTTTGAGGAAATTGGGAGTGTATATTGAAACTGCATGGCAAATTTTGTATCAAAAGAGTTAAATCTAACACAAGAAGGACTTAGTTTAACCTTATTTAGAATATTTCGTAAAGAAAGTCTATTACACCCTAATTTACATTCCCCAGCGAAAATGCATTTGAATTACGTCAAATAGCGTTATTTGGGCACGTAACAATAATTCTAACGAACTTCTATATCCCTAACAATTTTCGGTGACGCGTAATCGTTCCCTCCCATGGATCATCGTAGAGAGATGAGATGTACATATGTATTACATTGCGATGTTTATTTCTAAATAAAATACTTAATATTTGATATTTTTAAATTCTACCCGGCTAAATATCTCCATTATTCCCTATTCTTACATGTGGTAGCAGTCAATTTGCATTAAGTTCATAATTCATTAATATATTCATTAATTAGTTATTTCATTCAGTAACCGAACGTTATACGCATAGTTTCTAGGCACCTGGAAATCCTTATTTCTCCTAGTTTTCAAACAATACTTAGTCCAATAATAGTACTCGTCTTGCTCTACAATATGGTCATATTTATATTGAATTTTATCCGTAGCTAATCGTGGTAATCAGCAATTAATCTGTTTCTATAAGCACATCTCGCTTGGGTCATAAGCTAATATATCTATTCCTGCGTTATTATTGGTGCACGGAATATCTCGCATTCTGGTTGGAGCCTTGTAAAAGGCATAAAAGAGAGTTTTCTTTCCTCTACCTGAAAACTCTGAATGGTTTTCTTCGAGCACATCAACATCAAGCGAGACGACGAATTAAACACATTCAGTGGCCTCCTTTTGAACATCGTCTTATTTACCCAGGAGTTCGAATACCGGGTCGTCGTCATCGTGAAGAAACGTGCGAGTGCCATTTACGACTTCAGCAACGGTCAAATAAAGTTATATTTACATTGTTTTATTACAACCTTGTTTACCTTCCTTATCTATAGTACAGTCATGGAGCAAAATTTTAAGCACCATACTTTGGACTTATTTTTTTTGCAATATATTTAATATTTAGAATTTGTTTGTACCATCTATGCTTGTTAACCTTTTCTCCAAGACTGAACAGTTCAGTCTTGCTGCTGCAATATCCATTTCCTTTATAATCGAATATAGTCAATGTGTTTATGGGTCATTTTCAGTAACTAACCTTTTAGATTCAGTACTTTCAAAAAACTAATCTAAAGATTTAAGTGCTTTGTAAGCTTTTGCAAATTTCTACAGTGGTATAGAATATGGTTTTAAACTTGAAAATCGAAAAAATAACCTTGAACATTTTTTATTCATGGATTTGTGTTAATGTTTTAGACATTTTAACATTTCCGTCGCACACAAAAGGTCATCAAGAAAAATACGAAAAAGAGTCCCTTATTACTTTAAATTATTTTGTTGTTAACTTATATTCCGTTTTACTCAAAAAATGATTTTAGACTCCATAGAAATAACGCATAAGAAATTGGTAGAGAAAAACACAATGATGTCATCCACCACCACATCCTGCATGAATGAAATTGTAAGGTTACTGCCTTTAACATTTAAAATCCGCCCTGAGAACCATTCAGGCTCAAATGTCATCACAACCCAATCGCCTCCTTCTTTTTTTATGTCATCCACCACAATTTCCTCTACAACACTATCATTTAAAAAGCATTGTGTTAAGGAATTTTTTAGTTTTAATAAAAGAAACACGGCATATCTGCATGAATGAACATTATAAAAAGGATACCATTGGGCACCAGTACCAATTTGGTACTGATTTAGAACCAAATCCAAGTTCGAAGTGTCTGGTCAGAAGTGCAGAGTTTTCGTGTGACGAACGAAAGACGCGCAAATACGTCGTTTCCACAGTAAAATACGGTGGCGGCTCAATGATGGTTTGGGGTTGTTTTAGCAGTGTGGGGACCGGAGATTTAGTAAAAATCGACGGTATTATGCTCAAAGAAAATTATAGACGAATACTAGAAGAGAACGCTGTGACATCCAGATTGCGGTTAGTTGGGAAGAACTTGGTGTTTGCGCTTGATAATGACCCTCAAACATACAGCACGAATCGGTAATGATTATCTAACATCTCAAGCATAAGAGAACGTTTCGCAAATCATACCCTGGCTCCCGCAGAGTCTGGATTTGAACCCTATTGACTTGCTGCGGGATGAGCTCAATAGACGAATACGAAAAGTCTGTCCAACTTCGAAAGAACACCTGTGGCGACTTCTCCAACTGAGTGAAACAATATTTCCAGTGAAACTCTAACCAAACTAACAGAACGCATTCCGCGAGTGGTCCGGGGAGTATTACAAGCCTGCTGATGCTGATAGCTTGGCTATCGAAACGTGCGTCCAGTACGAATTAAGTGTTGTGGTAAGGGTTTTAGTGAACTGTTTCAGTGTTCCAGTGCCACAGTGTTAGAGTATCCGTTCTTTATCTTTAACAATATATGTATTTTATTGTAAACTTACAGTTTTCAGTTTTATTAACGTATTTTCTCATGCTCCCTATTCAAGAATTAAGACACTTAGCTAGCCCATTCGTTAGTAACCATTTAGTAAACTGGAACTGTATCAAGACTAAACTTTAGCTGATTGAAAAAGTAAGAATTTGGACCGCTAACATCAGTGAGACCAATCTACCAAAACTATTTTGATATATCTGTCACTTTCATATAACAGATTATACAGACGAGAAACTCTCTGGGGGCGCTTGTGATCTTTGTGGTTCAAATGTTATGACCTTGAAGTAAAAACGCCATGTTGTTAGTAGTGCGCGTTTGTAAAATTCAAATTTACAATACAATGTCATGTTTTATCTGAGTGAAACATTTTAAAAAAGAATTAATTTTTCGAAATTCATTAATTAATTGTACGGCCTGAAGATACGGGAGTGTTCCTGGGCACTCTTTCGGCAGTTTAAAATTAAAAATAAATACTAGATAATGAAATTTCACGAGTATTAAAACTGAAAAAATGAAAACTTCCTTGGAATTGTGACATTCCAAAATAAACTGTCTTTATATGTCACGTACTGGAACCCTGCGTATTCTTGAACCACCAAACTTCACTTTCATTTCGCTTTTATGATAGAATTTAAACGCTGAATACTTAGGAACTGGAAACACAGCCAAACAAGTGTTACCTGGATGAATATTTTTACTAAAAGTGAGAAATTCCGTTTGGGGCAAGAATCCTTTGAAGATAATGAGTGCTCCGGTCGGCCAATTGAACTGATAACGCTTCAAAACTTTTCAATTATTGAAGAGATGGTATTAACAGATCGCCGTTTGAAAGTGAAGGAATTAGCAGTGAAGTCTAATATTTCTGAAACAAGTATTCGCAGAATTCTCTATAACCATTTGGGTACGAATAAGATTAATGCAAGATCGGTACCGCATCTTCTTTCTGCTCTCCAACGTGAACGTCGGGTCGAATGTGCGCGCTTGTTTTTAAACATGTGTGGAGACTATCCGACAAGGAATCGATGGAATGGCGGCGACCTGATGAATCTCGTCCCAGAAAGGCGAGCCGTTCAATCAACAAAAAAGGTGATGGTCACAATATTCTGGGATTGTGAGGGTATTTTACCCATTGACTTTAAAGAGCGGAATACAACAGCACAACAGTACATATTATGCGACTTTGTTTGGTAAACTGAGGGATAATATTCATGCAAAACGTCGAGGAAAATTGACAAAAAGGGTTCGATTATTGTACGACAATGCACCCGTTCATACTGCCGCCATTCTATAAGCTACCATCCGCGAATGCGGCTTTCAAGAATTGGAACATCCACGTTCTCAGAGGACGTCGTTAAAAATTGTTATATTCCCTTCAATGGAGGATGATTTTAGACAAACTTTTTTTCACCTTGTAAAAGGGACGATTGTAAACTTTTGCAGGTTTATGCGTAGGCACGATTTTGACATCATCTATAGGTGTTGTTGTCTTTGCATAAATTGTGGTAAGATATTCTCATGTTTTCCACGGATGATGATTATCAGGTCGTCAGCATACCCTTGCACCCCACATCCGTTAGAAGTTAAATTCTGTAGGAGGTCGATTGTGTATCGATAAACTTCTTGTCAGATTAGGTAAGTCCATAAGTGTGACATACTATTCTGTTCCGAATCTCTTTGAATAACTCCAAAGCAAATGATATTCTAAATCTAACAAGCAGTAAAGGAAAATGTTACCTTTGTTTTCATAAGAATTTTACCATGATTATAGAATGTTATTCCTGGAAAGGATTATAAAACCTATAACGTTTTCTAGAAAAACGTTGTTAGTAAAACAGATACACTTAACACTAAAATACACAAAAGATT
Organism: Dynastes maya; assembly: GCA_029619315.2. NCBI lineage: Eukaryota > Metazoa > Arthropoda > Insecta > Coleoptera > Scarabaeidae > Dynastes > Dynastes maya. The sequence continues at coordinate 5,982,245 of JAROYE020000007.1, read as the reverse complement.
TATATTTAAAATTTTAATCTCTGTCGTTTATTCCTTTCCAAACAACAATATCTCTCAACAAAACACTGTGTAACGCACGATTTGTATGTTTGCTCATTTATTCATCATAAGTAACGCTGGTCACGAGCGGTACCGCGCATCGGCGTAGAATCAGTTCGGACCGAGAGGAACGGTAGTATTACTTCGTCTGCTGAGCAGTACGGGCATTTTCGCTGCCGGTCATTTGCGCAATTGTTTATCTGTCCTAGAAAAATTATGATTTCGTCAGCAAAACGACCGCGGTCGGACAAACTTCGAAAATTTATTGCAGAAATTCCAGACTTAATATATGAAGGTGCTAAAATTAAATGTGTAATCTGTAAAATCCCGTTAATGTGTTGGTCCAGACAACATTGCCTACGACACGTAAATAGTGAAAAGCATGTCTCAAAAAGAAATTGCGCACGAGACAATGACAAATTTATATTTAATTTATGCGTTACGTTTATCGCATGTAATATACCGTTTAATTTACTAGACAAGGAACCATTTATCTGCTTTTGGAATAACTATTCGGAGTGCAAATTACCAAGTCGAACATCGTTACGAAGAATTGTGCCATCTGCGCGCGAACATATTGAACAAAAAATAAAATCGGAGTTGAAAGATCAAAAATTGTGGTTATGTGTCGACGAAACAACAGATCGGAAGAAACATTCTGTTCTTAATGTAATGGCACGCAAATTGAAACCTCATCAATCGGCACCTTCAATTCTATTAGTCTCCAAACGAATACAACAGCGTACTGCCGAAGTAATTTCAAAGTTAGTGTTAAATACATTGGACAAGTTTGAACTTTCAACAAACCAACTCTTGATGTTAGTGAATGATGGTGCTGCAAACATGCTTTCTGTAGGCCGGTCTCTTAAAAAGCATTCTGCTAATTTGTTACACATTACGAGTAAAATTCATGCTCTCAATCTTGTGGCGGATAGTATCAGAAAATGTTATCCTGAGGTAGACGCTTTAATAGCGCATACCAAAGCAGTATTTGTCAAATCACCGAAACGTATTCGCGAATTTCACAGACTGTGCCCCCGTATACCAGAGCCACCAGAACCTATTCTAACTCGTGGGGGAACATGGTTGCAGGCCGCGTTTTATTATCATAAATATTTTGACAATATTAAGAACGTGGTTTTACAATTCGATACAAAGGAAGCTGCCGCTATCCAGAAAAGCCAGTCGAAATTTCAAGATAGTCAGGTTAAAATGGATTTAAAAATCATTCACGACAATTACTACGGGCTAGCAGATGCAATAGAAAAATTACAAAATCCTGCGGTGCCGTTAGAAGAATCTCTACAAATAGTGCAACATGTTCACGTACAACTATGCGCGATTGAAGACGCAAAAAATGTTTCTGTTCTAGAAAAATTTGAGAGTGTTTTTGAGAAAAATTCTGATTTTGGCACATTAAGACACATTTGTGAAGGTGCGTCAACAGAATCGTTAAGTTATTTGAAAGATTATTTTACTTACGCAAATATTACGTCACTAGACGTAGAACGTTCGTTCTCTGCATATAAACGCATTTTTTCCTCATGCCGTACTAGTTTTGCCGAAACAACAGTTGAAACATATCTAATGTTGCAGATATTTAACAGACATTATTCACTTTGTGATTTCACGGACGACTCTTAAAATGGTAAGTGTTATTTAATTTTTATTTAAAAGATGAGCGAAATTATTTGCGGCAGCAAACATCTCTATTGGCAGAATAACTCTAATGGAACGCGAGGCCTGGTCGACTCTACGCTACTGCGCGGTACCGCTCGTGGCCAGCTTTAATCATAAGAATTTGCAACCTGATTCACTTCAATTAATGCATTCTTATCTTATATTACAACATAAATAAATCGTTGCAACTGTAGTTGATTCTTATTATATATTCTTGTATACTAAACAAAAGAATGTGTAGATATGGATGTAGATATGATATGATAATGTGCATAAACAAATAAGGTCAAACGATTAACAAGAACGTATACGTTCTTAAAAATTCAAAGAAGTAAACCTAGTCAATATTCACTGCGTTTACAACGAAAGAAGTGTATAAACCCTATATATTCTTTCCGTGATTTTTAATACCTACTTCAATACAATTTTATCGTGTGCTTTACAAATAATAATAACATTTGCAACGTTTCTTGTATTTACTAGTTTTGATCAGCTTAAAGTGCTTTAATTTGTAGCGTGGCTTGCATTAATAATTCTGCAATTTTACCGAATTGTAGATCAAAATTGCTCAATTATGGATAATTATTGCGGAAGTGCCTTACCAATAGCGATAACCATCGATTAATGATCTATTGGAATACGGCAAAAGCGATTTAGACGGATTTACGACAGGTGCAATTTCTCTCTATAATACTCAGCACATTAGCATTTCGAGTTGGCCGCTACCGATTCAAATATTCGAGTCCGTTTCGCTAGCAAGTACTACCAAGAGGTTAATTAGTCACTCGCTGTTTCGGTGCTGCCCGGTGAAAGAAAGAAAGTTTGCAACTGCTGCCAGTGCTGCCGTTCAAAGGAAATCGATCAGCTGGTGCACAATTAAATGCTTATAACAGTAAGTAACTGTGTAATGTACAAGGTATACATTAAATATGACTTACAAGCTAGAAGGAATGTAAATTTACTGTATGTTCTTTTCAAATTTTCTAACGTTTACATTTTCTTCCATTCGGTTGCAAGTATCGTGGGAGGGATTTTATGGAGCATTAGTAGTGATTTCTAATTCAATCGTAATCTCCTTTTGGTTACCAATACGTTGCCTAGAATTAACAATGACGCAAAACGCAAAAAATTATAAGTGATTAGTAGTCTGGGCAAACGGCGGTAATAGTCAGTATTGTAGATATGTGGTGCGGAGTCGGCGATTATTTATTTCACGCATTCACAGCGTCAGTACTAAATCGATGCTGTATGCGAGTAGTTCTGTGTATATGTAGGCTGTCGTAACTTATTTCGTAATTGTACGCTTATGTTTGCTTCAAAAATATCGCATTTAGGTACGCCGCGAAAACGACCAATGCCAGACACAGTTAAAAACTTTATAGTGGACATGCCGGACTTAATTTTTGATGACGCTAAAATTCAACGTCTAGTTTGTAAAATCCCTTTAATGTGTTGGTCCAGAAGCCATTGTCAACGTCACATCGAAAGCAAACAGCATTCTTCTGCAAAAAGTGGCATACGAGACCAAGAATAATATATATTTGATTTATGTGTTACTCTTATTTTATGTAATCTATCGTTTCGTTTGCTAGACAAAGAAGCAGCAAAGAAATGTAGTGCCATGTGCTCGTGAACGTATAGAAAAAAGAATGAAAACGGAATTGAAAGATAAAAAACTGTGGTTGTGTGTGGACGAAACAACAGATCGTCAAAAACATTCTGTGGTTAATATAATGGTACGGACAATGGAACCACATCGACCGTCATCCTCCTTCTTACTTGCTTCCAAGAGCTATAAATTGTACTGCCGATGAGATTTTAAAGGTGGTGTTGCACTCATTGAACAAATTTGAAGTTTCAACTAAGCAACTTGTAATGTTTATGAGTGATGGTACAGTGGTAACTTCTTACATGTAACGTGTAAAATCCATACCCTAAATTTTACGGCACAAACGATTCCTACATGTTTTCCACTAGTAAATGCATTGATTGCTAGTATAAAGGCAGTGTTTCTAAAATCCCCGAAACGTACCCGACTATTTCACAAACTGCGTATTGATTTACCTGAACCACCACAGCCGATTGTTACACGTTGGGGAACATGGTTGCAGGCTGCGTTTTACTACAACAAGTATTTTGATCAAGTAAAGAAGGTAGTTTTAAAATTCAATCCGACAGAAGCTGCAGCAATCAAGAAAAGCCAGGAAATATTTCAAGATAGTCAGGTTAAAAGAGATTTACAAACTATTCACAACAATTACTTCGGACTAGCGGAGGGAATAGAAAAATTACAAAATGTTTCGATGTCGCTAGTGGATTCTGTTCAAATTGTGAATGATGTTCACGCACAGTTATGCGCTGTAGAAGGCAAAACAAATTGGTGTGTAATACGAAAATTTGAAAGTGTTTTAGAGAAAGACTCCGATTTTCTTATATTAGGACAAATTTGTGAAGGTGCGTGTGAAGATGCATTAAGTTGTTTCAAAGATTATTTCAAATATGCAAATATAACATCGCTCGATGTCGAACGGTCGTTTTCGGCATTAAAAAACATTTATTCCGCACGTCGTACTCATTTGACTGAAACAGCTGTGGAAACATATCTAATGATTCAAATATTTAACAGATGTTGCCCAGTTTGTGATTTTACGGAAGACTTTTAAAACGGTAAGTGTTTCAGCACGTTTTATAATTTATTTCTTGCCTTCTATTTTATGTGTAAACTTTTATGAGCTCGCCACGCCTCTGGTTGTTACCGCATATTTGCCCAGGTTAGTCATTAGTACTGTAATGTTTTGAACGAGGGAAATATTAAAAAAGAAATCGAAATTAATTAATTAATTGTACAGTCTGTAGGTCCGGGAGTGTTCCTAGACACTCTTTCGGCAATTTAAATTAAACCAGATATCAATTAATGAAATTTTATGAGTACTAAAACTTCACAAGAGAAAACTAACCTGGAATTGTGCCATTCCAATACAAACTCTATGTTTATATGTCACGTACTGGAAGCCTGCATATTCTCAAACCACCAAAAGTATAATTTAAACGCTGAACGCTTAGAAAATGGGAACACAGCCAAACACGTGTTACCTGGATGAATATTTTGACTAAAAGTGAGAAATTGATTACCGTCCCTTCACTCCTTCATTTCATTCGCGATAGCGGTTCTTTAATCACCGGTAATTTAAATAAATACACCTTTCGAAATATAATTTGATGATAAATTTCAATCGAATACTCTCGTTTTTTTAAAATAGCATAATGCATGCCATGCAGGGACGCAACTGGAAGACTAAATCTATGCTACTCAATGACATTTAACACACCAGCAACTATACAGTATTAAAATTTACTGACAAACAAGACGATTACTTTACGAACGATATTTAGTTTTCGAAATTACGCTAAAGAGCTACCGAAAGAAAGCTAATAGCCGCCAGAGGGATTTTGACGTTGAACGAATGGACATACTGAGCTCACTATACGTACCGCTAATTCACTCAATTCTCAAAGTGCGGATTGGGTACCTTTCCTTGTCAGTCCTCGATGGAATAACCAAATTGGCTTTCCTCGTTTGTTATTACAAATTTACAAGGTATGTTATAATGTAATAGATAATGGTCCACGGAGCATGTAGATATATATATATATATATATACGGAGGCTATTAACCTTTCCTAATGTATTCAAATAGCGATTGTAGTATGTATATTGCGCGGCTGTGAGATTTCATTTCCAGTGACTAAACTAACTGTCCGATGGAGCTTACGCATTGCATATTACACCGGGCGTACGTAAGTACAACATATACACTATACGCTATCAATATATATGTATATATGCACTCGTAAAAGAGGAAATGGTTGAGGAAAATCTATTGAAGGCTAGCAGTTCGAAAGGAATAATGGTTCACATTACCGCATGGATATACACTACCGCTCATAAATATTTTAGATTTTTGTATACAAAGAATGTATTTAGGAAATACATTCCAGCATTATTGAATAGTATGCTAATAATTGGTAAGATTCACTTAAATTCATTAAATAATGTCGGTTTATTTACTTCTTTTATCTGTATGAAAGGTAATACAACAAAGAGCGTATTTCTTGAAAAATGTAACAGTTGGTAATTTTACTATGAATCATGAAGCTATAACAAAGCCATACCGAAAAGGAAAGAAGTTAGTGTTAAAACGCGTGCTCCGATAGTAGCACGACATAACTTAGGCATAAGCAATCGTCAAAATGCTAGAAAATTACATTTAAATCCACCTACTGTTGATTACAACATCAAAAAATACAGTGAAAGTGGCAGTTTTCTAAAGAAAGTAAGAAGTGGTAGACCAATGGCGACAACATCAGCTCAAGATATAGCAATCGTGGTGTCCAGCAAGCGAAATAGAAGAAAAACAGCTCCAGGAGTCGCCGCTGAAATCAATACTGTACTTCCGAAGTCAATTAGCGTGTCTACGGTTAAACGCCAAAATTGCGATGCGAAAGCCCTTTCTCCGCCAAATTAAAGAAAAAGAGGTTACAGTGAGCACGTGAACATCGAAATTGGACGGTAGAAGATTGGAGCAAGGTATTGTGGACCGACGAATCCAAATTCGAGATTTTCGGTTCGCGAAGATCTGTAGGTGAACGTGCATTAGAGCAATGCACAGTCTCTACCGTCAAATACGGCGGTAGTTCGGTAATGATTTAGGGTTATTTTTCTGGTACATCCGCAGGTGATCTCGTAAAAATTCAAGGCATAACGAGAAAAGAGCAATACAAACGCATCTTTGAGGAAAATACAATACCCTTTGGTGTAAGAATTTTGGGTCAGAATTTTGTATTCCAACAAGACAATGACCCAAAATACACTTCAAAATTATGCAAGCAATATTTAGAACAGTTGAAAGAGAAGGAGGAAGAGAAACAATCACGACATGGTCACCCCAAAACCCGGACTTGAATCCCATCGAATTATTATTGGAAGAACTCGGTCGGTAAGTAAGAAAAACTGCTCCAACTTCAACAGATTACATGTGGAACAAACTACAGATAGCATGGGCTCGAATAAGGGTTTTAGTGAACTATTTCAACGTCTAGATCACTCCAAAGTAGCAACTTGCATCAACTATCTCCCGATTAATACTGACAAAATAATAAAATTATTGAAGGTATTAAAGGGAATAGATCTTCTACTTTCTCGCAATTAAGCAATTAAAGCATTACAATGACATTGTGAAATTCACGTTATGACCAGCTTTTTAGCTACTCTATCCCACTGTGTCCAGGCCCATTTCGAGAAAGATACCCATCACAGCCAAGAGTGAAGGTCTGTAGCAACGAATGCAAGCAAGACCGTGAACGTATTCCAAATCATGGTCATTCACGCCGTGTTCGCACCAGCGCAACTAATGAAAACATTGCACGTATTCGTGAGCTTATCGAACGGATTCGACGTCTCACAGTACATGAAATTTCAAAAGAACTCGGTGTCAGCTATGAAAGTGTCCAACCAATCATCAAAAAACAGTAGGGCTTTAGAAAAATCACAGATCGTTGGCGATTATCAAAAAACTGCACGAGTACGCATTTCTCAATTGCTTCAAACTGCACGAAGAAGAATCGTCACCTGTGAAGAGACATGAATGCACCATTACACCTCCGAATCAAATCGTGCAAGCATGGGGTGGAGAAAGGAAAGGTGTTATAATGCGCTATTCAGGACGTAGTGACCAAAAGCATCAATGCTATGACCCGTCTCAATAATAATCATTTCTTTCAAGAAAAGCTATTTTATTCTATACATAAATTTGATTATTATTAGAAGAAAAAATATATTTCTAATGAAGAACGTGAAGATTAAAAGATCGCACTCAAATTTTTTTTAATGTTTAGCTTTCGAGATATAAATTTGTGGAAATGTGAACTTTTTCTTTTTATTTAAATATTTGTTCTTACTGTCTGACCTGAATCATATATTCAATTAAACAATTCGTCTCTGAGAAAACTATGCTTCACTTTTCTTCTTAAGCTTTTTTCATTCAGAAACAGCCAGAAACGGCAGTAAAACCCAGCTATCTGGAACTCTAATAGAAACACCCATCCTTTATAGTATCTCTGCATGGTTCCTTTGTATTGAAGCTCATATTCTGCATGAAATATTATAGTCGTTGTCGCTCCTTGAAACTCCAATTTCCGTTAATCTCCGTCTTCTCGTTCCTCCTACTCCCACCAACCCCTCATCATCATCATCTTTGTTCCGATTAATAAAGCAGCTCCGAAAGTAAATACTGCTCGATAATTAGTCGGAGACGTTCGTTCCATGCTTGGTTCCTTTTCGGGAGAAGAGATTTTCGCCTCGCTATTCCGGCAGAAATAACGCCTTGTTTATTTACTTTGTCGAGTGATTTCGAAAGATTCGCCAGTCCGCAGAAGGCGTCAACGGGGGTGCCGGGCGTCCAGTTTTAATTAACATCGGAAGGCTTTCAACAATATCGTCAGAAAAGGAGTTGGAGATGCTGGTGGAGAAACAAGAAGGAGAAGAATGAGGAAGGACTTAGATATCGGAATCCACAATTAAGTTTATATTTATATAGATGCGAAATTCCGGCACTTCTTCGGGAATTAATTTCGGAAAAGAGATTTGCGCGTGTTTTTGGAAGCGGCGAGAAGAGCTTGTGAAATTGCGAGATTAGAGGTGGGCGATCGTTGGCGGTTGATGGTGGTGGAGTATGAGGATGAACTGCGTTGCATATTTTATTAGCACTTTAAATTTATACTGAGGATTCTTGTTTGGATTAGGTATCGTAGGATTGCAAAAATTATTTCAGAATCGCTGGAAATGTCTCCAAAATGTCCTGCAGCATTGTATATCGTCCCATACATATATTCAATTCTTTACAAAAAAAAACTGCTTTTCCCTTTGGGTTGGAATTGCATGCATAGGTGAAGAAGTGTTTTTAAGTCATTCCGCAGATAAAAATTAAGTGAATTCAAGTCGGGATATGTAGCATCTTGAACCTACACTACCGGCCATAATCATTTGTCCACCCAAAGAAACAACGATTCCTTGTAAGTTGGAGGAATTATTTTCACCTGCCTATCGAGTTCCTCCCACAAAAGCTTTATGGGATTAGCATCTGGGCTTTAAGAAGGCCATTTCATTATTTTGATATTGCTTTCGCGTTCGACCGGTTCTAAATATTTGCGGTACAGTTTAAAGGTGTGTTTCGGATCATTATCATGTTGAAATATAAAATAGTCACCGATTATTCTCATTTCAGATGGTATAGCATTTGTTTCCAAAATTTTCCAGTAGCGCTTTTTCCAAAAACCTTTAAGATTCTTTAAGTAACAGTAAAGAGACAAGATTTTAAATGAACTCAATGATCTTGAATAGAGATTCGATAAAGGAAACAACGCTTAATTTACTTTAAACTACTGGCTATAGTCCGGCAAAAAGTATTTATTTTCTCTCAAACAATAAACCTAACCTCAATTAATTCCGCTTTTACATCAATCCTTTACGTTGCACCCGTTTTGCCGGTCTCAAAGAGAAAGCCAGTGGCTCGAGATAAGGAACTTGCTCACTTCATTTCGTCCGTCATTATCGAACGAACAAAAGGGAAGGCGGTTTGTGTACAAATCCATTAATTTCCAAACTGAAATATCGACGCTTTTATCTTCCGAAAACAAATGAAGGGAACAACAAAAAATACGGAAGAAATATCGCGAAAAATAGAATACAAAGTGAAATAAAACAAGAAAAGGAAAAGCTCCGATCAGATTGAAGAGTTGTCCTTTTCTCCTTTTGTCTTCTGATAGATGTTAGGTCTATTCTAGCGGGCAGAGAGGTTTTTATCGGCAATATGTTCCACGTTTTGAGAGGATGAAATTCATTTGCTGTCCGTCCGAGCTGTAATGGTGCGATTTAGCGGCTCTACGGTTGCATATAAAACGGGAGAAAGCTGGAGGAAGTCGATGCGATGAGGGAAGACAGAGATAGGAGAAACGTCCGCGTTTTTCCTTTCTTTTTTTTCTAACAATTTCCGTCTTGTTTTGGACGGTGAACGAACGGATGCACGGTTTCTAGAAATCGAGTCGACCTGAAAATGACTTAACGCTAGGTTTAGCACTTGAACCGACGGACGATTGATAATTGAATTTTTAACAGGTGGTGGTATGGTGATTGCTTTTTTTTCTCTTCGATATGCGATATACAGAGTGTTACGAAATTCGCGGGCACGAAACGAATGTTCGTTTAACATTTTTTTGATGTGACCAATATTTTCTTACTTATCAACATTGGCTTGACAGCCCTTTATGGGTCTTGACCTGCTCTAAGATTTTCCTTCATTTCAATTTGTTTTTCCAATTGGTTATCTTCAAAATTTTCAGGTCTTGTTCTACCTGTTCCATGTATTTGAGTTTGGGTCTCCCCTTTGGTCTTCTTCCTATAGGTGCCTGTTTTGTTAATTTCTTAGGTGTTTCGTTCTCCTGCATTCGCTCCACATGACCCATCCAGCGTAATCTTCCAATCTTTATAAATTAATGACACTTGGTTTCTTATAGACTGTGTAGAGTTCGAAATTATATCGCCTGCGCCAAGCATTGTTTTCCTTCACGCCTCCATATATGTGTGTCAGAATTTTTCGTTCGAAAGTAGCCAATAGGTTTTCGCAGTTTTTTGACAGTGTCTCTGATCCGTATGTTAAGACTAGCCTTATTAGAGTTTTATACATTTGGCATTTTGTTTTTCTTGATATGTTATCGGATCTGAGATGCCTAATTAGTCCATTATATGTCGTTGTCTGAAGTGACTAGCGAATCTAGATCTGTGAAGTCTTTCACGCTTTCAAAGTTATATTCTCCTATCGTTATATTTTGGAGGTTCTCTGTCCTATTGACTTACCAGCATATATATATTTTGCTTTACTTTCATTCATTTTCAGGTCACTGTGCTGGGCTGCTCTTTCTATCAGATTGAATGCTTCCACCATGTCCCCCTAACTTCTGAGATCAACGTCGTCTGCAAAAGCTAAGATTTGTACACTCCGATTGTTTGTTCGGCGTCTCAATCTCTCATATACAATGTTGGAAAATAATTTGTATGCCGTGTTTGACAGTGTAATTGCCCGATTGGGATGATTACTCCAGTATCCCATTCCTGCGGCATTTGTTTATTCTTCTAGGTGTTAAATATCATTTCATGTATGGCTTTTAATAGAGGATCTCTGCCTTCTCTTATTAATTCTACAACGATGTTGCCTGAACCGGGTGATTTGTTATTTTCTAGTCTATTGGCTGCTGCTTCCACTTCGGCTATTGGGAGGGGGTGTCTTTCTCTATTGTCTATTTGGTTCACTACTGTTTCATCCCCATTCAGCTCGTCTACGTTCTGTTGGAATTTTTCTTTAAAAAAAATGGGTCCATCTTTTTAATATGTCTGTTTATTCAGTATATTTCCTTCTCTGTCTTTACACATCTTTACTCTAGGTTTAAATTCCTTTCTATTTTTATTAAGTTTTTGACAGAATTTCCTAGTTTCTGTTGGCTTATCTAATTCTTCTAACTCTCGGAGTTCTTCTTCTATAGATTCATTCTTTTTCCTTCTATATATTTTCTTCTCCTCTCTCCTTAGCCTTTTGTACTCCTCTTCTGCTTGTTGTGTTCTATGTCCTCGTTGCATTTATCTATGTGCTTTGTTCTTCCTCTCTGTTATGTTTTGGCATTCTTCATCAAACCATTCTGTTCTCGCCAGTCTTTGTTTTTATTGTTTTTTCTGTATGCCTAGAGTTTCTTTAGCGGCTTCTTGTATGATGTTCTTACATGTTTCCCATTCTTCATTTACATTCTCGCATTTTTGTCGATTTTCTAGTTTTCTGTTTATGTTTCCCTTGTATTCTAGATTTTTGTTGGCATCTTTTAAGTCATCTATTTCATATTTTTCATTTGTTGTTCCTCTTTCCTTTTTGATGTTTAAAATTCTGGATCTTATTTTACTTTCGATAAAATCCAGTGATCCTTATCTGGGTTGGCTCCTTGTCTGGCATGCACATTCATTACATCCGATTGATATCTAGCATCAATTATAACATGATCTATCATGTTGAATGTGTTGCCATCTGGGGATTGCCACGTTCCCTAATATATATTTTTTTCTGACTTATCGCAATTTTAAAAATTAAAAATAAGTACGAGATTTCTTAGAGCAAGCGTTCGTCGGTAAGTGAATTGAACGTTCTTGTAACTACCCATGGCCAGCTCGATCCCTGGACTTGACCTCACTGGATTTTTCCTAGGAGGTTATTTTAAATCCAAGGTTTATCAAGAACGACCCTTCCACAATCGAGACCATCTTGAAAACGTTATTACCGAACATGCGGCATCAATACCCGAACGTTTCACAATTAATGCTATTAGTGATGTTTCGCGGAGAAGCGTGATCTGTATGGAAAGAGACGGACGACATTGCGACAAAACGAAGCAAACCGGATCCAGAGCACAATATGGTAGATGACATTTATTGCAAAATGAAACCTGCAAGTTTGAGTTGGACGCCGGGGAAAATAAAAGAAAGAATGAATTCTGGGACATACGACGTAGAGCATAATGGTACTAGTATCTAAGAAATTTAGTGCACGTTAAAGAAGGGGCAAACAACGAACAACATCAGTGCGATATCCTAAGTAGAGAGCCAATTTAAGCGGAAGATAGAGAAGAAAAAGGAAATACTACACAAGTGAGAATATCTACTAGGGATAAGACAATACCAAGAAATATACCAAGAAATATCAAGTGCTGCGATGAATAATTGTATTGTAATGAATGCTACGTTGATTGCTATTTTCTTGTTTACTGATTAATTACACTAAATTATGCTTAATTAAACATGTTGCATGTATGCTTAATGCTTAATGTCTACTAACACAACTGTAATTAATTAGTGTATTTCGCTTCTCTACTGCTTTCGCGTCTGTTTCTTCTGCACATGCGCACTGTGTCACACGATTGCTTACTAAATTATAAATTTATGCGTGTTCGATTGGTTGCCACCTAGACGGGGTACATTTTACCTATACAGGAAGTGTAGCAAGAAAAGAAGACAATATTTATATGAGACTTTTGTATATTGCTACGTAAAAAAAATCATAATAAAATAAGACAAACGGGATGTTATATACGGGTTTATACACGCACAATCATACTGACACACACCACACGCAAGCAACTACACACAACAAGCATAATGTACTGAATAAAATAGTATAAAAAGTTCAACGATTTTGTTTATTTATAAGACGTAAATAATAACAGTAAGAAAGTTAATTTCCTGTGTATTGGACTAGATAAATTTTGTTTACAATTAATGCTAATTTTCTTTCGTATTTGTTGGTTTCAATCTAAATTTCACGGAATTATATTTAATAAACCAAATTAATTAATCACATTAAAGAGAGAAGTGAACAAGATGTTGTCTTTTAATGATATAAGGATGCAGCGCTTCTGTCGAAATCTTTGATTATCATTAAAATGCTTGTAAATAACGAGCCTTTAATTAAATGCGATGCCAAATTACACATTTAATATTTTTATAACGGTCTCAATAGACTTAACCTACAATACCTATTTAGTTTATAAATTTAATTAAATAATCTTAAGAGAGTATCTCAGACACATTTTTGCCAAATATGTTTTTTTGTAGCCTAGAAACCGTTTCGATTATAATAAAATAACGAAAATAGTTATAACATAAAATTATAACAACACGACGCCACTATTACAAGGTTATGTTGATGTTTTTGCACGTGATTGGTCTTTTAATTTGGAATGTTTTGTATCTCACCTTCAAACTGCAGTTTTTCCTTCTAGTGTCATATCATTGTCTTTAATCTTTGAATAAAGTGTTACCAATGCCACCAACTTAGTTGAAAATGAAAGTACCTTTCAAATACAAGGGTAAGTCAAATATTATCTACACTTTCTCCATAACAAGCTTTGAAGGTTATCATAGTGGCGGCCGCTTGCGCATGCGTTGAGTTGGCGCCTCTGTGGTCATGTGTGCGGAATTTAATCACAATCGCGTCATTTGTCTGCTAGCTACAACAGCATAAGCATGTCAGCTCCAGTATTAGTTTGCACCAAACAGGAACAACGAGCAGTAATCCGATTTTTGTGGTCAGAGGGTGCGAAAGGTGCTGACATTCGCCGGAGACTTTTGTCACAATACGGGGACAGTGCTTTATCTCGTAAAAGCGTTTTTTTGTGGATCGAAATGTTTCAAAGTGGCTGCACGAGCGTAACACAAAAAGAGGGAGCTGGACGGCCGTCAACCTCAACCACCGACGACAACATTCAGCAAGCTGGAGAGATGGTTACAGCAAATAGGCGAGTTACCATAGGTGAGGTTGCATCTGCTTTAAACATCAGTCACGGTTCTGCCTATCAAATTATCCACGATGAACTCAAATTTCGTAAAGTATGTGCGCGATGGGTACCACCGCAGAAAACAATACCAAACGTTTGGACATCTGCCAACGCTTACTGGATCGTTTCAACGGGGAAGCCGACGCATTTTTAAGCAGAATAGTGACTGATGTTTAAAGAAGATGCAACCTCACCTATGGTAACTCGCCTATTTGCTGTAACCATCTCTCGAGCTTGCTGAATGTTGTCGTCAGTGGTCGAGGTTGACGGCCGTCCAGCTCGCTCAGCTGCTTAAGATAGTGAGTATTTCACAACTTGTCAGATATTATAATTCTTGATTGGTTCTGTTATTATTATTCAATTTATTACTTATTTTTTGGTATTGTACTTATTGAAGAAAGCGCACGCCTATGCCGCGCAGAGATATTACCTCGCTTTAATTATAAATAATACTTGTTTAGTGGGTTCCAAATTTTGGGGTTGGCAACACTCAGTGCTATCCCGCTAACCGCCGTATTGACACCGTTCTTAATCAGTTCCGTAATAGAAAAACTGACTGTGAAACCGTGAGTGTAAAATCGCATAGGGGTATTGTGTGACAACTTCTAAAGGCCGTGAAGTGACCACCAGATCTTCACAACTACTAGATCCACCGTTATTGAATTGGTAGGTTGTTCACTACCACATATCATCCATTGTTATCCATTGTACATTCATTTAACGGGTATTTATCAGTATTTGCATTTAAGGAGCTAATATATCATATAAAAATTTGGTCCTTTGGCCCGGATAGAACTGAATCCAACATATTTCATTTAGTAAACCATAATTTATAATTATCTTTTGTAATAATTGAAATAGTCTTCAAGGTCATTGTTCCTTTATGTATAACGTCGCAGTTACGCTTCTGCGCATCTGCATTTGTGGCAATCGTATGTTCACCGGGTTGATTAACATAGTTTTACTATGATATTTTGTATTTTATTTTCGATTCTTTTTTTTCATAGAAATTAATTCAAAGGTGTAAGGACTCAGTAGTTTTATGTTTTTTTTGTGTCATAATTTGTATTCTTTATGCCTAATTTCTAAAGATATTCGCAATTACCCCATCTAATTCACAATCTCTACATTCAATCAGATATATTGGCTGGGTTAGAGCGATTAGACACAACCAAACATGCAATTTAATTACGTAAAGACTTACACAGAGGGCGTGATGATGATTTTAGAATAAGAATCGTCTGCTTGGAATTAATTTATATTCATAATTCATTTTACTTGTTTTGAAAATGCATATATGTGTAATAAGTAAAGTTTCGACAAACGAGTGCAACGTCAGAGGCGTATCGCGCAAAAGTAGGTACGCGAAATACAGTATTATTAAAAAATAATATATTGTTACCTTTTATTGACGTCCTGATGTCACTGCGACAAAATACTATTGCCCCGGTAAGCCGCGTAAAACTGCAACATAAACAACGCTTCCATTGTCGATTCACTTAGCCTTCGACGTTGGCCTGAAAACGTTTTCGTGTATTTCGAAAATGATCGTTCTACATCCAGCGAAGTAGGATTTGCGTAATTCGGAAATTCCTTTATCTCTTCTGTGCACTCTTTATTTTCAGTAACAGACCGAACCTTTTGCAAATCGGGATTTTTATTTAAAACTGCACGAAATTTTTGAGCGATATCTAGTCCTATAGGATCCATCAAGCTTTCTAGAACGGCTTGTAAATTATCTAAGGTATTTAATAAGTCTCGTAAAGATAAGTGACTGTTTTGTAACTGCGATATAGCTTGTACAACTGCAGAATAGTTTATGGAAATTTCATCTATTTGTAATTGAACGTCCGAATTGGAAAAAAGTTGCTGACTCTCTTGAATCGCTGTAGATTCATTTGAATTAAATTTTAAAATCACATTTGCGAAATATTTATGATAATAAAATACTGCCTGGAGCCATGTTCCCCATCGAGTTATTACAGGCTGAGGTGGTAGTGGAAGTTTCGGACACAATCGTTTGAAAACGCGAATACGTTTGGGATATTTCACAAACACTTTTTTGGTAGATGCTATTAAATTATTCACCATCGGATACTTCTTTCGAATGGTTTCTGCAACGAGATAATGCGCGTGTATGAGACATATTATGTGAAGACGAGTCGAAAAACATATTTTCAACATCCTATCAACATGCAGCTCCATCGGTAACTAACATAGTGACTTGGGCTCCTGTGATACAAAATTCTCTTAACGAGTCTTTTATTATCTTCACAACGGTTTCAGCATCACTTTTTTCAATCCTTTTACTGGTTAATAACAAGGAAGCTGCTGGAAGATTACGTTTTCAAGGACGCGCTACAACATGAATCACGCTGTGTTTCTGTGCATCAGTTGTTTCATCCACACTTACGCAAATTTTCTTATTTTTCAACTCGTGTACTATACAGTTTTTCACTGTACACTGCAAATGTGGTAAATTGTATCGCAATTGTCTATTGGTTGGTAGTTTCCACGAGGGAACATATTTATTCCAAAAACGACGAAAGTGTTCATTGTCTACTAGGTGTTGCGGGATGTTGCACACACTTAGCATAAAAATAAAATCATACCGAAATTCCCAGTACGGAATATTGTTGCTTAAATTCTGTACATGACGTTTACTTTTAATATGTCTTCTACAGTGAAATGTATCGCGACCTATTAACCGTATATTGCAAATTTTGCACTGAATGATAGTACGTGTATATTCCAACCTAGGAAAACGGCTAATATATTTATTCACATGCGATGCTAAAGCTAAACCTCGCTTACAACGATCCTTGTTTTAAAAGACGCACACCGATAAACCGATAATTATCGAACTACCGTTCACTTCTACGCCTATCGAATGACTAAACTCTCCACTGGCTTCGCATCGACTTAAATCCCCTCTCGGCGGCTCTGCCGTAGCATGCGTTTGTCGAACCTTAGTAATAAAATTACCGTAACTTTAAGTTGAATATATTGAGTACTTCAGAGAACAGTATTTAATTATTTCAGATTTAGAAAAAAATACTAAAACATAAATTTTCTTGACAATGCGTTATTCAGTTGTACCACTGCTTTCATGAAAAGCTGGGACAAGCGATATTATTATGACATTATGTATTTTGAACATCTCTTTTATAAAATATGATAACTTAATGTGAAATTGTATGTCAGTATCAATCGTAAATGGACAAGCCTAGATTTGTATGAAAGCAGTGGTACATATTTTTTGTGAATTACACCTTAATTCTACTAGGTTGCGAATTTAACTTATTTTAGGCTATTCAAATGATATGTGGAATTGTAGAAGATTTAATATTTAATGCTGGATAGAGAAATTTATACTTAAAACCATTCAAATTTACCAAATATTTACAATATGACCCTGAACTTTCGATGAACCGTGTACAAACGTGATGTACCCACTCAAATTACTCACTTAAGCGCATTTAGATTACGCCTAACGTTTTCGAATTCATAGACAGTACAGACTAATTGAGTTAATTACAAGGTCGTTATTCTAATTAGACACGACAATTGCTTCAAAAATAGTATTTCCCAATATTGTTTGTTTCAAAAACAAGTTTCTCTAACATCTTTTTTTCTTATTCTACTACGAAATCGATGACCAATGACTAACTTTAATTCTGCATAGATTCAAGATGCCTGGAATAGACAGTAAGAAGAAGAACAATACACTTAAGGAATTTAAACGCTTAAAATAACAAATATCTACTTGGAATTTTTAAATTATCAATTTGGAAATATTTCCTGTATGTTGTGTAAATATTATCTCCTTGACGTCAGATACAAGAAAAAGGTTTATTTATGAATTTTTTTCAATCTAAATCAAACATTGTTTTCTCTCCAAATAAATTTACTGCCAAGTAGTCCCCCTATTCTTGCGTTAACTAAATGAAGCTAATTCTTAATAAAAAGTAATATCCAATTACCTACAGTCTACAAAACAAACTCAGCCATCATCAAAAAAGATAATAAGAAACGGTTCAATATTTCTGTGTGCAGATAGCGTCCGCCACACTTCGGAACAAATGAGTATTTTATATATTATTATTTTCATAGAAAATTTTACTCTATAATAATAATAATTAGTCTGGGCAAACAGCGGTAACAGTCAGTTTAGTAGATATGTGGTGTCGAGTCGGCGACTATTTATTTCACGCGTTCACAGCGTGAGTACTAAATCGATGCTGTATGCGAGTAGTTCTGTGTATATGTAGGCTGTCGTAACTTATTTCGTAATTGTACGCTTATGTTTGCTTTAAAAATGTCGCAGTTAGGTACGTCGCGAGAACGACCAATGGCAGACACAGTTAAAAACTTTATAGTGGACATGCCGGACTTAATTTTTGATGGCGCTAAAATTCAATGTCTAGTTTATAAAATCCCTTTAATGTGTTGGTCCACAAGCTATTGTCAATTCTTCTGCAAAAAGTGGCATACGAGACCAAGAAAAAGTTACATTTTATTTATGTGTTACTCTTATTTTATGTAATCTATCGTTTCGTTTACTAGACAAAGAAGCATTTGTCTCCTTCTGGAATAAATATGCGGACTGTAAATTACCTAGTCGGACATCGATACGAAATGTAGTGCCATTTTCTCGTGAACATATAGAAAAAGGAATGAAAACGGAATTGAAAAATAAAAAACTGTGGTTGTGTGTGGACGAAACAATAGATCGTCAAAAACATTCTGTGGTTAATGTAATGGTACGTACAATGGAACCACGTCGATCGTCATCCTTCTTCTTACTTGCTTCCAAAAGTGTTATAAATTGTACTGCCGATGAGATTTTAAAGGTGGTGTTGCACTCATTGAACAAATTTGAAGTTTCAACTAAGCAACTTTTAATGTTTATGAGTGATGGTGCCGCAAACATGCGTTCTTTGGGCCGATCTCTTAAAGAACACAACTTCTTACATGTAACGTGTAAAATCCATACTCTAAATCTTGCGGCACAAACGATTCCTACATGTTTTCCACTAGTAAATGCATTAATTGCTAGTACAAAGGCAGTGTTTCTAAAGTTCCCGAAACGTACCCGATTATTTCACAAACTGTGTCCTGATTTACCTGAACCACCACAGCCGATTGCTACACGTTGGGGAACATGGTTGCAGGCTGCGTTTTACTACAACAAATATTTTGATCAAGTAAAGAAGGTAGTTTTAAAATTCAATCCGACAGAAGCTGCAGCAATCAAGAAAAGCCAGGAAATATTTCAAGATAGTCAGGTTAAAAGAGATTTACAAACTATTCACAACAATCACTTCGGACTAGCGGAGGGAATAGAAAAATTACAAAATGTTTCGATGTCGCTAGTGGATTCTGTTCAAATTGTGAATGATGTTCACGCACAGTTATGCGCTGTAGAAGGCGAAACAAATTGGTGTGTAATGCGAAAATTTGAAAGTGTTTTAGAAAAAGACTCCGATTTTCTTATATTAAGTTACATTAAGTTGTTTCAAAGATTATTTTAAATATGCAAATATAACATCGCTGGATGTCGAACGGTCGTTTTCGGCATTAACAAACTTTTATTCCGCACGTCGTACTCACTTGACTTAAACAGCTGTGGAAACATATCTAATGATTCAAATATTTAACAGATGTTACCCAGTTTGTGATTTCACGGAAGACTTTTAAAACGGTAAGTGTTTCAGCACGTTTTAAAATTTATTTCTTACCTTCTATTTTATATGTAAACTTTTATGCGCTCGTCACGCCTCTGGCTATTACCGCATATTTGCCCAGGTTAATTATAACACAAGTACTGAAGGTAGTTTTAAAATTCAATCCGACAGAAGCTGCGGCAATCAAGAAAAGCAGTTGTAATAACAGCAGCAATCAAGAAAAGCATTTGGATCAGCAGTTTGTGTAGTCTTTACATGATGTAAGTTTTTTATGAAACACTTGCCTTAAATTACTGTTGTTTTGATTAACCATCTCTAAATAATAGATGATAAAGTTTAGTAAAACTTGCACAAATTATGGCTAAACACAGCAGCAAGTAGCCATTTGCAAATACAAAACCATATATTCGAGCAATAGCGATTTTATTGGTTAGTGGAGAGGGAACCATGTAATATTTCACGAATCTCACTTAAGTGAGATGGTACAATTTAATTCTATAGATTTTGATGTCAGACGATTGAAAAGTAGAATAGAACAATATGACACTAAGAAGTGTTATGGTGCTCTCGCATTATTTTGGAAAAAAAATTCAGAGAGAACAGTATAATTCTCAACTGGCGAAATATAAATTCCAAAGACTTTAAGACGTAACATGACACGTTTCATTTTCTTTTGACATATAAAAACACGAATGAGATCGCTACTGCTTCCCCAAACAGCTATGCTAAACTAAACAGTACGCAAGATGTTATTATTAAGAATATGTCTTAATTGCCTAAGAGCAAAACAAAAACAATAGAGACAACAGGGTAGCGACGACTGTTAAATTCTACGTAGTCCAGATGGTAATTAGATTTTGTTTTAAATAAAATCACATTCGTTTCTTCCTGATTTACGTTTAAGTTAGTTTTTTTGGCCACTTGCATTTAGGTCTTGACACGTATCCGCCTCTACTAATAGCGTTGTGTCGCCCGCATAATGAATGATGAGGTGGTCATGTATAAAGGTATATTATCGGTGTACACATCATTGAAATAAATTAAAAACAGAAAGGGCCCAAGAACACTGCCTAGAGGCACACCTTGTTTCAGTACTCTAACTTGTGAGTACGTTGAAAGTATACGAACAATTTGTTCTTTATCCGACAAGTAACTAGTAAACCAGCTGAACGCTCTACGTCGTGCAACCGGTTTTCGTAAAAAAAATTAAAAAGAGGATTATTAATCAAACTGTGTGTTTGAAAATACATCTTTGTGGGTACCTATACATGATGAACCACTTACTTACATATGTTACCTTGGCAGGTGAATACGCACAGCGCTTTCCATAAAAATACCTTATACCTCAGCTCCTTTATCCACGACTGTATGTTCAGACCACGTTCTACGCAGACCGTCCTATATAGCAAAGTAATTGCGATAACCCCCTCAAAGAGCTGCAGGCATCCTTTTGCCATACAGCTAGTGAATACATATATTCTCCCAGAATTTCCTGGAGAATTTCATTACATCAGATATATCCAATCTACCGAGGAAGCTGCTCACCTTAAAGGTGCTCCTATATTGGCTCTAAATAAGAATGATGATTCTACAGGAAGTATGTTGAAGTATATGCGTCAACGGAATGAGGTATTCAGGTCGATGCATTCGCTAAAATTGTTGTTCAAGTATCTTGCATGTAATTCTCGTATTTTATGAATTGAAATTCCGTGCCTTCCGTTAATTTGATTGTAGAACTATATTCTTTTCATGTCTTATGTTACTTTTTTCATTTTCCAAAATATTTCCTTCACCACTTGTCTATTTATCTTTCATGTGCACGTTCTTTTCGTATTACACGATTGATTGATTCCATGAAAACAGTGCAGACATCAAAAGCGTGTAATTCAAGGGGTTTCGACTTTGTCCTTGTTTTCTTTAGAAATGGGTTTTAATCTATTTCCAAATAACAAATCTATAAATCGAATAAGAATATATACAGACTTTTCCAAGTTATTTGCCCAACAAACAAAACATTTAATGCATAAATAAGGCTTATAAATAAAATAAACAGGTAAAAATTTATTGTTAAAGCCAAGTGAGAATCAATATAAACTTGATTATACGAATTCTTAATCCCCGATCCCTTGCATCCACCTGAAATTCTCGAATTAGAAACCTATCAAATTATTGGAATCACTCAGATTCTAAACTAACGTCAAACAACATTATCTGCGCAAGCAAGCGTTGAAGATATCCGGGATTCCTTGCAAAATACGCGGAATAGCAGCGACTGATGTTATTTTGAGATTATCTCTACGGAGGTTAGCATTTTGACGAGAATTAGGGTTGTATTACTTAACAAGGATTCCAGAAAGTTTACCTAAAGTATTTTAGATAATATATGTAGGTACACTCACACATAACAGTATATTTATTGTAAATATATATATCTCGAATTAACCTTAAAATTACTATAGGGAATTGGTCTCCTTCAAATAATCAAAAAATAATCATTAGAAATATAAGGCAAGTTCATATGTAAGCAAAGATATCGTAACGTTATCGCATGAATACACTATTCTTAGAATTTGAGTGTTAGATAGTGTTAGCACAAATACTTATATAAATATATATCGTATCTTTAAATATAAAAGTTTTAAGAGAAGCTTGTGACATTCTTAGATGGATCTTACACGAAATTTATTCGAAGAACTATGGAAAGAAAGAACAAGGACAAAGACTGAAAATTACAGAATTCACGACAGTGAATCGTCATCCTCGTATATACCCTTAGCCATTCTTAAAACAAAACTGAAAACTGGCTATTTAAACAATGATATTTCATTAAGAAGTGAAAATGAAGAATGCGTGGAATATGTGGAAGTTTATTTCTTAACTAAGGAAACTGTTGATTGGATACGATGCACAATTTGCAAAGAATGAATGCACGAAACTTGTACGATGTGCAATTTCTGTGGTTGGGAGGAATATACTATGCAAAAGGCATCTCTCCTAGGGAGGGGCAACTCACCCGGCTCTGCAGGAGAATTTTATTTTTCCATTTTCTTTTCAAAAGTCTCAGTTACATTTTGTTCTGAAATATGCTATACATATTTATACACAATGTCAAACAATTCTACAATATGTACTAGCAGTACATATTTCCGGACTGGTAGACCGTGGTCTTCGATCTGTGGAGGTCGACGTTTGGCATCTTCAGGACGATGTTGACTCTTCAAACGTCGACCTCCACAGATTATTTGGAATACAATGTGTTAATCGGCTGCAACATGTTGTAACATGCAGGAAGAGGCCTGCTTCTGCGCTCAACAGAGTTTGCAAATTTCAACGGCGTATGCAGGTTTCAACACGCAGAAATGCATATCATATAAATATGCGAACGCATAAAAAAAGATTTCAGTTGCTAAAATTTGCTTGAGGTGTTTGTTTGTGAATGTTCGTTATGGCTTCAAGTTCAAGGAAATCGACCAGGCAACGTGCAACAGTGAGGTATGGAGATCCCAATTACGAGGAATGTGATGAAGTTTTATCGGAAGAGAGTGAAACGTCTGAAATTGAAGAACCTGGTCAAGATTCATTAGAAGTCAATTCAGACTCTTCAAATTCTGAGTCTGAAGAAGATGTAGCTATAGCGGAGGCCGATAATGATAATCCCAACTGCTTCGCTTCTCCATCCGGTATCCAGTGAAATAAAGTTCCGCCAAGCTCTGCGAAAACTGCAAAACGTAACGTTCTGCGTTTAGCACCAGGTGTAAAAACAAAGCAGTGTCCTGTGATACACCTGAAAATGCTTTCAAATGCTTTATTACAAGAGCGATCTTAGAAGAAGCCGTCAAGCGCACAAACCTTGAAGCTCGAAGAGTAACTACAGTAAAAGACAAAGGATAGGTAGATATTAATGTGATGGAGCTGAATGCTTTCTTAGGTTTGCTGATACAAGCTGGTGTGGAAAGAAACTTGGACGTACCGATAAGAGTACTGTTTTCCTCTGATAAATGTAATCCTATTTATCAAACTACTATGGGAATTAATCGGTTTGAAGATATTAGACGGTACCTGCGTTTTGATGACAAAAAAATGATTTTCGCCTACAGACCGATAGATTAGCTCCGATATCGTATATATGGAACTGATTTTTACAACAATGCAGGTCATCTTTGGTGCCAAACGAAAGTGTTACCATTGACGAGCAGTTACTCTCGTATAGAGGGAGATGTTCATTTATTCAGTATATACCAAATAAACCGTCAAAATACGGTATCAAGATATTCTGGATGTGTGAGTCAGAATCAGGATTTGCAATTGATGGAATGGTATATACCGGACGACGACCCAATCAAACTATCCATACAAATCTTGCTTCTAAAGTAGTGCAAACTTTAGTACGCAGCATCCACTTCTCTGGACTAAATGTTACAATGGATAACTTCTTTATAACCATTCCATTGGCTAAATGTTTATTAGAAAAGAACCTAACAGTGGTTGGAACACAAAAAAAAAAAATTAAAGAGAAATACCAAATGAAATAAGAGATGCAAAGAACAAACCGCTCTACTCTTCTACATTTGGCTTTTATGACAAAATGACTATGGTTGGCTACATTCCTAAGAAAAACAAGTCAGTCGTTTTGCTCAGCACCATGCACAATGACATGTCTGTAAGTGAAAATGTTAAGCAGAAACCGGAATTAATACTTTATTATAACAGGACCAAAGAGGGAGTAGACGTAATGGATCAAAAACAGTCCAACTATACATGTAAAAGGCAAACAAAGCGTTGGCCTATGGCGCTTTTTTCTAATATGAACGATATTGCAGCACTAAATGCATTTATTATATTGTCCACGTTGAAACCTGATTATCATAGGAATGTAACACACGCTAGACAACTATTTTTGAAGGAATTAGCTGAGCAATTGGTAATACCGCATATGATAAGGAAGTCAAAAAATCCGAAAATACCAAGAAATTCAATAAATTATGAACAAATTTATTAACATTGAAAAAATTGCGACTGATGCTGTTACAAATAAAAGGAAGAGATGCATGATGTGCCCCTCTAGTTTAGACAGAAAAAACAAACTAGTTTGTGAAAAGTGTCGCAATAATTTGTGCAACGAACATAGTGTAAGAATTTGTAAAAACTGCTACTTTTGAATATGTATTTGCATTTATAAGAACTGTAAGCTTTAGTTAGAGGTTTTATTTAATTATGTAAGATTTTTACACGCACAAATAAATGATTTAAATATATTTCATGTTCTTATATACTTTTAACAGAGTAAAAAAAACAACCGGGCCTGAGAGACCCGAGAAATGTCAATCTGTATATTCGAACACCTATACATCCTAGGGTTAATATGTTCCCATTTGGGGAACGTTCGCCATTAAAAGATGAAGTCAAATAAATGGTAAAGGAAATTATATTTGTTTCAAACTGAGGAAGTTCTTTAAAAGAAAGGGATGTATTGTTAAATCAAACATATTAAATCAACCAGATATATTTTCAAATCAAATTTAAGGTTATTTGTTTCAAGAGATCATATGTTTGAATTAAATCGCGATGTCAAAAAATTATTCCTTTAAATTAAAAAATATATATCCTTGCCGCCATTTAAAAATACGATTTGGTTGACATATTTGTTTGGGTCAAGAACTTTCTTTTCTCTATGCGAAGACAGTTCCATCAGCCAAAAAAGTTATTGCGACGATTTTTTGGGATTCGCAAAGCATAATTGATTATTTAGAGAAGGGAAGGGCAGTCATGGGACAGTATTATGCTACGCTAGAAGGTCCCACCTAGCGAAGAAAAAAATTCTCTATCATCACGATAACGCAATCGCCCATTCATTAGCATTTGCGACAGCAAAACTAGTCCAGTTACGGTACCAATTGATGCCTCATCCACTACATTCGACAGATTTGGTCTCCTGTGACATCTTTATTTGTCCAAAATTGGCGGAAAGTGGTTCACAAAACCATCAAATGAAAAGGTCATCGACGAAACAGAGGCCTATTTTGTAGAGTTCGACAAATCCTAATATTTGGATGACTTCAAAGAGTTGAAACATCGCTGGACTAAGTATGTACAATAGATACAAGGAGATTATGTCGAGAAATAAATTTGCTAAATGCAAAACAAATGCATTGTTTTCCTAAACACAGGTATTTATCATACCATCCTCGTAATTCCAATAGTATTGTTTCCGTTTAGCCCCCGTAAGGCGGTACGGGGTGCAGTTGCACCCCAGACCTTCTTTTTCGCACATTTCTTTTTTAATAAATTTTTCAGATTTTTGTCCATTTTTTTAGTCACAGTAAATTCAATTCCAAACGCATTCCGCCCATTAGGGTACTTAAAACTCATTGAGTTTTCTCTCTTTTTTCGAAAAGTGGCCGTGGAATAAATGCACCCCGCACCGTCGTTAACGTTTGCCATAATATTTCAGAATTTATAATTTCTCCAAGTGCTTTTTCGGGAAAATTGTGTTACAATTTTATGTCTTTTTTGTTTGGAATGGTAGTGTAAGCTTTGTAATAAATTCCGCAAATTTTGCTTTCGTCGGTGCGGCTTCCTTTGTTGGAGCAATTAAATTTATGACACTCGGAAGCCTTTGCCGGTAACTATCTCGATCGAATCCCGCAAAACACGCGTAAGAATTATTTGTTTTGAAGATTCGATTTATACTTTAGTTTCTTCCCAACTCTTGTTGAGTGTAGTTGGTTTGTGGAAGCAGCATTTCGATTTTTTTATTGATAAGAGATTGCTTGTTCACGTGAATTTCACGATTCTCGATTTTGTGCCGATAAAGAACTAAGATTTCTAATGGACAATGATGATCCGGAATTTGACCGAAATGTGGCGAACAAAGAAAATAGTGACGATGAGAGTGATAGAGAATCGCATCACAAAAGTGAATCTGACGAACTCGAAGGTGATGAGGATTCGGTTGAAGTTCCTCCATTCGATGATAACGACGATAACGTACCTCAGTATACAAGTAAAGACGCTAAGTGGGTAAAAGTGCCTTTCCATACATTCAAAAGACGTCCTAATAATAACGTAATAAGGGTTCGTCCTGGTCTAATAAATTATAGTTCAAGCGTTTCCACAATAAAAGAGTCGTTTGAGTTATTTTTATCAAAAGATATAATGGATATCATATTGACAGAAACCAATCGCAAAGCTGAAAGCTTTTATAATACTTGGAATAATGAAAACCCGTCTAACCAGAAAAAATTTATTCCTACAACTCTCTTAGAACTTGAAGCTGTTATCGGTGTTTTGTTCATCGCAGAAGCCTTTCAAAGCAATCACGAACCAGTGGAAATGTTATGGTCATACGTTCTTACATATTGTCGCCCAATTATGCCGGCATTTATTTCTAGAGACAGGTTCAAATATTTGACAAGATTCCTTAGGTTTGATAATTTCGAAACTAGAATGGAGAGAAGGCAAGATAAAAGGGCTGCAATAAGAACAATTTTTGACAAGTGTATTGAAAATTGTAAAAAGGCTTATAATCCAGAAGGTCATTTATGTATAGACGAACAGTTGGTACCCTTTAGAGGAAAAGGCCCTTTTAGAGTGTACATGAAAAGTAAGCCCGCAAAATATGGTCTAAAAGTTTGGGCTTTAGCGTGATGCGAAAATGACTACACACTCAATATGGAATTATACCTAGGTAACAATACTATGATAAGAAATAATATCAAAATTTTAAATTTTATTTTTAGGAAAAATTGACAACCAACCAGAGAAAAATAAGGGGCGAACGAGTAGTTCTTAATTTAGTTCAACATCTTGGTCCAGGATATGGAGTTACTACTAACAATGTTTTTACGAGATTGAAATTGGCAGAAAAATTTTTGAGTAGAGAGATTACTATTTGTGCAGGGCAAGTCGATGTTATATACACGGATTTTTCTAATGCCTTTGACAGAATTGACCATGATATTATGCTCTTTAAATTAAGTTCTTTTGGCATGTCACCTCGCCTTCGAGTTCTGATGGAGTCCTACTTAAAAAAGCGGTCATGTTATGTTTTCTATAATGGCTTCAGCTCATGTGAATATGCTATTACGTCAAGTGTTCCACAAGGATCAAATTTAGGACCTTTGCTCTTTGTGCTTTTCCTCGACGATCTGCTGGAAGCGTTGACCTGTGATACCCTAGCTTATGCAGATGATGTATAGGTGTACGCAAGAATTGATTCCATTAATGATATGGTTAATCTGCAAATGAGTATTGATTACGTATTTCACTGGTGCCAAGAAAATAATCTTATGTTAAATGAAGCAAAATGCACGTATGTAACATATACTCGCAAAACAAAAGGCTTGCCTACTACGTAAAGTTTAAGCGGTTACCCGCTGCAGAGGAGCGAGACCATAAAAGACCTAGGAGTTATCTTTGATAGTCAACTATCCTTTAAACAGCATGTTTCGCAGACGTGTTCCTCGGCCGCAGCCATGTTAGGATTCATCATACGATCTTCGAAATACTTCACGAATGAACATCTTCTGAAAACGTTGTATAGAGCATTTGTCTTAAGTTGGCTAGAGTATGCTTCCATTGTATGGTATCCTTACTATCAATCCTACGAGGATTCTATTGAGAGAGTACAGCGAAGGTTCCTGAAATTCCTATCTTTTAGGATCGACGGTATATATCCGGTGAGGGGTATAGACTATGCCACATTATTGGAACGACATGCGGTCCGGAGTATTTCGGAAAGAAGGCAAATTTGCAATGCGCGGTTTCTCTACAAACTTATTGACAATCAAATCGATTGCGCATATCTGCTGTCAGAAATAAATTTGAACGTTCCTCGTTTGTCTTCGCGTAGTGTTCAATCGTTTCGGTCTTTAGCTGCATTAATCGGTGGAGTATGTATATTTTTTTTTCCATAATTTTTCAGTTATCTTTTATTAAGTATTATATTTCATTTTTCTCTTTGTATTATGTGCACATGTATTCGTATTATTATTTCGTCCTTTAATTGGGGTCTTCTGTTGGGCGAATAAAGTTTATTATTATTATTATTTGTGGTACATTGCGCAAAAATAATAAATTTGTTCCACAAGAATTGCTCCCATCAGTTTCAAAACCGATAAATTCTTACAACAAACAAGTGCTTTGGTTTCCTACGTTAGTAAAAAAAAATCGAGCTGTTATATTACTGTCGACTGAAGATTATGATGTTAAAAGTAGGTGAAGAAAAAGTCGCCTATAAACCTGAAATAATACTTCATTACAATAAAACAAAAGGAGCTGCGGGCGTAGTGGACAAAAAAGGCACAACAGTACACAACACAGCGCCAAACGCGCAGATGGCCCATAGTAATGTTTTATCACCTATTAGATATTTCAGCCATAAACGCTTTCAAAATTTGGAAAATAAAAAATCCAAATTAAGATGGGAAACGTTTGGATGCACGAAAAATTTTTTTATTGGACTTAGGACGAGAATTAGTAAAAGGAAATATTATGTACAGATATCAGAACACAAATAATATGCACTCTCAGTTACGTCATGAAAGTGGCACATCCTGAATTTGACGTTCCTGCTGCTCCATCTGCAGATGACAGAGCTTCAGGAAAAGGTCGGTGTTACTTATGCCAGAGAAAAAAAGACCAAAAGTCCCGTCATTACTGTATTGTGCGTAAAGAGTTTGTTTGTGTTGATCATCTTGTTAAAAATTTCATGTGTTTGCCTTGTAATGAAAATTATTTTTTTTTTTATAAATAAATGCTTAATTTGTGTAATACATGTTTGATATACAATAAACAAGTTCTAATTATCTTCTAAATTAGAGGTTCCCAAACTTTTTTTCTCGTAGACCACTTTCAAAATTTTACTGGTTTCGGTGAACCCCCTGCTGCTACATTTCTACCATGTTCCCAAAACTCGTCAAAAAATGTGAAAATTAGATCTAACGATGAAAATTTGCGTCGCGGCTGAGTTCCAACCCTAAATTCGGAGTGGTAAAAATAAAAAGAAAAATAGTATATTTTCTTGTGTTCTATTTATTAAAATAATATGATTACAGACTTAATAGAATTAAAATTAAACATGAATAACGTAACGTAACTTCAACAATGCAAATCAACAATTAAAAAAAAGTAATTTTAATGGGAGGGATGTACTTGATGGATTGACAGCAAATTATCAATATTAGGCTTCAGTTTTGTAAGGAATAATCGCAAATCTCCCTGTTTTGTGATGTTCAATCTGCTCCTTTTTTTTGTTAATAGGTTTGTAACGACACTAAAACTTTTTTCGACAAGGTATGACGAAGGAAACGCTATCAAAAGTTTTCTCGCAATTTCCCACAGCCCAGGATATTTTTCGTGTATTTCTGCCTGCAGCCAAAATGTTTGATAGCTTTTTTTTAAATTTCACCTTCAGCTCCTCATTGGTACTAAGCTCGAGTAGCTCCTCTTGTAATACCACATTCGCCACTTCCGTTTCATCAAATGGATTTATGATCCATGGTGGTATTTCCATCGTCAGAATATCTTCAAATCTATTTTTAAAGTCATCATGCACGGCATTTAAATGTTGAACGTATGTCTGAATATCCTCATCAAGACATTCTGCCTGTGACAAGTTTGGAAACTGGAAGAATTCGCGCCGACTAATATTTTGCTTCATAAATTTCAATTTTTTCCCAAAAAAAGCCGAAATTACGTCCTTTGTTTTTTATTAAATTTAGGCTGTCCCCTTGTAACTGCAAGTTAATCTCATTAAATTTTTTGAACAAATCTGTCAATACGCGATGTCTGCTTTCAATTTCATCAGGTTTTTCCTTTAAATCTGGATCTTTACTTTCCAGAAACTAAAACTGATTCAAAAAGTGAGTAAAATCTTGTTAAACATGCACTTTTCGACAACCAGCGTACTTCAGTATGTAAGAGCAATCGTTGGAAGTCTTCATCATTCTCGTCGCACAATTGTGCAAATAA
This sequence comes from Dynastes maya, assembly GCA_029619315.2. Taxonomy (NCBI): domain Eukaryota; kingdom Metazoa; phylum Arthropoda; class Insecta; order Coleoptera; family Scarabaeidae; genus Dynastes; species Dynastes maya. The sequence goes on along the minus strand of JAROYE020000007.1, from coordinate 5,951,443 downwards.
ACGGGTATTTAACGCATTGCTTCTTATTTTGTTAACTGCTTTAATCACAAATTGAAGCGATTGGTGCAATCTATCACTCAAATTTTTCGCTACCAGGTGTTGTCGGTGGATGACACAGTGAATTGCAGTTACTCCTGGTATAATTCTTTTAAGATGGTTTATAAACCCACGATATCGCCCGAATATGGCAGGAGCTCTATCTGCTGCCACGGAAACTAATGTTTGTAAATGGAATCGATTTTTCCTTAAAAAGCTGACCTGAAAATACACTACTCAAAAAAATTAAGGGAGGTTTTAAAAAAAGGAAATTAAAGCTAAATAAACAGGCTATCTGATCCATAGGCCGGCCTAACTGAAAAAAATTTTTTCAAGCCCGTGGACAAAAAAAAACAAAATTGCAAAATTATTTTTTCGCGCTATCAGTTAGGATTGCATGAGAACTGTAGCTCCTAAAAATTTTTAGCCAAAAAATCTGAAAATTAGAATCTTAAAGCTTCAAAATGCTTTTTTAATGTCTTAATACGACCATTTTTTACCGAAATACAGCCTGTCAAAAATTACCGAAAAATTTGGAATTTTTTTTTGCTCCCTTTTTTTTGAGTAATGTATTATCTGCCTACATTGATAGCTAAAGCTAAGCCAACATTTTTGTTCTTTACTATCGAAACCAGATAAATTTTCGTGGACTCCCACTTACAACTTGTGAACCCCCATTTTTTTTTCACGCCAATGTAGACCCCCGTCGAGTCTCCCGTGGACCTCTGGGGGTCCACCTGGACCACTTTAGGAATCACTGTTCTAAATCAATTTCCCCACGTTTACACATAAAAAAATTGAAATATAGATGGGGTGCAAATGCAACCCCGCACCGTTGTTTACGTAAGAAAACTAGGCACCGTCTTACGAGGGTATATGCTGCTTTTAAATGAGAAACAAACGTATATCTTCTATTCGAATATCAACGTTTCTTCTTTTTGTTATTTTTCATCAGATCTAGTTGGTAAATACCGTTATAAAACGTATACATAGGTACACATTAATAGTAGGTTACTCTAACTGAACTTAACGGTTATACTTTCCAATTTATGTTTACGCAATCTATTTTTAATTTTAAACGCATTTAATTTATACCTACAAAATATATTTTGCGGTTAGGAAATTATTGAAAGGAACACGCCAGAGCATCGAAAATACTAACAGCGTGAGATAAAAGTTATTAAAACAGCAAAAAAACACTTGTTGAATTACGTAGAGGGCTTTCTTTCTATGTTATCCGTATCTGCGAATGTTTCTCAAACATGTAGATACGTGGATAAGTCACAAATTGAGGTTCTAAGGTAAAAACCCACATACGTCCACGTACACAAAGGTGTGCGTCCGCAGCGGCTGCAAGTGAGGTCAACAGAACAAGTGGAATTTTACCTGATAATCCTCTGACATCGGCGAATACTGTTAACGCCGTCCAGTAAAAGAAAGTCACCCATAGGACGGATCCTATTAGGTTTCTGGGTATGTCCCAATTCATTTCCCGTCTGATTTATATATTTGTTTGTTTTTCTCGATGATTATAGAAATAAAACAAACAAAACACTAACAAAGAACTAAAACACGCACATTGATGTTCTTATATAGGTAAAATAATATCGACAAAAACAGCACACTTAAAACATTTTTAGGTTATCCTCGAAAATTCTATAAAATACTAAAAGAATACGTGGTTGTTAAAAAAAAATTATAAAATCAAAGTCGAAATAACGAACTAAACACTACACTAAAAATCATTGCGTCTTTCACTTAGCTAACGGATTAGTTCCTGCCGTTGATGACACAGTTATTTCGGTGTTTTTCAAAAGGTATGTTCGCGAAAGTTCGTCTACGTCGCAAGGTGCGTACGATCCGACTTTTACGAGATTCAGACGCGCACTGGATTGTCGGAGCGCGGACCGAACTTACTCCATCGCACCGTGTGCTTGAATTTTCTGCGTTCGCTTCACGTCGGCAAGGTACGACTTTCTTCATTCAGGTGGTATGCTTCGCGACGTTGTGTACGCTGGGCGTACGGAAGTTAGAGTAACAATGGGAAAGCCGATGGAATAAATTACGAGTTGTTTAAATGATGTTTTTGCTGCATTTCATTTAAAATGTAATCATAAAGGATCTCGATGATAGATCATATACCAAACTCTAATTTGTCTGGCTTTAGATATTAAATTACAGGTATACAGGGTGGCTCAAATTTCATGTAAACAGCAGGTAAATACTGAAACAGTTCACTAAAACCCTTACCACAACACTTAATTCGTACTGGACGCACGTTTCGATAGCCAAGCTATCATCATCATCAGCAGCAAGACTGAACTGTTCAGTCTTGCTGCCGATTGGTAAACGCAGATGTAAACTTTTCTGATTCTTAGTTATAAAAATTTTATGCAAATAATATAATTAATTCAATAAAAAATCGATTTTTCGTATGTTACCATTTTGGGAACGTTCGCCATGAAAAGCTTAGATAAATATGTATTTGTTTAACAAAATATTTTTGTAATATAAAGTATGGTGTTACTTTGGCAAATATATTATTCTGTTGTTATTATTACTCCACTGAAATAGTTAGAACGATAGATGCTTTCTTCTTGGCAAACCCAGAAACTAATACAAAGGGGATCTTTCTCGAACCAATGGAAATATATGTATGTCATTACGTATGTACCGCCATTGCCGTCGAGTTTTCCAGTCTTGACCTAGCTCGAAAGATTCGAGATCGCGAAGTCGTCGCTTGAGCGATAGCGTAAAAGGCGACGGAAAAGACTGGAACAGAGACTGGAACGAAGTGAAACTCCACCGCGGCGACTCCAGAGTGTCTCAAGAAGCTCGTCTGTGACAGTAGGTGATCGTGGGAAGTTTGACAGGTCATTGACTCCTTTCACATAAAGCGATACCTACATAAATGACGGAGAAAATCTCCTTTTTGTTTGAAGACTGTATTAAATGTTAGAAATAAATAGAGATGTTGTTATCGGATTGATGTGAAAATGTGAAAGAAACCTGAGTGAATAAAAGGTGTATTGTAGTTTGCTTAGAAGATGTTATTTACTGGCTGTCGGGTTAGCTGTATTTTTTGATAAAGGTCTTGACGTATATCCTGGATCGAAAGTGTCTTTTGCTAATGGATGTCTTTGTCTTTAAAGGTTTTCCTTTAGACATTATTCTGTCGAGTAGCTAATGTTATTTACCTTTCTTCCATAAAGGTCCAAGATTAATTGTAATGGAATCTTATCATGTACGTAAAGCGCTTTTGTTATCTAATTTTTATATATATATACAGGCTGAATCATATTGCTTGAAACAATTGTATATCTAAAAAACGATATGCTTTGGAAAAAAATTGCTATTTAGTCTAAAATTGGAAACAAAATTGTAATTTGGAAGTTGACCTGGATAACTTTTATCTCAAATATTTTTTTTTTTTGCTTATTTAGAAATTCTTACCAACTTCTTCCAACTTTTTTTCTATCTTTCATTGGGGTTCTTTTTAAGCATCGATCGCGTAATAAATTTTTGCTGAAAATCTCTTGAGTTCTGTTCCAAATTTTTTACTTTCAAGTTTTCCTTGTTGGTATTACACGAGGTGTGGCAATTAAATAACCGGACTGGTCCTACTATCGGCAAACAGCAAGCACGCCACGGCAGGTTTGAATATGTCTGTGCTTGTAAATGCTTCCCCCACCCTGAGCTCGTGGGTCACGGTTGTACGTCGCTCATTCTCGCTGTAGCAATCGTCCGTTCAAGTCCTTACGCTAGCGTCGCGTCGAAAAAATGCAGTGTTCCGATCGAGCAGCGAGTTAACCCTAAGTTTCTTGTGAAACACGAGGTTCTAACTACCCTTCGTGAACGAGAGAGAAGACGAAGACCCGATTTGTGGAAGAGAAAATCTTGCTCCACCAAGACAATGCGTCAGCCCATTCCGCCTTGTCTGTGAAGGCGTTCTTTGCGAAATCCGGCATCACCGTGTTGGACCACCCACCGTACTCGCCCGAGCTGGCCCCCTGTGACTTTTTTTTATTTCCTAAGGTAAAATCGGAGCTTAAGGAGACAAGATTTAACGGCGTGAAAGCGGTGAAAACGAAAGCGACGGAGGTTCTCAACAAACTGACAGAAACGGACTTCCAGCATTGCTTTCGACAGTGGAGAATTCGTATGGAGCGTTGTAGGGATCGGCAAGGAGAGTACATTGAAGGGGATAAACATTGTAATGTAATTGGTGATCAATAAAATGTTTTGTAGCACCAGTTCGATTATTTAATTGCCACACCTCGCAAATTATTCAATATATAATAAATGTAGTGTTTCTTACTTACAGTGTTCAAAATATGAGGGCTGGAACATTAATAGTGGCAACTGTTTATTTATTAATAATGCAAAAATGATACATATATAAAACTACTACGCACTACAGTCCTTTCGATCTGCAAGTCGTAGTATGTCTTCAGATGGAGCGATCTATTGCTTGCATAACCTCGGGAACAGTTCGAAATCTAATGTGACGAAGTGATTCCTTCATCTTTGGTATCGAGTCAGTCACATGGGATTAAATCCGGTAAATACGGTGGATTGCAAAATACTTTCCAATCCCAGTGATTATACAGATCAAGTATAGGGCGTGCCGTGTGCGCCCTGGCATTATCCTGTAAAATAATGGAAGGGTTTTACAAAAAGTGTTGTCGCTTTCTTCGCATCGCTGACCCCAGGCTATGTTCCAAAAACCGAAAGAAATATTGTGCATTAATAGTCCGTCCTTGCGGTACGGCATGTGGAAAAGAAAAAACAGTAATAAGAGCATACTGCGCATAATTACTTGTCAAGCTGAAGGCAGAAGTTGCGGAAAAACGCCCGTCTTTGAATAAAAGGAAGGATTTGTTCCACCAAGACAACGTACCGTCTCACTTCGCTGGTAGCCATGCAAAAATTCACGAATTAGGGTTCGAATTGATAGGCCACCCACCCTATCCATCAGATGTGACCCCCAGCGACGTTTTTCTGTATCCTAGGCCCAAAGTTTCGCTGGGAGGACGGAGATTGTCATCGAATGAGGAGGCCATCGCATTCGTAAACGCCTGTTTTTTAGTAGAAGATGCCAACTCCTATTTGGACGGATTAAAGAGATGGGAGATGGGAGTAACGCTGGTGATAGACTTACAAGGGGACTATATTGAGAAATAAAACCGAGTTTGACAAAAAATACTTGTTTCTGTGTGTTAGGTTGGAAACTTTTTAGACTACTCTGGAAACTTAAAGCTTTTTTTTTAAGTTTACAAAATGTATGCAAGTTATTTTCTGAAGTTTAACTTTCGTTTTCTGAAATATAACTTTTGTTTTCTGAAATTGAAGTAGAAAAGTTACAGAGTACTGCTATTACATTAATGAAAACAAGATTAAACTAAATTATAATGAAAACTTACAAATTGGGTTTATACAATCATTTGAGAAAGAAATCAGCGAAACATGACCTGGTTTTAACCCATTAAACACTTGTTTGTTGAAAATGAGAGAGATACGAAAACAAAAATCAAAACGAAAGATATTTAAAAAATCAAAAGCAATAGAATTAATGGATTCAATGTGAGGTTAGTACCGTGGTACCTCCTCTACTCCCAATTACTGCATTTATACGTCTTGGCATGCTAGCGATTAAATTTTCAATGGTATCCTGGGGAATATTCCCCCATTCTTCAATTACTGCATCCACCAGCTGATTGTGGTTAGCAGGTGGAGGTCTAGGGCCTCAGACCGTTTTCTTAATGTGGTCCCATAAATGCTCATTAAGGTTGAAGTCGTGTCTTAGGTGGCCATTGCTTTAACGGAATATCAGCAGCATGCAGGTAGTCCAGCCACGTTGGAACGCGCATTGCCTTACATGAATAAAATATTAGGACCCACAAAAGGAACAAACGGTATTATGTGTTCAAGTACGATGTTTTCCAGGTAATAATCCGCATTCATAGACCTTACACGTATAGCGGCCAACTCTGTATGAGCACCGAAGCAGATGCCTCCCCAAAACGTTAAGGAGCCGCCACCAAACGGGACCCTTAAAGAAATGTTGCAACTTGCAAATCTCTCTCCTTCCCTTCGCCAGACATGCTCACGTCCATCAGGAGATTTTAAGCTAACTCTCGTTTTGTTAGAGAAGAAAACCTTTTTCCAATCATTCACAGATGAATGTTCACTTTAATTCTGCTTCATTTAAACGTCTTCTGATTTATCGAGACGATATTACAGCATTTCGAACCGTTAATAGCTCATTTTTAAACAAATTAGTAATGATTCTTCGGTTTCTAAGGACAAATTGTCTCAGAAAACGGCCATTCCTTCGATTGGTACATCGTTTTCGCCCTTGACTCGGCCTTTGAATGTGAAATCCTGTTTCTTTAAATCGGAGGGATCGCCCAACACTTAACATCGTTGCTGCACTATCTGTCACAATCATCACAACTTGATCTTGGGCAATTTTAAACTTTTTCAAAGCGTTCATTATCACTTTTTGAATATTTTCCGCGGTACATTGTTGAACACGTTTGCAAGCTAACAAATATCGAGATGCTTGTTCTCGCTAGATAAAACGCGAGCTATTACATTCACAATACTGTTTTTCTTTATATCGGTCGTCTCATCCACGGTAATCCATATTTTTTTGGAACACAAATCACGTTTACACACATTTTCTAGCATCTCTTTCATTCGCGGCAAATGATTCTGTAATTGTGTTTGTGAGGGTAATGGGTACTTTGGAAACGTATTGTCGCCAATACGTTTTAAAAGCTGCTTTTCTCACCAACGACAACGGAAGATTACAAGAGGTAAACATAATTAATAAATGTACGAGGAATAGTGTATAAGGTATTTCAGTTCTTGCATTTCTCATATGCTTAATACCATTGACATGCCTCTGGCAATCAGTTCTGTCCAAGGCAGCCAAACGAACATTGCATATTAAGCAAAAAACTGCACTACCGTCATATTTTAAATGGGGAAAAAGTGACACATACTTATGTACATTAGTAGCAAATCTATTACGAGGCATTGTTTTCTTAGGTATGTAAATATTAGTTCTATATGAAACGATACACTAATTATGTACTTGGTATAATACTGCAACACACGAAAAACACCAGCTATATTTTCAAAAGCGACACGTAAGTACATAACCTTGACCGTTCGACTAATCTCTGCAACAGCTCAACCGGTACTAAAACGAAATCTCTCTCAGCGCGGTTTAACATGATTTATATTCAAGGTCGACACTACATGCCTGCTTCTCTACCGGTTTAGTTTATTTATGAATTTTTCGTATTCTTATATTAACCCGTAATACCGACGCCTATGCGAGTCCGCAAGTTTAGGTTACTCTAATTATTATTACATATTAGACAGTTGTAGATTAAAAGTTATCATTATCTCTAAATGTTTAAAAAAATGTTGGTGGTGCCTTAATTTTGTCCAGGAATTTATATAATATAATTAATATGTTTTATTTTTGGACACCTATGCATGCAGCTTATTTTTACCTGACACCGGTAATAGTATAAACCTTGTCCAATATACAATTCATTAACAACGATATCAAATTACATCTATATGTAATTGCACTCCATAACTTAGTTAATTCGAAATTTGTCAAGGTTGACTTGTTCACAGTATAATTTTCACTCTATACGTTTATTATAGAACACTAATTTTAAAAGCAATAATTCTATAGACAAATAAATCCATCGCTGGATAATGTATATATATGCACAGCCGGGAAAAATATTTACACATGACTCCTATCACGTGAAAGTAATAATATCCTATGTATGCTTACGCTTAAAATGACTAATAAACCTAACAATTCCCCGGTCTACGGCCTCTAATTCCGTTGAAACACCATAAAAGCAGGTTAAACCGTGTTGCCTACGAGTTTCAGGAAGCGTACTCCAGGAAAAAATTTAATAACAGATATATGTACATATTTAACGATAAATACATAAAGGTACGTTTATTTTGAAACCTTAATGCCGCGCATTTGAGGTGTTAATGTCGCATGCAATTGTTTTATGATTAGAAGGACAATAACATCTTGCTACATCGCTAATAACTAAAGCTGGCCACGAGCGGTACCGCGCAGTAGCGTAGAGTCGACCAGGCCTCGCGTTCCACTAGAGTTATTCTGCTAATAGAGATGTTTGCTGCCGCAAATAATTTCGCTCATCTTTTAAATAAAAATTAAATAACACGTGCTCAAACACTTACTATTTTAAGAGTCCTCCGTGAAATCACAAAGTGAATAATGTCTGTTAAATATCTGCAACATTAGACATGTTTCAACTGTTGTTTCGGCAAAACTAGTACGGCATGAGGAAAAAATGCGTTTATATGCAGAGAACGAACGTTCTACATCTAGTGATGTAATATTTGCGTAAGTAAAATAATCTTTCAAATAACTTAACGATTCTGTTGACGCACCTTCACAAATGTGTCTTAATGTGCCAAAATCAGAATTTTTCTCAAAAACACTTTCAAATTTTTCTAGAACAGAAACATTTTTTGCGTCTTCAATCGCAGCTTCCTTTGTATCGAATTGTAAAACCACGTTCTTAATATTATCAAAATATTTATGATAATAAAACGCGGCCTGCAACCATGTTCCCCAACGAGTTAGAATAGGTTCTGGTGGCTCTGGTATACGGGGGCATAGTCTGTGAAATTCGCGAATACGTTTCGGTGATTTGACAAATACTGCTTTGGTATGCGCTATTAAAGCGTCTACCTCAGGATAACATTTTCTGATACTATCCGCCACAAGATTGAGAGCATGAATTTTACACGTAATGTGTAACAAATTAGCAGAATGCTTTTTAAGAGACCGGCCTACAGAAAGCATGTTTGCAGCACCATCACTCACTAACATCAAGAGTTGGTTTGTTGAAAGTTCAAACTTGTCCAATGTATTTAACACTAACTTTTAAATTACTTCGGCAATACACTGTTGTATTCGTTTGGAGACTAATAGAATTGAAGGTGCCGATTGACGAGGTTCCAATTTGCGTGCCATTACATTAAGAACAGAATGTTTCTTCCGATCTGTTGTTTCGTCGACACATAACCACAATTTTTGATCTTTCAACTCCGATTTTATTTTTTGTTCAATATGTTCGCTCGTAGATGGCACAATTCTTCGTAACGATGTTCGACTTGGTAATTTGCACTCCGAATAGTTATTCCAAAAGCAGATAAATGGTTCCTTGTCTAGTAAATTAAACGGTATATTGCATGCAATAAACGTAACGCATAAATTAAATATAAATTTTTCATTGTCTCGTGCGCAATTTCTTTTTGAGACATGCTTTTCACTATTTACGTGTCGTCGACAATGTTGTCTGGACCAATACATTAACGGGATTTTACAGATTACACATTTAATTTTCGCACCTTCATATATTATGTCTGGAATTTCTGCAATAAATTTTCGAAGTTTGTCCGACCGCGGTCGTTTTGCTGACGAAATCATAATTTATCTAGGACAGATAAACAATTGCGCAAATGACCGGCAGCGAAAATGTCCGTACTGCTCCGCAGACGAAGTAATACTACCGTTCCTCTCGGTCCGAACTGATTCTACGCCGATGCGCGGTACCGCTCTTGGCCCGCTCTACTAATAACTCACAATTATATGGTAAATAATACATTTTTTAGATTCGCAGAGGTACCAAATTAACAAGTGGAAATTGGAAAAGTAAACAATGGTCAAAATTCGTGTAAAAGGTTTACGAAAATTTCTTTTGTAGAATAGTGACTTGTCTGAATTTTAATCTGTTCTGTTTACAGTTCGCGTCAATCGGTTTAGTATTAAATTTGATTTTTCTCAGAACAATTCCAGCAAATTTTTAAACTATTAACAAATTGTAATATTTAAAACTGACATTTTATTAAGGTAAAGTGCCCAAATACCGTCCCCAAGCCAAATCTTCAATTCTGAAAATTTGTTTATGTTTAAAATAATACAACAACCGATTCTTCAATCAATTGTAACCTAATTCCATACCTAGTAGTGCTGCTTGAAAAAAATCTGTTTTAACAAAAAAAAGCATCCCCCCCCCCCCCCTCCCCATATTAACTTTTGAACAACAGAAACTAGTGTCTTCAGAAAAATTAAGTCGATTTATACTTTTTGTGAGCTAATTTTTGCCGTTATTGGCAGTTCAATTACATTTCCGGTGTCACCGAAGATGACGTCAACTTTTTTATTGTAAATAGAATACCCTGTACATTTTTACGTTTTTGGAAAGGTAATTTTAATATTCCGTGAATTTGGCAACAATTACCAACGAAGGGGGAAAATAATGAACACTGCTCTTGTACAACCGGAAATATCTGATCTTTGCTATAAAATTTACAGAGCAAACTGCTTTAACAGAAGATAATACGATTTAAATTATTGTACAATTTGTAAGGTGATACTTGTTGGCAGGTTTACATAATATTAAAGTTCACCTAGCAATTTTACATGGTTCGTGCCGAAGCCATCATAAACATAACAACATAAAATACCTAAGAAACATGTCTATCAAAGACTAACAGATTTAAACAAACCTAGAATAATTAATTAATTGCAATATTATTTAAGTTAGATGAAGTAAGGAATAACAACAATTAACAACCAAGTTAAAATGAGAGAAAATAAAGAACGAGAACAAAGAAGTAACGTACGACAAATGCAGGATATAACAACAATAAACAGCAAGAATAATTTACGCTTTTGGAATTGAGATTTGACAGTTTGTCAATTGTTATTAACTTTCCAAAAACGTAAAAATATACAGGCTACCATTTAAAACAAGAAAGTTGATATCACTTTCGGTGACACCGGAAATACAATTGAATTGCCGATAACGGCAAAAATTAGTTCACAAAGAACAGAAAAATAGAAATATAATTCTTCCGGGCGTTGATCCACGTAGATAACTCAACGTTTCGATGAAGTCCTTCTGGAGCGAGTCGCGACACTTCTGTCACGACTCGCTCCAGAAGAAGATGAGAGAGATTTCGGACACTGTGGATCATGAATTATTGGTATGTGTTATAATTTTGATGATTTATCTGTAAAATATCTCCAATCTTACCTTTCGAATAATTACAAATGGTAAAATTAAACGACACTACTTCTGACAGAGGTGCGATGCAGTTCTGTGCCCTGCAAGGTTCCATATTGGAGCCTTTATTATTTTTAATATACATTAACGATTTCTCGATAGGTAGCTCTATAGATAAATGTCTATAAATTGTACGAGGGTAACTCAAAAATTACTTACACTTTTAGTTCTACAACTGTATTAAACAAAAATAGGTATACAACAGATACATTATTTTTCGATATAGTCTCCATCTTTAGCAATGCACTTGGTCCAGCGAGCCACAAGCTTCCGTATGCCTTCCTGGTAGAAGGTTTTCGATTGGTTGTGAAGCCACTTTTCACCGCATCCCGAACGTCTGTGTCTGAGGCAAATCGACGACCTCTCAAAGCTTCCTTGAACGGTCCAAAGAGATGAAAGTCTGAGGGAGCGAAATCTGGGCTGTAAGGAGGGTGTTCCAGGGTCTCAAAGCCGGAATCGGATCAGTGCCCGTTGTTCCTCTTTGGTTCAAACTAATAGCGGAGCTGACATGCTTATGCTATTGTAGCTAGCAGACAAATGACGCGATCGTGATTAAATTCCGCACACATGATCACAGAGGCGCCAACTCGACGCATGTGCAAGCGGCCGCCAATACGATAACCTTCAAACCTTGTTATGGCGAAAGTGTAGATAATATTTGACTTACCCTCGTATATTATTTGCGAATGATACTACTATGCTGGTGACTTCATTGAATTCCTTTCATGAGTTTTGGTTTTTAGTCGCGATTAGATCTTCGAACATTTTCAGGCTGGTTATCTATGTTTCTGGCAATTGAACTTGAACTGCTGGTATATAACTGTCATCTAAATCACTTACAATTAGATTTGAATTGCTACTAGTAGCGCCTTCGGTTCGAATATCATTAACGTTAGACTCTATTGCTGTTGGACCACACAAATTGCAGTGCACAATTTCTTCGTTTTTTTTGCACTTTTCCATTTGGGTTGTAGAGTAGTCGATGATATAAAGAACCGATTTCCGCTGTCACTTTTCAACTACAACCACGAAAAGTGGTTCACCTGATAGTGTGGATGGACCCAATTTTCTGCTAGTGAATACAGTTATGAAAGCAAAATATATTCCTTATACTTTATCATTCTAATCTAAAATAGACCATACCAGCGATAGCAATACAGTACATCATGTGTAGCTACAGTACCTATACCTGCTGGTTCTTACGATTCTAATTATAAGCCAACAGGCACACCCGCGCATATTACACCAACGCCGTGAAGAACAACGAAAGGTTCTTCGGCCTATTCGAGAACGGTGTAACGCAAGTGCATGGTACGGATAGCTTATTGTAATAGCGTAATAGTTTCACTACTAAAGGTCATAGTATCGTTACGTAAATTGAACGGTCAGCCGTTATAACGAGAATGTGTGTAGCCGGGTAGAAGTAACTCGATATTATTGCACCGCAAACTTATTGTGTTGCAGATGGGAACGTTCAGCAAACGAGCGAACTTCTTTATTATCGGTGGCTTATGTTATGAAACTTATGAATCTTTATACCATACAACGACAATGGAACGTCAACTAATGTGTTCGAGAGAGAAGAGAGATTCGTAAATGTTATTGTGGAATGCACGTCTTGCACAACAATCGTGGGTATTCCATATTTTCGTTACATTTGCATACAATCACATCTTGTTATTTATGATGGCGGATCATCGCCTGTTATTTCTAACGTACCAGATGTTAAACCATTGTTATATGATATATTTCGAACTTAAATTGTATCATTGGTAGAGTAACCAAAACTTGCGGACTCGCATAAGCGTCGGTATTACGGGTTAATATAAGAATACGAAAAATCCATAAAATAAACTTACTTGCTAATTATTCAACAAATTAGAGGCATCAGGATGTGCCACTTTGCTCTGCTTCAACAGAATTACTCTTTCGAATAATTCTGACAACCAGTACTTTTTAGATATTCCCGTAGCTTTACTAACAATATCTAAAATGTTACCTGTAAACAAACATAATGACTTCACTGATATATGAATATGTAAAAATAGTATTAAAAATACTTAAAAAAAAATATTATCATACATTCTGTCTTATATATTTTTTAAATAGTTGTAGACATGTTCGGGTGTTTCGTGATTGCTCATGCAAAACTTGTCCCTCCTTAGCGATGTTCGATGATTCGGACATTCTCACCTGTAACTTAATTATTTAATATAACTAAAATCTGTTTAAAAACAAAATACTTACAGTAGAATATTACCCCTAATTCAAAATAGTTTTGAGAAAAACTGATTTTTTAATAAATAGTACGCCAATAACAATATTAAAAGTAGTGAGTACGAAACGAATTCAACGACAACACATGAACAACTGACGCCGAAATGAGGTAAATGTTTGTTGGCCTTACTGTAGGTAGAAATACATAGCTATTTCTCTCGGTTAGTACCAACTTCTCTTTCTAATCCTAAAATGCGTCTTTGCGCTGGTGTCTTCCGAAAGTAAACGGACTCTAAGTCTTGTGTGATCCGGACATTCAATTTATGTGAGAATGGATTATTTTATTTATTATTATTTTTTGTGACTAACTGTAAGATGTTTTTCAATTTTTTTTTTTTCACGTAGTTTTTTGTATTACTAGAAAGAGGATCTGAACACATAGATGGCGCTACTAATTACTCAGGTATGGTTCGACTCTCGGAACTTATTTGTCGGACGGTGTAACATCATTTTTCAAATTCGTTAACAATTGTATTTATCTTATGAGTAGAGTAACCAAAACTTGCGGACTCGCATAGGCGTCGGTATTACGGGTTAATATAAGAATACGAAAAATTCATAAATAAACTTACTTGCTAATTATTCAACAAATTAGAGGCATCAGGATGTGAACTACTGTAAACTTGCATCATTGCATATGTTTCCACAGTTACTTCTTTAAACCTTGTGCGTCGACAAGAAAAAATATTCTTATACATAGAAAACGATCTCTCCACATCTAAGGAAGTTACATTTGCATGTAGAAACTGTTTTTCAAAATCACTTAAAAGTTCACTATTCTTACACTTATTATAAGCGGCCTCTAAAGTATTAAAATCGGGATTTTTCCTTAAAACATCTGCCAACTTTTGACTAGCGCATAATCCTGGCGTATCATTTAATGTGTGTAATTTATTTTTTACACTCTCCACTATGTCTAATGATTCCTGCAATGACAATTCAGTACATTGTAGTTTTATGATGGCATCTAGTAATACTGTATAATTGGTACATATTGTTAAATCTTCTAAAAGTTGAGGAATTTGAAATTCTCTTTGACTTTCTCTAATTGCTTTGGATTCATTCGGATTAAATCGCATTATAACTGATTGAATTTGTTGAAAATGGATCAAATAGTAAGAAGCTGCTGTTAGCCAAGTACCCCATCGCGTTAAAATTGGTTCAGGAGGTTCTGGAATACCTGGACAAAATTTACGAAATTATTTTAAACCTTTAGGAGATTTACGAAACACTGCTTTAGTACTTCCAATCATCCGATCAACGTTTCCGTAATGTTGTCGAACAACTTCACCAACTAAATGCAAAGCATGCAGCACGCAGGTTATATGTATTAAGTTAGGAAATATATGTTTTAAGGATCGCCCAACACTTAAGATCGTTGCTGCACTATCTGTCACAATCATCACAACTTGATCTTAGGCAATTTAAAATTTTTTCAAAGCGTTCATTATCACTTTTTGAATATTTTCCGCGGTACATTGTTGAACACGTTTGCAAGCTAACAAATATCGAGATGCTGTGTTCTCGCTAGATAAAACGCGAGCTATTACATTCACAATACTGTTTTTCTTTATATCGGTCGTCTCATCCACGGTAATCCATATTTTTTTGGAACACAAACGTTTACACACATTTTCTAGCATCTCTTTCATTCGCGGCAAATGATTCTGTAATTGTGTGTGTGAGAGTAATGGGTACTTTGGAACGTATTGCCAAAACGTTTTAAAAGCTGCTTTTCTCACCAACGACAACGGAAGATTACAAGAGGTAAACATAATTAATAAATGTATGAGGAATAGTGTATAAGGTATTTCAGTTCTTGCATTTCTCATATGCTTAATACCATTGACATGCCTCTGGCAATCAGTTCTGTCCAATGCAGCCAAACGAACATTGCATATTAAGCAAAAAACTGCACTACCGTCATATTTTAAATCGGGAAAAAGTGACACATACTTATGTACATTAGTAGCAAATCTATTACGAGGCATTGTTTTCTTAGGTATGTAAATATTAGTTCTATATGAAACGATACACTAATTATGTACTTGGTATAATACTACAACACACAAAAAACACCAGCTATATTTTCAAAAGCGACACGTAAGTACATAACCTTGACCGTTCGACTAATCTCTGCAACAGTTCAACCGGTACTAAAACGAAATCTCTCTCAGCGCGGTTTAACATGATTTATATTCAAGGTCGACACTACCTGCCTGCTTCTCTACCGGTTTAATTTATTTATGAATTTTTCGTATTCTTATATTAACCCGCAATACCGACGCCTATGCGAGTCCGCAAGTTTAGGTTACTCTAATCATTGGTCAGCCAAGTCTGCCAGCAATCGATTATAGTCAATATGTCACCCCCATTCCGACTTTCTTTCATAATTACGCGGGCTACAGTGCGAAGGATAAAACACTCCATTTAGAGTTAATAAGTAATTTTACCGATTCTGCTATTATCTATACCGATGCCTCTAAATCAGCGGTTCTCAAACTTTTTTGGCGACGGGACCCTTTTGAAATACTAAATACTTTACGGAGCCCTAAAATAAGCAAAAACTGATTTTATGTTCATTCTTTAATTATAATCCTTTAATTTACTAAAGATCATACAAAAATAGGTACATTGTACATTACTGACTTCTACAACAATATACAAAACAATACACAATAATACGATATACAAAATAACACTGTCTTGATCCACACCTTAAATTGACAAAATTGTTTCCATTTAATGGGAGGTATGAAGTTGTTTTTTATTTTTGACCAACAGTTTGATGTCAGGCTTGATAGATGAGAGTTGAAGACGCATGTCAGGTTCAGCATCCAATCTATTGCGGTATTTTGTTTTTGTAGCTGCATATGCTGAGAATCCCGTTTCACACAAGTACGTTGCTGGGAACAGGAGAAGAACGGTCAGAGCCTGTGTGGCAAGTCATCAAGTGACAGTGCTTTGAACAATAATTCCATGCTTGAATCTGATGTCATTTCTAAAAAAGATTCATAGGTTTCGTTTGACATATTTTCTGGCTTCTGCAAATTCGATACAAAAGGATTTTTGAACCCATGAATTCACTTTCAGTTTTGTATTCTGCTCTTCAGGAAAATACGTCTCAAAAGATGCGCGCATATCATGGAGACATCAGACCAATTCTTCAAATATTTCATTTGCTCATCTGCTCACCAACAAACACATTCAGTGTTAAAACGCTTTCTAGTTCTCTCTTGCCAACGCAAACAATCCAAAAATCTAATTTTTTTTTAAGGAGGTTATTTTAATATTAGTATTGAACACTGTTGTCTGTTTTCCTTGTAAAGATAGATTTAATTCATTAAATTTTCCAAATATGTCTGCCAAAAAAGCTAGTCGTAACAACCAATTCACATCGCTCAAACGATCTTTTAATTTCAAAGAAATGTCAGTCATAAAAGCTTGTAATTCAGCTCTTAGTACGAATCATCTTGTTAAGGTCTTACCCCGAGATAACCATCTAACCTCAGTGTGGAGCAGTAATGTTTTATGTCTGCTCCCATAATCTTCACACATTATTGAAAACAATCGAGACTGAGGGGGGTGTGATTTGACGTAATTGATTATTTTTACTGCTTTATCAAGAACCAATTTTAGATTTGGCGGCATCTTCTTTATTGCGAGTGCTTGTCTATGCAGAATAACATACAAGCTGCTATGGGAATTAATCGATTTAAAGATATTAGACGGTACCCGTGTCTTGATGACAAAAGAACTCGTGATTTTCGCCTACAGACCGATAGATTAGCTCCGATATCGTATATATGGAACTTATTTATACAACAATGCAGGTCATCTTTGGTGCCAAACGAAAATGTTACCATTGACGAGTAGTTACTCTCGTATAGAGGGAGATGTTCATTTATTCAGTATATGCCAAATAAACCGTCAAAATACGGTATCAAGATTTTCTGGATGTGTGAGTCAGAATCAGGATTTGCAATTGATGGAATGGTATATATCGGACGATGACCCAATCAACCTATCCATACAAATCTTGCTTCTGAAGTAGTGCAAACTTTAGTACGCAGCATCCACTTCTCTGGACTAAATGGATAACTTCTTTACAAGCATTCCATTGGCTAAATGTTTATTAGGAAAGAACCTAACAGTGATTGGAACACTAAGAAAAAATAAGAGAGAAATACCAAATGAAATAAGAGATGCAAAGAACAAATCGGTCTACTCTTCTACATTTGGCTTTTATGACAAAATGACTATGGTTGGCTACATTCCTAAGAAAAACAAGTCAGTCATTTTGCTCAGCACCATGCACAATGACATGTCTGTAAGTGAAAATGTTAAGCAGAAACCGGAATTAATACTTTATTATAATAAGACCAAACGGGGAGTAGACGTAATGGATCAAAAACAGTCCAATTATACACGTAAAAGGCAAACGAAGCGTTGACCTATAGCGCTTTTTTCTAATATGATCGATATTGCAGCACTAAATGCATTTATTATATTTTCCACGTTGAAACCTGATTATCATAGGAATGTAACACACGCTAGACGATTATTTTTGAAGGAATTAGCCGAGCAATTGGTAATACCGCATACGATAAGGAAGTCAAAAAATCCGAAAATACCAAGAAATTCAATAAATTGTATGAACAAATTTATTAACATTGAAAAAACTGCGACTGATGCCGTTACAAATAAAAGGAAGAGATGCATGATGTGTCCCTCTAGTTTAGACAGAAGAATCACTAGTTTGTGAAAAGTGTCGCAATGAACATAGTGTAAGAATTTGTAAAAATTGCCACTTTTGAACATGTAGTTACATTTATAAAAGCTGTAATCTTTAGTTAGAGGTTTTGTTTAATTATTTCAGATTTTTACATGCACAAATAAGTGATTTAAATATATTTCATGTTCTTCTATATTTTTAACATAGTAAAAATACAACCGGGCCTGAGAGACCCGAGAAATGTTAATCTGTATATCCGAACACCCATGCATCCTAGGATTAAAAAAAAAATAGCGATCTAAATTTATTGCAACAAACAAATCAAATTCTCCGTGGCGATTTTGATGTTGAAACTGATTTAAATTCGGAGGTTGTTTATGTTTTAAAATATGCATCAATCACATCAGTTGACGTGGAACGAAGTTTTCCGCTACTAACGGATAGGAGACATAAATTAGCTTTTGAAAATATTGAAAAACATTTGACTATGAATTGTTTTTACAGCAAGGATTGTAATGTTTAATATAGAAATATAAGTAAGAGGTATCTGTTTAATAAAACTTATTTTAATTTTCTTAATGTATGTGTTTTTCCTTGTTACTTCAAAATATTTTCGACACACTGAAAATATTTTTGGAACATATTTTACATATTTTGTACATTTTGGAAATATTTTCAATATGTTTTGCTCATATTTAAGACATATATATGTACATATTTTAGTCAAAATTCGAACATATAATCCGGTCTCTACTTATAAGATATACATATATATCGCACTTTTTCATAGACAACAAATTTAGTAACCAGTGTCGCCGCATTTAATTTACAATTGCCTAAAATAGGCTAGTGTTGGTTTTATGAACACAAGGAGCCTAGTTGTAGTATTTAGTAAAAGATTATGAGCTTAGCGCTGTATTACAAACTATACTTAATCGAAATCCACGAACATTTATGCAAAACTCATTTCTCATTTTATAATGCGTAGAAACGTAAAATTCCAACATAATCCATCGTCGAAATCAACATCAACACTTTGTTTACGTCGTCTCTTTCGCCGCTAGCAAATCGCATGCACGATATATCTGTGGCATTATTACATATCTCGCATCTCGCCTATAGCGTTAAACATCTCATCTCGCCACAACACCATCATTATCCGCAACGACGACGAGTGGATGCTAAAGAAAGACGGAAGGAGGTTTTTGTGTGGAGAAGCGGCCGAATGGTCGCTTGTCCTTCGTTCGCGAGCCCGTATTGTAGACGCGGTACCACGCTGTACCAGCCAACAACTTCGGTACAGTCGGTCACTTCCCCACCACCACCATCGTCGCGCACACACAAGTCGAGTTCTTGTTCGCAATCAGTGTTAATGTATTCACCTGTTTAAATTTCTCCTATTGCTTGCGTGGCCGGTACAAAGGATGCTCGTTCCTTTTGTGCCCGCAGAAATAAATACTTCGCGTATCCAAAACACAATATTATTATCCTTAAGAGTATTGGTAGCGATATCTTTAGAACAAGTATGCTAACTTTTCAATAGGTATGATTCTAAAGAAATTTGGTTAAATATCTTGTTCTACACAGTCGGCGAAATTGCGCTAGCTTGATCTAATAAAATACGTAAAATACTCTGTTTAGTATTACATGCCACTCTGAGAATGTTCCTTAGCATAAGTAAATAGCCATTATAACACAAAGCAATATTTTCTTAAGTGTAGTAAATAATTCCGGAAAGCGTTTAGGTATTGAGGTATTGTTCATAAATCAATAGGAATCATTTCAAACAGTGCGATATATATGCACATAATGCAGTAAATTATTCACATTGCTTATGATTTTAAAAAGGTTAATGTAAAGGTTATCTACAGAATAATGTTCAAACAAAGATGAACTTAATGTAGAAGTACACATGAAACAATAACCAAGATAATGCTAATATAAATAGCTCCTAGTATTGATGGAATCACTACCGGCAAAAACAATATGACAAGAGAAAACCATCAAAACTTCTTGCTGCTGACCGCATTTCTCAGTTTATGCCAATCTTCAAAAACAGCAACTGAAATATTTCCTGGTGCCACCTAGTTGCAGTAGTTATAGTCATGCCGTCCTAGATAATAGCGACGAAACCAGAATACAGATACCATACTTACCCATACAATGATATAAATAAATAAATACATAAATTGGTCTTTATTCCCTTTCAGAAGTATAAGTTAACAAAAAAGATAAAACAAAATACAAGTTTTGTCCTATGTACCGGAGGAGCTATCAAGTGCTTATTTCGAATGTTAATATTGTGTATGTCCGAACGAAATGTCACTTTATTTAAAAGATTAAGAGGACTTTTCTCGACCAAAACTGTATGGAATAGGTTCAGAGTGCGCAGAAGATAGCGATCATGCATATTCAGCCATTTTAGCTCACGCGATTTGTGCGAAACGTGATCATACTTGCGAATCTTGTAGATATATCTAATGCAGGAATTCTGTACCCTCTAAGCCCTGGCCGTGTCTATCACATCCAAGCAGGGGCCGTAAACTTCCACACAGTAATTAAACGGAGATAGTACCATAGTCTCACACAGCATTGCCTTTAGTTTAATGATGAAAATATTCCTATAAGGGTACAATATCTTTAAATTGCTATAGGCTCTGCCAATGGTCCTCGATATATATTACCGATACCCAAATGTATTATGGAGAATGAGTCCCAAATTCTTTGCAGAGGAGGAGAATCAAATTCGCGTATACTGCAAACTAATATTGAGAACACCCCTGCACACATCAATCTCCCTTTCCTTGCCGAACAGAATAGCTTGAGTTTTTTGAGGGTTCATAGATAGGGAATAATTTCTTGAAAATATACTAATCTGTTCAAGATCATATTCAATTGCTGCCCTTATAACATCAATATCATCAGGAGAAAATGATAAATAAATCTGGGTGTCATCAGCGTACATCTGAAGCTGGCAATATTTTACTATAGAAGGCAACTGACTAACATAAATGGAGAACAAAAGGGGAGCCAATATAGAGCCCTGAGCGACACTCTGTCTATGGGATATAACCTTTAACGTACAACCTGTACTAATTTAACTATAGTTTTTTTAATATATAATAAATAATCATAAAAAAGGGATAAATAAACATAAATAATTAACTCATTAATGATGCTGTCCCGAAGATTCAAGCTGTTATCGAAAGAGTCGCTTCATGGATTTCCCGTTGGAGATTACATGTAAACAAAGACAAGTCCGCCCGGTTTTCTTACAGGGTTAACGAGGCACCCTTAAACCTAAAAATAGAACAGTTCCAGATACCATGGTCGGCTTCCGTGAGATACCTTGAGGTACTCATTGACAAGAGATTAACATGGAGTGAACACATCACCGAAATAAAACGCAAATTCTCCGCCACGAATAACCTCTTGATGATGCCTTTGCAGAGAAAGGACAGTGAGCTTTTTCCCAAAAATAAGTTATGTACATCCACGATGAGGCCCATTTTTATATTTACAGCTAGTGCATGGTCCACACTGGCGTTTGGAAGGATAAAACCTCTGGACACCGAACAGAACAAGATGCTTAGGGCGATAGTGTGGACGGCCAGATACATGCGAAATGACGGGATCCACCATGATCTTCAAATTCCTTCCATAAAGGAGCATCTGTAAAAATCGTCGAGCCCCAGGACAGACCATCATCTAGGGTGAGGATCAAGAGAGTGCAAGACGATGAAAGCGAGGGATAATTGAATTTAAATCAGCTATAATTATCCAACATCCAAGCAGCACAAATGGAGGATTAATCTTAAAAAAAAAAGAACCCACATATGAAAGTGTACCAGAGGACAAGAGAGACAAAAGATGAAAATAATCTAGCCCTAGTACGAGAATGAAGATAACGACCTGAGTATTCTAGAGAAAGTTTTCAAATAAAAAATATTCGAGGACGAGTGCTGTACAACATGAAATTATGTTAAAGTACACAGGATGTTCAGTTGCCGCTACACACGATACAACTTTTGTTTTTTAAAGGGAACATCCTGTATATTTTTGCATTTTTAGATGCCTCTCTTTAACTCATCAACTTTCTTTAACAATACCTACACCTGTTTAGTTTCACACTACACTCATTTTGCACTTTACACTTGCTGATAACAAATAAGGCTATTGAGATATGTATGACTGTCTCCAGTATTCATTTGCGCAATTGGTGTTTCCATATCTATTTATATCCACCTTGAAAACCTTCATTTATGCTGAAGAGAAATAAACATATACCTAGTCACTCGAAGATTATATTGTACTTACCATGTATTTGCCGACAATTCCTGTACGTAATAGTAGATTTCCGAGACAAGGACTCTCGAGCGTTCAGCTTATCGCTAACTGATTAAAGACCGAACAGATTGGTAATAATCAAGTAGGAACGTTACGATAACGTTCAACATATTCCAGGGTAATTTCCATCAATTTCCTAAACCATTAATTTCAGTTGCAACTCCGCAAATTGATGTACAACATACATTATGTACGTATGTACGTATATTTGCCTTTCTGATTGCGATTTGCAAGTTATCCGTGACATCTAAAAGTAATCTTAATCTATACCTAAATAAACGTGCGACGCTGAAAACCAGTTTCAAATTCTACGAATCTTATATATTGTAGATTTTGATGCTAATTAGGAGGATCCAGTTTTTTGGAATATATTCGCTATATTTGTTTTGCAAGTATTTTTCCGTACATTCATTATGTTGAAATGGAGAAGAATCAGGCATTCTAACTTAATACTAATTTTTATCAACATCAATTTGCTATTCTCTTCTAAGATTTCATTTGCTACTATATATTCTCCAAATTTCTTATATCTATGCATAAATTATAGTTGAAGCGCCATCTAGAAATCTTAAGATTAACAATTTGAATTCGTTTACAACAGAAGTCGGTAATGTAGTAAACTACTGCAGATCCACTGATTACTGTTTAGTATTTGGAGAGAGAATAAAATAGCGTTCACAGAGGCTAGCGCGAAATTAGTGTAACGCGAAATTATACACACGTCAAACTTTAATGTTATTTTCTGCGTTTGTTTTTGAACTTGTATGTCATAAGTAGGCGTAGCTTAGAGCGCTTTGCGCCAGGTTAGAAGTAAGATGGAAGTAAGGTTGCGCGGCCCACGACGCAACATGTACACAGACGAATTGGCATAAGCTACCTCGGCGAATGAAATTATTGATTTATTGCAACAGTTTCTCTTCAACCTTTCGCAGCGTTACACATAATTATAAAGATATACGTTGTATGTTTAAAAAATTCGGTGAATGGTATAATAATAAAAACACAAAAACAGAATGCACATTGGAAATACCTACATTGACCCTCGAAGTAGTCGCCAACAGACACAACACACTTTTGACAACGTTCGTATAGCTTCTGGAAACTGTTGGAAAACTCTTGTTTTGGAATCGTTTTCAGAATTGCTATCACACGTTCTTGAACCTCCTTGCAACTACCTTCTTTACTTGATCAAAATATTTGTTGTAGTAAAACGCAGCCTGCAACCATGTTCCCCAATGTGTAACAATCGGCTATGGTGGTTCAGGTAATTCAGGACACAGTTTGTGAAATAATCGGGTATGTTTCGGGGACTTTAGAAACACTGCCTTTGTAGTAGCAATCAATGCATTTACTAGTGGAAAACATGTAGGAATCGTTCGTGCCGCAAGATTTAGAATATGGATTTTACACGTTACATGTAAGAAGTTACCACTGTATTCTTTAAGAGATCGGCCCCAAAAACGCATGTTTGCGGCACCATCACTCATAAGCATTAAAAGTTGCTTAGTTGAAACATCAAATTTGTTCAATGAGTTCAACACCACCTTTAAAATCTCATCGGTAATACAATTTATAACTCTTTTGGAAGCAAGTAAGAATGAGGATGACGGTTGATGTGGTTCCATTGTGCGTACCATTACGTTAACCACAGAATGTTTTTGACGATGTTTCGTCCACACGCAACCACAGTTTTTTATCTTTCAATTCCGTTTTCATTCTTTTTTCTATATGTTCACGAGCAAATGGCACCATATTTCGTATCGATGTCCGACTAGGTAATTTACGGTCCGCATATTTATTCCAAAAGAAGACAAATGCTTCTTTGTCTAGTAAACGAAACGATAGATTACATAAAATAAGAGTAACATAAATCAATTTTTCTTAGTCTCGTATGCCACTTTTTGCAGAAGAATGCTGTTTGCTTTCGATGTGACGTCGACAATGGCTTCTGGACCAACACATTAAAGGGATTTTACAAACTAGACATTGAATTTTAGCGCCATCAAAAATTAAATCCGGCATGTCCATTATAAAGTTTTTAACTGTGTCTGACATTGGTCGTTTTCGCGACGTACCTAACTGCGACATTTTTAAAGCAAACATAAGCGTACAATTACGAAATAAGTTACGACAAGCCTACATATACACAGAACTACTCGCATACAGCATCGATTTAGTACTGACGCTGTGAACGCGTGAAATAAATAATCGCCGACTCCTACTACACTGACTGTTACCGCTGTTTGCCCAGACTAGTAATAAGAAAAAAAAGATACAAACCGAATCTAAATTAACTTATATTTGCATCTTAATCACATTGATCCGTTAAGTTTGTCATTTCGGTAACGGATCGTTGTTTCAAGACATCTTTTCTTCTCCATCACACTAAAACCTACACTCGAGAATTAAAACTGTAGATTATTACAGAATGTTTAACCCCTTAGTTTTTATGCACTGCTTTCACCTCACCACGCCACTTAAGCATCAGCTGATACTGTTTCGCCCCTAATTTCACCTAAATACACAAATTGTACTATATCATAGTCAACATGTCTCATCGAAATTTATGATATAGTACCGTTTAGAGCAACGCACACTGCGTTGAAAGCAAGTGGTGGACGCATAAAAATTTACACAAAATAAACACGGCCGGGAAAATTCGGTATAAGCGTCAGTATAACTGCGGCTCGAAAGCCGATCTGTTGTATATGCATCTACGCTGTCGTATACTATATCGTAGTTCTACGTTTGTTTTGAAAATGTTTCCTACGTCGCGAAAACGGCCAAAGTTGGACACAATAAGAGAATTTATTGTAGAAATGCCTGATTTGAAGTGTGATGGCGCTAAAATTCAATGTGCAGTGTGTAAAATAGATTTAACGTGTTGATCGAAAAGTGATTGTCTACGGCACGTAAATAGTGCAGGGCATGTTTCAAAAAAAAATTCCACACGAGATTATGACAAATTTAAATTTAATTTATGTGTTTATTGCATGCAATTTACCATTTCATTTACTAAGGAAGAAGGCATACGTCTCGTTTTGGAATGAATATTCGGACTTTAAGTTACCAAGTGAGAGAACATTACAAAGAGTTGTGCCGTCTGCTCGTGAGCATGTCGAGAAAAGAATTAAATCGGAGTTGCAAGATAAAAAAACTGTGGTTATGTGGACGAAACAACAGATCGTAAAAAACATTCTGTGGTTAATGTAACGGTACGCACAATGGAACCACATCGACCGTCACCCTCAATTTTACTAGCTTCCAGACGAATACAACAACGCACTGCCGAAGTAATTTCAATGTTTGTGTTAAATACATTGGAAAAGTTTGAACTTTCAACAAATCAACTGTTGATGTTTATGAGAGATGGTGCCGCAAACATGCTTGCTGTAGGTCAATCTCTTAAAAAACATTGTGCTAACTTGTTGCATATTACATGTAAAATTCATACTCTCAGTCTCGTAGCAGATAGTATCAGAAAATGTTATCGCGAGGTAGACGCTCTAATAGCACATACAAAACTGTGTTTGTAAAATCCCCAAAACGTATTCGGGAATTTCATAGACTATGCCCCGGTATTCCTGAACCACCACAACCTATTCTTACTCGTTGGGGAACATGGTTAGAGGCTGCATTTTATTATCTTAAATATTTTGAGAATATAAAGAACGTGATTTTATAATTCGACCCAAAGGAAGCTGCGGCTGTCAAGGTAAGCCGCTTGAAATTTCAGGATAGTCAAGTTCAAACAGATTTGGAAATTATTCAGAACAATTACGTGGGACTAGCGGATGCGATAGAAAAACTACAAAATTCTTCGGTGTCGTTAGTGGAATCTTTGCAAATAGTGCAACATGTTCACGCACAGCTATGCGCGATAGAAGGCGCAAGAAATGTTTTTAGAAAGGTTTGAAAGTGTTTTAGATAAAGACTCTGATTTTGGCACATTAAGACAAATTTGTGAAGGTGCGTCAACAGAACGTTAAGTTATTTGAAAGATTATTTTACTTACGCAAATATAGTCACTAGATGTAAACGTTCGTTTTCGGCATACAAACACTTTTTCTTCACGCCGCACTCACTTTGCCGAAACAACTTTGGAAACATATCTAATGTTACAAATATTAATAGACATTATCCACTTCGTGATTTCACGGAGGACTCTTAAAACGGTAAGTGTTTGAGCACGTATCACATTTAATTTATTTTGTGTAAACTTTTATGCGTCCGCCACTGGCTTTCAGCGCAGTTTGCGTTGCTCTAGTACCGTTTCAATTAGTATTCATGAATTAAAAAAAAAAACTTTTTTTATTTAGTAAAACATTTATTTCAAGAGATAATTTTGCCACTTATTATTATAATAGTAATGTACAAACTTTTCAAATAAATTAATATACGTACAATTTAAAACTACAAACAGTATGGGTAGGTTTAATCACAAAAGGAAATGTGTACATCTGTGTCCGTAAATTTTTTACTTAATTCTATTTTCGCGCACACTTTTGCAGATAGATGAGCAATAATTTAAAAAGTCCATAACACGTTTTGTAGTTATTATGCTTAATATATTACACGAACTTAATAAAGAGGAGCTTCTTTGTATTAGGTATTTTTTTATGTACTTCTTTTTCTTCCGAACCTATGGATACGCTATAAACAAAATATTTACACGCTTATTTACACACTGTGTGGTCGCACTCGCGTTTTGTCACTGCTTAGTTTCAGTACCTAAAACATAGAGAAGATTAAAAGATTCTTTCGTAGGACATAACAGGGAATGTGGTATATTTAGCGACATCTTCTGTAAAGTATCTGTGACAACTCGATAAATAGCAGTATTTAATTTGGGATTTATTGCTACGACAAATCCCACATTTTGTGAACTTGCCTTTAGACGTTTTCTTGCAATGTTAATACACCCATCCATTATGTAGTAATCGCCCACCCCAGCAGCCGACATACGCTCCATATAACATAATATCCTCCACCATATAAAATACAGTTGATGTAAAATTTTGGAAACGAGTCATGTTTAGAGATGATTGTAGTTTTGCATGGTTGTCTTAACTGGACAGCGGCGTGCGTGGAGAAAAATGAAAGAAGAATTTAAAAAAGAAAATCTTACACCAACACATGAACATCACAAGTTCATTAACACCTGCAGCAATTTCCACTTTCTTTATATCTAATAATGACTGATAAAACTATCTTTGTTTGCTAACCGATATCTAGACATCTTAGGAGAGATACGGGACCCGTCCGGACGATAAGCCGGGCCCTCAACGGGTTAATTGGCTGAACGGAATGTCGAGTTAGCATCCAAAAACGGATTTAGCGGCATCGGTACGGGCGTCCGCCTATTTTGCTTCGCCGAACAACACGCCATTTGTTGCTGTATACCGCAAAAAAACGACTTGTTAGTCCCAATTTATATACAGGTCTTGTAAGGCGAATACGTAGGTACAGCAAAAAATAGTGAGTCATCCGCTCCCTCTCAGCAAGTGGAGATCATAAATTAATCACGCCTACATTTTTTACTGTACGCATTCGCTTTACAAGACCTGTATATATTGAAATATCCTTCTCGGGTTTTTTTTTTCAAATTTTGTTAAATTTTCTAATTTTAATTTGAATAAACGATTCTTGTAGGTTCGGGGGTATCCCTGGATACCCTTACGGCAATTTTAGAATGAATTTCCAACTCAGTAAAATGAAATTAACGAATTTTAAGATTTGAAAAATAACTAACCTTTAACTTTTGAACGAAGCCAATGTATATAAACCATCTGTTTATATAACCACCACAGGAAACTGCCTCTTCTCGAGATTTAACCCTTTTCTCTTCAATTTTAAGACTTCGAATACACAATCGAACACTTATCTTTGGATTGGATTCACAACAAACTTTGATTCAACCAAGGCCGAATAAAGATTGATGAAAAATTATGGCGTCGTTCATCTTTCTTTTATTTTAAATCGCGAAAGACCGGCGATTGTTTTATTTCACAGCCAATTTTGATAATTTAACCCAAATAGAAACTTTTCGATGACTTTCGATCAAATGATATTATTTCTGCAAACAGCATACGAGAACGAAAGTGACTTAACCAGGAGGTTGTATGTTGATGATTCTGTGATCCAAACTGTCACCAACAAGCTTTAAACGTGAAAATCCACTGCTAATTTACAGAAACCTTTCAGATAAAGATTTAATTGATGAAATATTATTTGTTGTACCTTTCAATTCACGCTGTTGCTTATTCCAGACGATTTCTACATTAATTTCGACGAAATAAGTGAATAGAAAAATTAACTAACGAGTAGATTTGTCCATGCTACCCCACACTCGTCATTATCTGGACTTATTATTATAATGTCCTCGCTCCAAGGACGGTTGGCTGAGGGGAGATGGTAACGAAGAAATTTCCAATTTTCCCCGCAAGAGGGATATTTAGTTACCAACGAGTGGCCAGCCTGACATTTAGTCAGTACCGAAGTGACAACTGAGAGAAGTTGTTGTTGTCGTATATACAACGTTGAACATAACAATATATACAAATCCCAATTTACATTTTTCATCAAATTTATCAATTCATCTTGTATATTATTGCTTAGATAAGTTGTAGATACGTGCTTCCATAGCTGGATCCAACTCAAAAAGGCTGAAACAAATGTTCAGTTGTTTCACGAAGAGCTACGCTTTGTGAGGCCAATAGTCTAATTATTTACATAATTGTTTTTAGAACTCCTCTTCAACGCTGAATTTCCATATCCATAAATCGTTGATATTCAGCGTCAACAGTTTTTTCTGTTTTAATCGAGGGGAAGAGGGAGAAGGAAAGCAAAATCAAAGAATATTGAAAGCGCTTAGGCAGAGGCGTGCAATAAATCATAAATCGTATACATCAATATCGGAATAACATATACCAATAAAGAAAAGCGTTGCGTAAAGATCTTTAATTTTATTAAATGGTTCAAATTGTATTTTGATTTCGCAGCTTATGCCACCCCCCTACGATGCCGCCTCTCTGCATCATAGCACGGTACCGCCCCCCTGTATATTTCAATAATTTTCCTATACTTCTTTCTCGTTTAGAAAACAAAAATAACTTTTTCAAATACAATTGCATGTGGAAATGGATACAGTCGTTACCGCCGATAACAAGACTTAACTGCTCTGACGTCAACAGGCTGTGACGTATATTGGTTTAGGTAAAGGATCAGCCATATTTATCGCTTTGACGTTTACACGTTCAAACCATCTCATGTGTTTTGAATTAGTTTATCCAAATTACATTGGTTTTATTTTAGAAAATATTATGTAGTGATACTTCCGTGCTTTGTTGCTGATACCTGTAATGTTTTTCTTGTGTTGTATAAGCGATAAAACCTTTTCTGAAACGATAAAAACGTGATTCGGGCGGTCTATTTATAGTACTGTGGCGTCGGCTGTTTTCCAATAATGTTATTTATTCTTCAACAGCTACAGTTTTCAAGGACCGGTGAAACTATAACTGGAAGTTTAAAAAATCCTAGGCTTAAAAAAGATGCTATTCCAACTCAATTCCCTAACTGTCCGTTGTATTTGACAAAAAACGTGAAGATTTTATTGCTCAAATAGTTTTATATACTTACATTTAACAAAATTATTTTTAAACACGAAGAGATGTTTTTAAATGAGCATAATAAACGTTCTGTTTTAATACAATATCTTTTTAAATGATATCACCGAACATAGCCATTTGGATAGTGATATATGTAAATGTCATATTCGCAGCAGTGAACGTATTGCTACAATTATAATAACTTGTTCTACAAATACCCTATTTAAAAATGATTGTGGGAAAAGTAATGATAGATTAGGTAAAACACCACGTAATAGACAATTAAAGACTCTGATTAAATAGCATGTCCGTAAATTTTCTCGTGAAATTCAATAAAATTTCGAATAAAATTGCAATTAGTTTCGTCCAAATACATGTACAATTACAGATAATAATAATTTGTCGATTAAATAATAACCACAATTCATCTTTCACGAAAACGGTGCTCGGTTATGTTTGCTTTTTACTTTGAAACTTCGTTTTTCCAAAATAAAATCGAATGGGATGCGAAGAAGGATCCCGTTGACGACTGGCATCCCCTTTAAACCGTAAGCCCTTCAAAACTTGAAAAAGAAATGCAAAAAAACGATTCCTTTACCACTTAAGCTAATATCGTGCATGGCGATACATCACCTAATCAGCGTGACGTCATCGAAGAGCACTTAGATTTTGTAGTCTCGGTGGTAACGATACAGTACATAGTTTAATCAATGACTATGGCAGTACATTTCATTAGCAATCATCACTCCATTCGATGAGGCATTCAAACTTGTTTCTGGGAAAGAATACTAATATCTATGAGATGAGTTGTAGAGTTTATTTTGCTATCTATCACGTCTCTAGATATACCAATTACCCCATATTGTTTATCAATGGATTTAAAATGAAAGTACTTCATTTTAACTTACCGAAAGTGACTGGAGGTTGTTTTATGAAAGGGCTGACTTTGTTCATCCAATCTAAGTCGTCTTTGGCTCTTGGGTTACCCACACGTATATTCGATAAGGGTGGAAATGGTTGTCCCCTACAAAAGTAAGTTAAGTTAATAATAATTCCGATATTATTAGAATGGAAAAACGATACAAAAGAATTTATAAAAAAAAATAATTTCAAGATGTGGAAATATTTGAGATATTATTTCAAAAAATGCTACAACATTAAAATGAATTAAAAAAATAATAATTGTTACGCTCCTAAATACTAATGCCGTTAAGATTTAAGAGCATTCATTAATTTGTCTTTCGACCTTTCAGCAAGTATTATTCAAGTAATTTTAACATTGAAACAATCAAGGTCAAATTAAAATTGAATTATTTAATTTTAAACGAGCATTTTCTAAGATTGTTTGTTATGCTGTACTTTTGATAAATTAATCTTTGTAATAATGAGAACGATTATTTACGGATGATTTATGGAATATGATTATTTTAGGCAGGCGTTAGATTCTTAACTGTTGAGCCAAATAATTGCAAATTGTTAGTGATTTTAAAAGAAATGCGGGATTCATAAATAAAATAATCGAAATTTCTTGAAATTTATTACAAAAATAGTGTACAGCATGGCTTCGTTTACAAAACAATCAATTTAAATAGTACAAAAATAAGTACGTATAGTTGCACTCTTTTTATTCCAGGGTTATGCTGATATCTGCTGGGTCATATATTCTGTAATCTGAACCATTATTCAAAATTCATACTGTCCATATGCCAATATCACAAAACATGGATGGAGAAAGAAAATATTGGACGTACTGTATATAGGCACGGTTCGCATCACAACACATCACGTCACATTATTGAAACTTTAATAGTGGTAACCATTTACTTACTACAAATAAATATCTAAAGACACTGCAATAGAAATACTTTCAATTTTGTGGCCTATTTTGAGACAATTTCGAGTAAAATAACAACGACAATTCTCGGAGTGTATTAAATAAACTCTTTGCAAAACAAAATGCACCACCTACAACACAACAGTATCCATAAATAAAACTTCACAAGCAATACCCAAAATTTCATCGCTTTGGCTGCAATTTTTTTTATAGGTGTTACAATTTTTGAGACAGAGAGTTTGGTTATAGACTAAGAACTAGCGACATGACGACTCGCGCTAAGGTAGTAAGCTTCATATCGAGTTGAGACATCTTATGAGACTTGTTAATTACGAATAATGTTTTTTTTTGCACTACTCATGTAAAAAAAAAGGTGATAAAAATAAATTAATATAACGTTACAAGAGATCCAGCATTTCATACCAATTATATACCAATAAAAACAGTTTACCTTTTGATTCAAGTTTTATTACATGGATAATCAAGATATTGAAGAAAGCATATAGGTCTATAATTGAAAATGAAATAAACAATTTTATTGTGCACCGACTTTTAAAGTCTTAAGAAATAATTTAGAATAGTTTACTTAGCCGATTCATTTCGATTAGTGATCGAAAAGGGAACAACCGCATTACATACAAGGTATTCCTCAAACTCCCTTCAATCCTAGATTATTTGTCAACTGCAGGGTGAGATATATTTTAGGTGCAAGTTAATGTTTGAATTTCTTACATCGTTTGATGTATTTTGGAAAGATTTGAATCACTTCTTCTAGAAATTTATTTAAGAATATCTACGTAAAAATGTTGAATCCAATTAAGTGTGCTAAAATTGTGTGCCAACCTGAAATTTTAGCCTTAATTTTAGGCTGGCACTTAATTGGTTTCAACATTTTTACCTAGATATTTTTAAACAAATTTCTAGAAGAAGTGATTCAAATCTTTCCAAAATATATCAAACGATGTAAGAAATTCAAACATTAACTTACATCTAAAATATATCTCGTGCAATTCATGACCAACTATTGATCCTTATTTACAAATATGTTTTTGCTGTCTCCTCAACTAACATGTACATCATTTTCGCAAAAACTTACATGCCAAAAAATGTTTTTGTCCCTTAAGGAACTGGCTGTGGAGAAGTTTTTGCAATTATATAAGACCGCATAATAAATTAAAGCAAACAAGAACGTACCTCTCTGATTTTTCCCTTCATTTGTGCTTTACTATTTTTTCCCATGCATTTAGAAGAAATGTATATTATAATTTTTTATTTTTTGATAAAAAATAAAAAGATTTGCTTATTTTGAAAAGTATAGTTTTCTTTAGAATAATCAAAATGTCAAATTTACTACCTAGGGTTATTGAAAACAAAGAAAATGGGAAACTGTGTGAATTGTGAGTCAAATATTAGTTACTTTAAATGTCTCAAAATATTCAGGTACTAAATTACAATGTTATTTTTTAATGTTGATACTTTTCCCCTATTTGGGTCTGATTTTACATTAAAAAGAATTTTGGTTTGTAGTGCTGTCGATATCAAATTTTTTATTTAGAAAGAACCAAATTTGCAAAAATGCATCTAGGTGATCTGACTGCATGTTAGAAATTAGGTGGTGTATGTCTTTGTGTGGAAACGTAAAAATAATTTCTTTCCTGCGCAATTTAAAGAAAACGCTTTCAAATATGAAATATTCAGAAGCAAGTTGTAAAAATATCAAATTATATGAATTATCTTAAAAATGAAGATAGATGGGTATAAGGAATATTGATGAAAGTTTACATGAATTGAAGAGAAGCATTCAAAAAGGTAATACACAAAATATCCCACTAAGAAACCAAACTTGTATCGTGTGTTATAGAAACTGAACACCCTGTATCCTTAAATATAATTTTATGTTACCGCAACATTTGTCTCTGAATATTTTTTATTTGAAAACATTTTCTCTAAATTACTCAGGAATAAAGGAATAATCTTCCACCCACGCACTAAGTGGACACGCTGTATAGTTTTAATTTAATTTAATATTCAAAATATAGTATTGCGGCTATAATATAACCAACATTAATTCTTTTACATCTTTATCATCGTCAAAAACCCAGATAAAGCACTGGATTTTTATTTTTTTTATATACAGGCTGTCCCAAAACTTGGAGTAAACTTTCGTAATGGATAAAGTACTCGCTAAATAAACACCGTTTTGAGAAAAATTATTTACATAACCTTGCTGCTAGCGTCAATGTAAAACTTATTTAGTATATTTTGTTGAACATTTCAAAACATTTGCTAAAGGTTCTAAAAATCGTAAAAAAGATAAAATAAAAAAAATAAACTATTGTTTATTTATTCTTTTATCATTTTATATATCTATTTATTAATAGTTATATGAAATGTCAAATAAAAATAAAATTTCACAAACAGATTAATAGTAATATTATAAAAAATTATTAAAATAAGTAAACGAAAGTGTGTTCCTTTTTTTTTGTATTATTGTAGCATATGCGCTTTATTTAAAAATAGTTTTGTATTTTGTACATATTCTTACCTTGCCGACACAATTTGGTAGGATGGATGTCTCTAAAAGTATTCAAGATTTGCGTTGATTTCTTGTTAGAAGGTTTTTCTTACCTTCAAAATCTTTATTTCATTTATTTCAATTGATGATTGAAAGGACAAGTAGATGAAGAGGTTAAGACACATTTTTTAAAAAAACTTTTTGTTGTATTGAATAAGTTTCATGAAAACTCAAATGTTTGACCATATATTATTAATCCACAACCTCTTCTTACTAATCAAACAAATTGCATTTGAAAATAATCATACAATGAAAGATAGCAACTAACCCCATTAAAACCTCATTTACTCAGAAACACTTGCCCCTTCAATTGTAAGATAAATCTTTAAAGACATCAATGCACAGATGAAGCGTATTCTATGCTACCTACCTTATTTATAAACTGTAGTAGTACACATGTGCGAATTTAAAATCATAAATAAATCTCGGAAGTTGCAATTTAAAATTGATTAAAATTTGGGATTCTGTCCGTGGAACAGCAGTAATGCCCACGCAGCAAATGGTTTCTGCCCCGTGAATAAAGTTATTAACTAACTAATTAATTACACGAATGTATTAAAATGTTTGTTGCAAGGGTTCGTACTTCTGTACTAAGGTGAACAAACGCATCTTGATCGCTAGTGTTTATGATCTACTACTACGAAACTTCCCCTCACGATGCGTTTCGGCTTCTAACACTCGTCGTGTTCTTTTTAACTAAGGTGAACAAACGCATCTAAATCGCTAGTAAGATCATACCTACTAAGAAATAACGATCCTAGGGCAAAGCTGTAGGCCTCTTAAAAATCAGATAAGAAGCCACATAAGCAACCGTCATAAAGTAACGAAATAAAATACCCTTACTATAGAAGACGAACAAAGGGAAAGAAAACGACATCCATTGAATATAGAACAACAAAGAACACACAATTCATAAGTGCAATACCACACACTCCTGAGGCCATATTCTCTGTCCTACTCAGGCTATATAAAGAGGCGTGTAACGACAAAGTGGCGCATTCATTTGGTAATGGCAGAAGCCAAAAAGCATCGTCACACAAGTTGACAAGATAACAGAACTATTTATCATAAGATTATTCGTTGAAAATTACGTAGGTTTGGGACTCTGTTATGTGTATACTTCAAGAGTAGATACTTCACTGTTGCGAAATTACCGTAAAAATTAGTGCAATATTTCGCACTAATTTGACAAGTGACACTAATGATTTACTGTCATGACGTAACCTAAATCTACAGATATTAATTTCTTTTGTAATGCACAGAAATATACAGAAACTTTATATGGTAATATGATATGTTTGTTAGCAGTTCCGTGGTAGTGTCAAAGTTTGACTGTGCACAGTTCGGAGCAAAAGTGAATACACATTTGATACATTCGCAAAAATACATTTTTGATTCAATGTTTGCATATAGACTAGCAAAGATTTTCAAAAAAATTTAACCAATCATGATATACTTTCGGTTTCCGAGTTGGAACCGTGACATTATCGTTAGCACACTTTTCTGGGACATCTTCAGGACGGTTACTACACTGACTGGGGAATATTCATTCCGAATGGGTTTATATAGGACTTGTTTCAGGTCAATGGAACGGAAAAGATACGAATCAATGAAGCGTGGCGGTTGCTAGGAGGTTTAATCGGCTGGGATTTCCACGTGTGATGTAAGGGGTAGCCATCTTCGCGATTTAAATTGTTGGGATGCTTGAAGATTTCTATTGATTCACGGATTTCTCTACTATAATAGTGAGGGTTGCGAGACAAGATGCGGGTAGAGTTAAATTGGATTTGGTGGCCAGTTTCCAGTTTGTGCTCGGCTAGCGCGGATCTGGCTACACGCAACAACCGCGTACAACGCTCGCGCTTGGCAACATGTGTGCTGGCCGATCGCTTTGTTTCACTGACGTGCATACTACCGCACGAACATGGAATTTGGTAGACACCAGAGGCTTCCACGTGAAAGCGATCTTTGATGGGAAAGTAGTCTGAGAGCTTGAAATTGGGTTTGAAGATGGTTTTTATGTTGTTCCTGAAGAGAATTTTGCCGATGCGATCTGTGACACCTTGAATGTAGGGTAAATACGCTTGCTTACGGAAATTAGGGTTAGATGAAGGGAGTTGCTGTAGAGGGTTGGTGTAGCGGTTAATAGTAGTTTGAATATCTTTCCTAGAGTAATTATTGTGAATGAGGGTTTCGGTGATGTGATTCAGTCCTTGAGGAAGCGAATTGGGTTCAGATATGGAAATGGATAAGAGGAATTACGAGGTAAACGGAGCGTCCCAGCGCACCATTAATACGCCGGTGTACGAGAACATCTAGGGAAGAGAAGCAAGCAACCGTCCGATTTGTCCCTTATGATGAAGCGATTGCGAAAACCTACGTACCAGAATCATGAAATTGCTATTATTTTGGTAGATACAACTTTTTTTTCGTGTAATTGGTTTTCCACCACAATTCATTTTCAAATAAACGTTTCGTATTTTTACGCATTTAATATTTTGTCCAGAAGCCCTTGGCTTTGATACTGGCTAGAGTACGTTGAATACTTCAAATTATATTTTTGCAGTATTCTGCTTAGTATGTGAGTCAATTTTTTACGCTTTTTGCAGAATGCCCGCGGACGTTATCGTGTTGGAAAATAACATCACTTTCTTGTACAGGCATATTAACAACATCCAATAAATTCTGTTCTAAACGGTTTTTTAAGTGGTTTGGTTCACTGTGCTTTTAATCTATACCATACGCCGTAATGCAATCAGTGCCGCGCCGTGGGTATCAGGCGCCCTTGCCCAAAAAGTTTTTCATTCAAAAATCATTTAATATCCGCTTTTGAAATTGTAATTTCAAAAAAAAATCAATCTTATCATCATTGCACCTCGGTTTCTTACGAAAAAGGCGTCCCTCATATTCAAAAGTCCTTCGGCAGTGTACAGTCTGCTAAATGGCACGGCGCAGCTCTAAATGCAACCCCATATCATGACTGAACCACCGCCAAATTAAGTTGTCTGTGTAACATGATGCACCAAAAGGGATTCGCCTTTCCTTTTCCAATACCAAGAACGTCCATCTGATAAAATTCGATTCAGTTTAGACTTGCCAGAAAAAATTACGACCCTGAATTTTTCTGCATTCTGGTTTATATATTTTTTGGTAAAATTCAAACGAGCTTTAATATTGTTCTCCGAGGGAGCAAATTTCTTCCCTCTTGATATAAAATTAACTTCTTTAATGCTCTTTGAACAGTCCATTCTATTTTCTCTTCAACAACTTGGCAGTCGTGGATGCCGTCGGCGCGACTTTTGGAGTTATGGAATTTGTTAATCGTTGCTTTTCCTGACAAGTCACTAATTGTATTAATGACAAGAGTACAGCTACTAGAGTACTCCTGACGCTAGGTAACACTGGCTATTCTTCGCAAAAGTTGTTTACGTTTCTCAGCCACAAATGTTCTAATGTGATGCAAAACCGAATACACGGAAAACGTTTCTATTTATCAAAATAATAATGATATTACGATTGGTAAAATTTTATGCATTTTGTTTTTTTTTCTACTCTACAGTGTCATCCATATGGGAAACGTCTTTATTATGAGTTTTTCGAAAAAAAGTTATTCTTAATAAAAGTTTGTGCATCCCCTAAAATTAAACATGTACCAATAAAATATGGAAAATGTCTAATATTATACGGGGTACGCCTGAAAACTCGATTTTGTCCTCAGAGTGAAAAGTACCCTTGTTTTAAAAAATATCGAAAAATGCTATTTGAAAAGGTTGGTCAGCATTTATTAATTTGAGCAACTTTGGGTGTGAACAAAAATAAAAAGAACTTTGCACGAAAATTCTGTCACATTTAAAAAAAAAATTGACGACTTAACATTTGACCAATTTGTAATATTACCAACTTTTTAAATTACCTAATGTCGTTTATTTGCCGTTTTAAACAAATTTTGTTGTTTGAAGATTTTGAAAAAATAGGTAAAAAAATAATGTTTGACTTAGATGGCCATGACTATAAATTTCGGTATCATCATTAATGCTAAACAACTTTTTCAAATAACATTTTTCGATGTCTTTTAAAATAAGGGTATTTTACTCTTGGACAAAATCAAGTTTTCAGACGCACCCCGTACATTAGAAATTTTCCATATTTTATTGGTACATGTTTAATTTTAGGGGATGCACAAACTTTTATCAAGAATAACTTTTTTTCGAAAAACCCATAATAAAAAAGTTTCCCAAATGATGCGTACTTTACGGATGACACTGTATATGCAAACATTGAACAAAAATTAATTTTAGTAAAAATATCGTATGTGTTCATTTTACCTCCTCACTGTACGGGGTGAGTCAACGATACAATAAAGTAAGTATATGATTTATCGGTCAAATTTGTAAGTCCGCACATTTTAAAAATATATAAAAGTATACAGGATGCGATAAAAAAGTAGAGCAACCAAAAGTTGTATTTTTTAAACGGGACACCTATATATGAATTA
Organism: Dynastes maya; assembly: GCA_029619315.2. Classification (NCBI taxonomy): domain Eukaryota; kingdom Metazoa; phylum Arthropoda; class Insecta; order Coleoptera; family Scarabaeidae; genus Dynastes; species Dynastes maya. Next base: position 5,912,384 of record JAROYE020000007.1, on the reverse strand, counting down.
TTTTTTTCATTCTACGCCTAATTCTAAAACTTTTTTGTTGAAATCTTGCAATTTTCGAGATATTCAGCTTTCAAGGTGAAAACTCAAGCATCTATTTAAAATTTTACCGTTGTTTCTGTTAGAAAAAACGTTTATATTTGGTAAGTGGAAAGACAAATGTTAAGTTAATAGGTACTCAATAAAACATTTGAGATATCGGCTATAGGATGTTGAATATAATTGTCCAAACATGAAAAAAATTAAATTTTAAAGTCACTTTTTAAAAATGGGACATCCTGTATATTTTTATTTTATCTTATAAAGGACTATGAATCCTCTAATTTTTGTTGAATGTGCCATTTGAAAAAAGTGATTTTTTTAAAGTACCTATTAACCTTAACATTTGTCTTTCCGCTTATCGAATATAAACGTTTTTCTTATAGAAACGACGGTAAAATTTTCAATGAAATAGATGCTTGAAAATGTGATTTTTTACCTTTAAAGCTAAATATCTCGAAAATTGCAAAGTTTCAACATAACAAAAAAGTTTTAGTAGGCGTAGAATGAAAAAATTAATTCATATATAGGTGTCCCGTTTAAAAAAATACTTTTGGTTGCTCTACTTGTTTATCGTACCCTGTATACTTTTAATTTTTAAAATGTGCGGGTTTACTAACCATATCATACGATATATACAGTTTTATCGCAAATTTTACCGATAAATCATAAACTTACTTTACTCCATCGTTGACTCACCCTGTACAGTTTCGCACTACACTCATTCTTAATTCTGCAATACATCGTTATGCGGTCATATTCATTTGCATTGTATAAACTTTCGCACTGCACCTTAATTCTTACACTAATTTCGCAACATCCTATGTGATCATCACTTTAGACCTACTGTCGTAACGAATTCACTTATATCTACCACCTTTTATATCTAAGCTGTGCCAAAAAGAACTAGTGACGTAGTAATCACTTTCCCATAGCTCTCAATCTATTACCACTATCAAAATCTCAATACGTGTATCAAAAGAGCACGCATTTCGAAAAACACAATGACTCCGAAACGCGTGTCACAGAACTACTAGAACGTCACATTACCTGCTGCCGCTGCTGGTTCTCCTTCCTGAATTATCGACACTGCTTCTCATCGAACTATTACATCTGTCTCTGGGATTCGGCGGGTTCTGATATTGTCTATACGGATTCCTCTGTTGGTAATGAGTATTCAAAATTACATTATTTGAGGAACTGCACGATTGACTCGATCCGCCGAGTTTGCCTTGGTAGGTTCGCATATCGTTACGATTCGGTGGGGGAATATACCTTTTCGGATCGTAATAGTAACTGGCCGAAGTAGATGGTCTTCTTAGATTCGAATTTAACAAGGTGCTAGAGGGTCTACATTGCGGATCGTCGACGGGTATCGGATTTGCCTTTTTCTGTAAAAGTTTATTATCTTCATCCTTTTTGAGGGCGTCAAAGATCCGATCGATCTCCGCTTGAGTACGCGGTCTTTTTGATTTGTTAAGGAAATCATCGTCGGAGTAATCGGCGTAACGTTTAAAGCCTAGTTCGTGATCGTCCCTTTTTAATCTTTTGTCGAATTTGCTAGGCTCGTCCGATGAGGAACCCTCATCGAATTTCGCCCTTTTAGCTTTGCTCTGATCACGAAAATATTGCTTCGGCTTATTTTGATCCTTATAAGATTGCTTCGGTTGATTCTTGTTGTCTTTCACAAGCATTTCCATCGTTAACTTATCGATTAGTCTATCAGGGGGTTGCCTGCGTTTTCTTCCTTTGATCGTATCGTATTTGTCGTAGAAATCCATCGAATTTATTAGCGTATCTGTGTTGGTGGTGTGGCTAGGTGTTGATGGGGAATCCATTTTTTTCGGTGGTGGTTTAGGAGGATCAGTGGAGGGTCGTTTTTTAATCAAATTGATTAGGAAATCGTCCAGCACGCCATCTTGAACCATATCTTGGACGATTTCCCTTATAGTTTCCTTGGGTTTCTCTTGAATTTGCTCCGGCTTCTTTACGACCTCTACTTTTCCCTTGTTATTATTTTCAACTTTTACGGTGATTTCAGCGTTAACGGAAGCAATATTCTTTTTGGGTGTCATGCTTGATTCTTCCATGAGCTTAATGATCGGAGATGAAGGGTTACTATTTATCTGTAATGGAGAATACTTATCTTGTGACGGCGAAACGTTTTTAATCGGAGCAAAGACGGGAGTCTTCTTATTCTGACGTATTGGATAACCGATATTCACTTCCTTCGCTTTAATTTCAGATTTTTTCCGTTCAATATCCGCCATTGCTTTAGCCTTCATTGCCGATGAGAAATTCGAAAGCATCGTCTCGTTTTCTTTGTGTTTCTTATTCTTCCTCGGCGATCGACTTCCTGCTCTTTCAATTGATTTTCTCCTCTGTTTCGGGGATATATGCCTAATCGATGATCTAATCATATCGTCTTTATTTATCTGTGGACTCTTCGGATAGATAATATCTTTGATGCTGTCCATCGACGCGAATTCATGTTCGTTAAATTTAACGGTAACCTTCTCCGTTGGCAGCTCCTGCTTGACTTCCTTCGCTGCCTTTATATCCTTATCTGGGCTTATCTCCGATGTTTTAGAGTTATCACTAGTCAAACTGATCGATTCCATATCTTCCAAATCGAAATTCGTAAGGAAATTATTCTGATCCGGTATGCACGTCTCATCGAACTTCTGCGAGTTGGAATGCATCAATTTCTGGAAGCTGATCATCTTCTCGATGCTCATCGGATTGATCCGAATCAATTGATCGTAATCTTCGATTAGGGATGTAATATTACTGTCCTGATCGCTCTCGCATTCCTGTTTCAGATTCTGGATGAGAGCGCTGGTGATCTGGTTGTCTTGCAATTGCTGCGAGGACTCTTGAATGAAGGGAAACGATAATTGGCTGTCCTGTTCGGAAAGTTGATAATTCGTATCGACAGGGGAATGGTTCAAAGATCTATTCGTCTCTTGTGTTAGATTGTTTTCGATCAGGCTGATGCAGACGGGTTCCGAAAATGGAAAGATGCTGTCGCTTTCTATTGGGCTGTTATCCAGGTCTTCTGTGGAGCTTCTCTGATCGCGTTCTTGTCGTAGTTGCTTGGCTGGTAGGTCACTGGGTTCGCATTTTCCACCAAGAAGAGGTCCGCCTGAAATCAATAAAGTCTTAAAGAAAGAACAAAACTAAAAAATATAAACTTCAATAAAAGCTGCAATTCTATAATGAGAAAATATATTATAAACTTACATGAGAAAAAGTGATCGTATAAAAAGGTGGTAGAATATTTTAAGTATTCAAAAACAATAGTAGTCAATGCTGCGAGTTTCTGTTACTAATGGAGAATGTAAAAAAGGCAACGTAAACCACACAAAAGAATTGCTAAAATATATGCAAACATTGAACGCTTAGCAAAAAAATATCGCGACCAGAAACTAATGAAGAAATCTGCAGAAAACGTAGCACTTGCAACTATTTGAAAGAGTTGCCCGTAAGAAACCTTTAGTAAATAAACCATACGACATAAATTAATGGAAAGATGTACTATAATCGGACCAAGCAAAGATCAATAGTCTTGGATCTGCCGGCAAACAACAGACCAGACGATGAATTCCAAATTTACCAAAACTATATTGTAGTGGTGATGTTTCTCTTGGCATAGAGTTGGTCCAATTCACAATATCCAAGAAGTTATGGTCTAACACATCTGCACTGGCGCCATGTGGAGACAAACTTGTCGACCATTTGGAAATTTAAGCGCAGCAACTCAAAACACATTCGTAATACGGTCGCAATACTGGACTGGCCTTCATGCAGTGGAGATTTAATTTCTATCGAACATTTATAGACTGATGTGAAATGGATAAACTTGAAGAAGTAGTGACTGCCTGGCATGCTATTCCTCAAGCATATTCTGCAGGTCTGGTTGAATCTAAGGGTGGGAAAATAGATAGCACGTTTCATTCGAAAAAAGTACATTTACGTTGCAGAGACTTCGTTTCAGAGTTTCTGTGGCTAAGCAACAGATACGCTAACATCATAGGCGGGCGTATTGCTTCATCGTCATTGCAATTGTATGCCTTGAGGTTAGTTGGTTTAATCTCTTTTTGCATGGTCTTGTCTCAATGTCGTTTTTCTCTAATGAAATGCACTATACAAAATAAAGGATATTTCACCAAATATTAATACCAAAGTTAAACAATATTTTAGTTTTTAACGTAACTCCGTTAAAAATATTCTATTCTTAATTAATTATATTTGGCCAGCACTAAACATGCCAAAGCTGAAGTCATTAGTCTGCAGCCTACTTATAATAAAGTAAGTAATTTGAAAAAGCTTACCCATACTGTAATTATGATCAGAAATTGTACCAGATCCAATCTGCATCACTCCCCCGTTGGCCTTGAGCTTCTCAGTTATTGGCGTATCATCTTCATCGATTGTATCGAAATCTTTTCCGAGAATAGGATTTGGATTCTCCGGATTAAGCGCCAAAGTATTCGCGAAGGTTACTGAAGAATTCAACCCACTAGCGCTTGTAGTTTGTACTTGATCGTTGACGAAAGAGGGTATTTGTGTGGTCATAGTTATTAAACCTGAATCACGGACCGTAGGAGATCGTGCAGACGTTCTCAGCATGTTATCAATTAGTCCTTCATCTTTTACTCCATCAAAGGTTAGTAAAAATTCGTCCTTCACACGTAGGTGAGAAACAGCAGGCTTGACATCCAGCTTTTCCGAAACGTTAAGTTTACTGGTGCTAGCATGCTCTGAAGCGTCGTTTTTCGTAGGATTACTAAAGATCTTTTCATCACCTTGGACAATTGCTTGCTGTTCGAAGCTATCTTTCAGTAAGAACGGTTCTGAGAGGCCAACGTTAGACCAAGAAAGGTTAGTCGGTACTAGATCTGCCATCCGAGATGCAGCTGAGACTATAATATCTGATGTGACTCGATCGTTTCCAGAACACGATATCAAACATCCATCGTTGGTCTTTAGATTCAGCGATGGGTCAATCAGATCATTTCTTTTATCCAAAGATGTACTTGAAGCATTGTATTCGTCTCCAACAGCATTGGGAGTTACTTCTGGAAATTGATCACTATTGAAATTCAGCAGCATTTCTTCTTGCATTTTGGAACTGTCTTCGAACATAGGGTTAGAATTTTCAAGGATGAAATTTTCATCTTTTTGCTGTACCGGGACATCGACCACAAGTGGTGTCTGAGTATCTTCCGTTGTACATATTAAAGTCCTATTAGCAGTATTTTCTGTTAATGAGTTACTAGTTTCCAACGTCATTTTTGTATCACCTGCCTTTACAATCGAGTTATCAGGCGCAGAGGTTGAAAAGTCAGTTTCAATATCATCAGCATCTTTCGTTGCTGATTTTTCTGATGGTTGGTCTTCTAATATTGACAGCAAGTCGCTATTAGATGTCGTGGTGTTAATTCTTGTTGCTTCTAAATCCAATGGATTTCGCGATTTCACCGTAGAATCCAATGCAGTATTATTTGGAGGATTGGCCACTTTTTCAGTAGTTGAATTGTTACTAACTTCCTTCACGATTAATTCTTCTGTTGGAGTAATTGTTGCTAAGTTACTGTCATCTATACAATTCGTCTCATCTTTATTAACCAATGCATCTTGCATTGCATTTTCAGAAATGGAATTATCACTTGTATCGTTTACACCTGACTCTAATGAAGCATACGATACATCTGTTTTTTCTAAACTGTCCGAATTTCGTTTCTCTTCTACACTATCTTCTGATATCAAACTGTATTCTCGTTGAATAAGTTTTAATGGTGTCGACGTCGAAAAGTTATTTTCTGCAAAACTTCTGGATACCTCTTCAGTTAGCATATCTTCAACCTTATCTTCTTTCATAACCTCTTCCTTTTTCACTGGAGAAGCATCATCTGAGTTGGTCGTCGAAATACTGGTGTCCATTTTAGCTTCATTTGGTGGATCAGAATCTTCTGCCGAAAGCACTTGTAGTTCCTCCAATGAATCATTACTGATGGAGATTGCTGGTGTTTTATTTTCATTGGATTGGATGTCCTTTGAGGAATTAGCCTCTACTTGTTCTATCTTGTCTGGTATTTTATCCTCGATATCTTCCAGTTTATTCTTATCTACGTTTTGGACAATAGGACTTTTGTCATTAATCGATCTGTCAAACGTTTTGTTTTCTTCTAATTTTATGTTAGATGATTTTGTATCTTGCCAAGGTTGGAAAAAACATCTTTTCCGAGTTTCTAAGGCTAACGTCTTCAAATCCTTAACACTCCTATTACGTTTACCACCATCAATTATTTCAACGACAGTAACTTCAACTCTTTCATCTGCATCACTTGGCTTCAACGCTTTATTTTCGCCTTTTTCTTCAAGATCTTTAACGTCTTTCGAATCAAGATTATTTCTCAAACAATTAATAATGTCATCAATATTTTTTCTGGTGTCTTTGCGCTTTGTTGGTGAAGTAACGATCGGTTCTTTGTTCATCATACTCATTTCAGCTCTTTCTAATTTGCTTTTAACCGACATCTTTAACTTTTCGATCTCGATTTTGGGGAGGTCTTCGGTTTTCTGTTTCTTGACGTCAGTTTCAGAGTCATGGAATAATTTTCTTTTGATTTTATTCTTATCGGAGAACATTTCTGTAGACATATTTAAATCCCTCGGATGCTGTTCGAAATTTAGTACTTTTGGAGGTGGAAGACTAATTATGGGAATTTTATTGGCGCCAAGGTCTTCAACAATCGGTTTCGTGTTCGTAGTTTCCTTGTTCGATTGATTTTCTTGCTTTTTCACTAACACCTCTTCTACCTTGGATGAAATTGAATTTCGTTTATAATTGGTGCCTGTTGATGAATCTACTTCGCCTTTAGGTTGTTCACTATCACTGTTTGCATCGAATATGATATCAGCTATATTAAATGTTACTCTTTTCTTTTTTGGCAAATGTTGAATTGTAAGCCCTTTAGGAGGTAATTGCTCTGTACTAATTAGTGTCTTTTTGATTATAGATTTTCTGTCGTAAGGTTTAGGAACATTTAAGACAATTTGTTGATTCGACTTAACAGATCCGATATTTTCAGGAATCTCTTTCGCTAATACAGATGGTGTTGATTTATTACAATTTTCTTGGTTTTCTATTTTTTCGGTGTTCGAGGAAATGGTTATAGACTTACTTTCAACTTCAGGAGGTTTTTGCTCATTATTTTCTACCGTTGGAAGCTTGGGTAATGAATCTACGACTACCGCTGAATTGCTTTCTTCTTCCATTGAAAGAGAAGTGTCAACTTTATGGACTTTTGGAATTGGAAGGTTATTTCCATTAGATTCTTCATTCTTTGATATCTCGTCTTTTGTTTCTACTGTAGAATCTATTGTCGAAGTATCTTTAGTCATATTTTCATCTGTTACTTCTGACATTTCGTCTTTTGTTTCTATTATAGGATCTACTACGGAAATATCTTTAGTCATACTTTCATCTAGTAGTTCTTTAGATGAATTGCAACTTATATCTAAGCTTTCTTTTAAATTATCACTTAAATTCTCCCTTTCCTCACTCATTAATTGATTTGGCATTTCAGTAGACGTAGTCTCGGTTTGAGTAATATTATTTTCACTATTTACATTGTCTGTAATAGGAGTTATTATAACACTTTTGTTTTCACTTTCCACCGTCTTTAGAAGATTATCTCGGCCTAAAAGTTTTTCTTTCCTCGATTTTGGAAACATTTTTGCTTCTAAAGCTCCCTTCAGATTTTGCACGGAACAAAGAGTTGATTCAGATCCTTTTGTTTTATTTGCCCTACCTTCCTTCATTTCAACATCTTCCATTAATGGTTCGTCAATTGTTACGTTATTGGGTTTGATTACCTCTTGTGGGTTTGTCGTCTGACAAGCCATATCCTGGATTTGTTGTACATCCTGGGACATTGTTTCGATTTCTTTATCTTTGACTTCAATCTCTTTAATATCTTCTCCCATTTCTACACAAGTATCTTTAGGATTTTCCTCCACATCAGATTTTAAAGTATCGGACGATATAATTACTTCCGTGTTCTTTTCAGCAATTTCTTTAACATCAGGCTGTTTTTGAGCGGTATCGTCTTGATGCGTTTCGAGTTGTTTCATTGATGCTGCTTCGTTCAAATCTTCGCTTTCTTTCTTTTTAGTTTCACTCACTGTCTCAGTGACGCAATTATTATCATCTTTACTAGATTCTGTGACATCTATTTTTGTAGCAATCACCGTTTCATTAATGTTTTTAACAATCTCCGTAGGTAGGGTAAGTTTGACGTCATTTATATCTTGTACTTTATATTTTTCTCTATCTTTATTATCTTCTTTTGTGGATTTTAAATTATTTTTTACATCAATTAACTTTTGATTACCTTTTTTATTCTTCAAAATAAATGTCGCGGGTTTCAAACTCATCTTGGTACGATTTCTTAGAACTTTTTGAACAGACTTTTGTTTACCAAGATCTTTTTTAGCCGTGAGCGCAAGAGTATCTTCCATAAACTTTATTTTTTTAGCTTCAGCATCATCATTAGAATCGTCATTTTCTATGATGCTTTCGTTTACAAACCGAGATTCCTCTGATGGTGGTTTTCTTTTAAGAGTTGTGGAATCTTCCTTTTGATCTAAGTTTGGTTTTATGACTTTACCATTAGCTACATTTTGTTTAATTTGCTTATTCAGATTATTCGTGCCGTTCTTTCCTAACGAAGCCATATTCAATCGTCTTGCTCTATATTTTGTTGCTGGCTCCGGAATCCGGTCGATTTTGGTTTTTCCCCTCACTTTAAATTCTTGATGTCTTGGCTTAAGCTTTTCGGAATTGTCAATTTTCGTCTTTTCTGTCCTCACAGGTACCTCTTTAGGAAACTTTTTCACCTCGGTAAAACTATTTTCTTTTTGCTTTACCGGTTGTATATTCCTCATCTGTTTTTTAGAAGGCGGACTTCTAACAGGTATTTCTTCCAGAGTCGTGCCGATTGCTGAGAGTTTCGATACCGTCTTTTTTAAATTAAGATGATCTTCCTTGGTTATATTCCTTTGAATTTTGGATATTATACTAGGACAATTGTCATCAATTGATCTGCTTCTGAGCTCCCTAGTTTGTCTTTTAATTAGGGGTTGTATGGTTGCTAAGACATCGTCTGAGTTTTTCTTATTCGATTTAAATTCTTTCTGTTTACCGTGAATGGAAGAATTAACTTGGCTTATAACTAAATTACTATCACTATTCATCCTATTACATTTGGTGATCTTTACTACTTCAATATGATCGGTAAGATTTGGTAAAGAACTAGACTTGACATCTACTGAAACAGATCTACTGGTTTTGCGGTATTTCGATTTTCCTCTTATCGAGTTGGTGTCCCTTGGTTCGGAGTTGGAAGAACGAGATTTGGAACCTTGCGTCATCGTTTCCACTGAACTAACCTTCGACATTTCAATCGATAAGGATCTAGTAGCTTTCCTATACTTTGGTAAAACCTTTTCGGAGTTACTGTTACCCGTTATATTTTGAGGTTGTCTGTTATTTTCGGACTTTGTTGCCGTGGTGATTTCTGGCAGTTTAACTTTACTTTGATCACTTATCTCTATGATAATCTCATTCGTCACCTTATGATCAGCAAATAATTTTCTAACAGAACTTACACTGTCGGCAGCTTCCTGATCTGTAGTTTTTAAATTTTTTTGAGTGTTCGCTACGTTTTCAACGGATGACTTTGATTCAGCATTTTGTTGATTGAAACTAGCGTTATTTTGCTCTGCTTTTTGAATACCTTTTAACGGACTATTATTCATTTTCGCATGTGTTTGCAACGCATTAGTCCTATGCAGAAGGCGTCTAGCTTGTAGTAAGTTCTTATAACTCTTACGACCCAAAGTAATCTTTTGTGGACTTGTAAGTTCCAGGGATGATGGTTTATATTGTTCTTCTATCATTTTCTGCATGCAGGGATTCCTAACAAGTTTGACGTAGGAGCGTAGCTTGAATTTGTCCTGAATTTCTTCGGAAATAACATCTTTCGCGATATTTTTCTTATCGTAAGATTTTAATTCCGCCTTAGTTCTAATAGGATGCCTTACGATATTGTCATTTGCAACAGACTCTTGTTCAATTCTAGTAGTATCCGCGGAGTTAACGAGTTCATTTTCTTCGATTTTCGAGACCTCTTCAACGGTTATTTCTGGTGTATGTTCTAGTGATGATAAAACATCAACTTTTACGATTTCACCATCATGAGTTAGCATTGGAGATTTTCCCATTATGATTCTATGATCATCAGGTGAATGGTGTTCTATGTTTTGGGAAATCTGGGTAGTAGGTGGTTCTATTTCGAATTCTGCAGATTCATTTCCGGGTTCGACAATGTTACTGGTTTCTTTAGATTCCTTCTGATCGATTTTGTTCATTTGAGCCGCTCTTCTCTTTATAATCTCGCTTCTAAGATCTGCAAATTTATCCACGGGTTTTTTCTTTGACGATTTTACTGGTGGTTTCTTATTTATACTCCTCTTTTGCTTCAAATCTTTATTTGCAGTTTTGTTAAAAAACGTCTTAAAATTAAGAGCAATACGTGATTTTAATGGGATGTCATCAATTTCGGAATCATCCTTAGTTTCGATTTGGTTTATTGTTTTAGATACTTTCTTGACACTTTTGCGAGATTTTGGAGTAGTTTCTGCTTTTGCTCTACCATTAATTTGTAGTTTATTTGTAGAAGGGCTTCTTACTTTTTTTCCACTTTTCTTTGGTAAAGATTTACCTTTAATTTTTTTCGGTTTGGGTGTTTTAGAGGTTTTGTGTTCTTCTATGTCACCAGCTTCGAGGTTATTAGTTTCATCAAAAACTCCCTCGTATATCTCACTATCCTTTATTGATATTTGTATTTCAGCATTTTCTATATCAACTTTAGTGCGAATGAAAAATATATTTTCCTCTACTGTATCTTCATCAAATATAGCTTCGTTGATGGCAGATTGTTCCTCTTCCGCAATAATCAGTTTCCCGCCAAAACTATCGGAACTATCCTCACTCATCGCGCTGAAATCCGATTCCGTAGGAGCTGTAGCGTAAACGGCTGGTTGCTTAGTGACGGTTTCTCTTACTTCATTTGGCTTAAAATTCACCATACTTCCAGGAGCACCCGACTTTTGAACGGCAGCCATTTTAATTCGGCTTCTTTTATATTTCGCCGCGTTATTTTCCACCCTTAGAGATTTCTGGGCAGCTGCTGCAGTAGCTAAGATTTCCAGGTTTTCGTAGGGGTCTTCCATGTTCTCTTGATGCTGCGAATGCGTTGAAGACAAAAAGGTTTTTTTCTCATTGGATTTCTCGATATTTCTCAACGGTACGTTGAACGATTGACGAAAATCTTCCGATTCGACAGTTATTGCAGTTATTTGCATAGGTTCGAGGCTATCATGCCGGCCTACTACCGAAGAATAAAGTACTTTACACTTATCGGTTAAGTCTGTTATTTCGGCTTTAACGAAGCACTGCACTTCTTCACTTGTAAGGCATTTCAAGCCTGATACTGCTTGATCATTGTATTCAGACTGGAGATCAACACAGCTCGCATTAACGTCATGAGGTATAATATTAACTTCATGCACATTAACTTCCTTTAATGGTTGGTCTAAATGTACTTCCTCTTCAGCAGCATTTTTGTCAGTTTCCTGGGAAGAGTTTTTGATCGGATCATTTACGGGAGTATCGATATTTTCTCCGTAATGAAGTGTGGTTACATCTTTAGTTATTTCGTCAGAAGCAACATTTAATTTCTGCGATGGCATATCGGGGTCTTCACCATTGCTATTAAAAAGATTAGCTTTATTCTCTGGAGTTATCACAATAGATTGGTAAGCATTTTCAGGTTCCAGTTGACGAAATGATACTGCTTCGGTAGTAGAAAAAGTTTGCATTTCATGGGACGGTGTTATCGAGTGATTAACAATCTCAGATTGTGTTACATGCTCGCAATTACCATTTTCTTCTAAGGATACTTCAGCGATTGGCAATTCATCAGAAGGCTCTACATTATTGCTTGTTATTTCACAAGATGACGCGTTTGGATTTATTTGTAAATCATCATCGTAAGAATTTTTACCCTCATCTACCAGTGCTTCAGAATGCACATTACCTTTGTCGCTTTTCCATTCAATTTCAACCTGTTTTATTGCATTTAAATTATTACTTTCATCAGTTTCATTTTCCCTTAATTTTTGACCGATATCCTCATGGCTCTGGTCACTGTGATTTTGATCGTCTTCATTTTCCAAATCTGGTTCAGCTTCGATTACGTTTGATTCAATTTCGTTGGGTTTATCCGTCTCAGCATCATCAAAATTTGTGATTTGTAGAGTGTTACACTCTTTGTGATCTGTACCAATATTGAATGCGGTATCTTTAGTTTCATTTGCTTTGTGAGTATTTAATAGAAGTTCGTTACGTTCTGTTTCATCTGTAACAAAATCTTTTGATGTACAGTTAGACGGGATTACTTCTTCAACATGAATTTGAAATTCACATGTTGCTTCGTGAGTGACTTCTTCATGATTGCTCAGCGTGATAACTTCCGGAGATTGTATTTCATGTATTACTTCATTTTCTAGCAGATTTGTTACTGTGATAGTTTCTTGATATTGTACTTCATGCATATCTTCAATGTTTGATCGATTTTCAAGTCCTTCCGTTTCTTCCGCTTGCTGTCTGTCACTTTCACCTCCGCGGATATCTTCTTTATCGTTAGTTCCGGTAACTTCATGACTGTCAGTTTGATCTTCACAATAAGAAAGGCAAACTTCTTCATCGAGTGTTGGAATATCAGCTCCATCATAGCGAACATCCTCCATCAGTAATGAGTGTGACACATCGTCTGGTTTATCTTCAATAGTAACAGTTTCATTCTTTTTTATATTTTCAGGACTCTCTTCTGGATTGTTGTCATCTTCCTCGATCACGAAATTAAGATGAATCAGATCATCTTCCTTAAATTGTACACCTTCACCAATATCACCTTCACCGGAAGTGTCTAATATAAAGAATATATCTTCATCGCCGTTATCTTCAACAGATTCACACTCTTTGTTTTCTACTTCTTCTTCGTTTGGTAAAATAAGGAAAATCTCTTCAATATCATCTGCGGCAAGGGGGGTGGTGGGATTATCTTGACAGGGCTCTGATTCATCAGGAGCATTATTATTTTTATCTTCGGTATGATCGGACTTGGGGAAATCTTTATTTCCTAAGCTTGAACTTTCCAATTTGGAATTATCTTCAATATCATCGTCATCTTTTGAAGATTCCATAGGATTAGTTTTAGGCAAACTGCTTACGAATTCATTTGAAATTAAAGATTCCTCGATTGTATTTGAGCATATCTCTTGATTTTCACTAGGTAATCCTTTTTGAATATCACTTCCGTTTTCGATTTCAACTGAATTAACCAATGAAGTTTCATATGTTTCTTTATTTTTATCTGTATCCAATAGGTCAATATTACAATCACTTGATACACTTTGTAGGTATGGTATTGTGGAATTGTCTTCATTTTCATCCGTTTCCTCGAGTTTTTTTGGTTCACCACGTGATTCGCATTTAGGGTTTGGTTCGCATTGCTGATGCTCTTCCCTTCGTTCTTCACATATTGGAATCTCTGTATTTCTCAATTTCTCGCTTTTTTTGTAATGTTCAGATGAATTCTCATCGTCACAAAAGCTTTCTTGTGATCGTACCAGAACGTCCTCTAGTTCTGTTGATAAAGCATACAAGCACTGGCTTTCTTTTGTTCTAGATTGGTCTTCCATGCTATTTTGAGCATTTGTATGGCTGTCGGAATATGCCAATATCTCCTCCAATTCATTTGCTATTGTATCTGTATTTTGATGATTTGGAAACTTACAAGTCGGTAATTTTGTTTCAGAATCAGTCTCATCACTGGGAATTACAGTTTCTACGAATTCTCCCTCGCATTCTGCCTTTTTATTATTTGTATCACTCGTAACTGAAACAGATGTACTTTGTTCGCTTTTTATTGGCATAGGATTAATTTGTGAATCTGAAATAGCAGCTATCTCAAATGAAGTTTTTTCCGTAATCTCTTCTACAAGCTCGTTTAGTTTTTTTGAAGGTGTTAAACCTGTTTCAGATTCACTTTTGATTGAGGTAAAGATTACTCTTACATTATCATCTATTCCACTTTCTTTACGTGCTTCATTTTGATTGCTTTCGCTTTCAGCAACAGAATCGTCTATGGGATTTGTTTGAATTTCATAGCTAGTTTGTTTATCGTTTCCTACTGGAGGCAGGTCTTTTTGAATTATTTCAGATATTGAAGCAATTTCTACTGGCTTTTCTAAATCATAAGGTGTTTTATCATTAAATACTACATCGTAATCTTCTGTAGTAAGACTGTTATCAACTTTAGTTTCTTCATTAAATGAAGGATATTTATAATCAGACATCGGAGCAATTTCTGCATGCTTTTCTAGATCGCAAGGTGTTTTATCATTAGACACTACATCGTGGTTTCCTGTAATAACACTGTTATCAATTTTAGTATCTTTGTTCGATACAGGATATTTACAATCTTCAATTTTTAAATCTGCATTTTCGCCCGGTTTAACGGCACTAGTTTCAAATTTGAATTGGTCTTTTGAAGGATTCTTGTCTGCTTTAGTTAGTGAAGCTGGATATGTAGTTTTGTCTTCTTCGATTTGCGGAGTTGATGTACTTGTATCCGGTCCAATATCTTGTGAAGTTGGACGCTCAATATCAGTTTCTTCAAGAACGACATCTTTTGAAGCTATTTCTTCCTCCAAATTTGATATTAGTAAAGATTCTTTAGCGGTGGTGTTATTTTCAGATAGTATTTCAGATGTGTTAACGTTGGTAGCTGTTAAAGTGCGGCTTTCTTCATCTGGTGTTTCTGTAATAATATTCTTATTCTCCGCAGAATGAAAGCGGATTTTCCTTTTTGTTACAGAATCTTCAAATACTGATGTGCTGCTATTCTTCTTTGAAGTGGTATTAGTTGATTTCAACTTGAAGTTGTCGTCGTACAACGTTTCACTACACGCCGCACTTTGTCGAATATGTTGTGTAGTTGGACGCTCATTATCAGTTTCTTGTGGAATCCTTTCCTCGGTAACATGTGTCTTTTGATTAACTTCGAGAATGGCATCTTTTGAAGTTATTTCTTCCTTCAAATTTGATATTAATAAAGGTTCTTTAACGGTGGTGTGATTTTCAGATAGTATTTTAGGTGCGTTATTATTGGTAACTGATAGAATATGGCTCCCTTCACCTGGTATATCTGTTTCTGTTATGATGCTCTCATTCTTCGAACGATGAAACGGGCTTTCCTCATTTATTACGAAATCTTCAATTACCGGTGTCCTGCTTTTCTCGTTTAGAGTGGTGTTAGTTGATTTCAAGTTAAAGTTATCGTACGACATTGTTTCACTACACACCGCTGTTTGTCGATTATCTTGTGAAGTTGGACGCTCATTATCAGTTTTTTGTGGAATCCTTTCCTCGGTAACATGTGACTTTTGACTAACTTCGACAACGACATCTTTTGAAGCTATTTCCTCCTTCAAATTTGGTATTAATAAAGGTTCTTTAACGGGGGTGTTATCTTCAGATAGTATTTTAGATGCGTTATCATTGGTAGCTGTTAGAGTGTGGCTCCCTTCACCTGGTGTATCTGTTTCTGTAGTGATGCTCTCATTCTTCGAACAATGAAACTGGCTTTCCCCATTTGTTATGGAATCTTCAATTACTAGTGTGCTGCATTTCTTGTTTAGAGTGGTGTTAGTTGATTTTAAGTTAAAGCTGTCGTACGACAATGTTTCACTATACACCACAGTTTGTCGAATATCTTGTAAAGTTGGACGCTCATTATCAGTTTTTTGTGGAATCCTTTCCTTGGTAACATATGACTTTTGACTAACTTCGACGACATCTTTTGAAGCTATTTCCTCCTCCAGATTTGATATTAATAAAGGTTCTTTAAGAGGGGTGTTATTTTCAGATAGTATTTTAGATGCGTTATCATCGGTAGCTATTAAAGTGTGGCTTTCTTCACCTGGTGGATCTATTTCTGAATTAATGCTTTCATTCTTCAAACAATGAAACTGGCTTTCCCCATTTGTTATGAAATCTTCAATGACTGGTGTGCTGCTTTTCTTGTTTAGAGTGGTGTTAGTTGATTTCAAGTTAAAGCTATCGTACGACATTGTTTCACTACACACCGCTGTTTGTCGATTATCTTGTGAAGTTGGACGCTCATTATCAGTTTTTTGTAGAATCTTTTCCTCGGTAACATGTGACTTTTGACTAACTTCGACAACGGCATCTTTTGAAGTTATTTCTTCCTTCAAATTTGATATTAATAAAGGTTCTTTAACGGTGGTGTGATTTTCAGATAGTATTTTAGATGCGTTATCATTGGTAGCTGTTAGAGTGTGGCTCCCTTCACCTGGTGTATCTGTTTCTGTAATGATGCTCTCATTCTTCGAACAATGAAACTGGTTTTCCTCATTTGTTACGAAATTTTCAATTACTGGTTTCCTGCTTTTCTTCTTTAGAGTGGTGTTAGTTGATTTCAACTTAAAGCTGTCGTATGACAATGTTTCACTACACGCCGCAGTTTGTCGAATATCTTGTGAAATTGGACGCTCATTATCAGTTTCTTGTGGAATCCTTTCCTCGATAACATGTGTCTTTTGACTAACTTCGAGATTGACATCCTTTAAAGCTATTTCTTCCTCCAAATTTGATATTAACAAAGGTTCTTTAACGGTGATGTAATTTTTAGATAGTGTTTTAGGTGCGTTATCGTTGGTAGCTGTTGGAGTGTGGCTTCCTTCACCTGGTGTGTCTGTTTCTGTAGTGATGCTCCCATCCTTCGAACAATGAAACTGGGTTTCTCCATTTATTACAAAATTTTCAATGACTGGTGTGCTGCTTCTTTTGTTTAGAGCGGTGTTACTCGATTCCAACTTGAAACTGTCGTACGATATTGTTTCACTACACACCGCAATTTGTCGAATATCTTGTGAAGTTGGACGCTCGTTATCAGTTACGTGCGGAATCTTTTTCTCGGTAACATGTGTCTTTTGATTAACTTCGAGAACGACATCTTTTGAAGCTATTTCTTCCTCCAAATTTGATATTAACAAAGGCTCTTTAACGGTGGTGTTACTTTCATATAGTATTTTAGGTGCGTTACTATTGGCAGCTGTTAAAGTATGGCTTCCTTCACCTGATGTATCCGTTTCAGTATTGATTCTCTCATCCTTCGAACAATGAAACTGGCTTTCCCCATTTGTTATAGAATCTTGAGTTACTGGTGTTCTGCTTTTCTTCTTTAGAGTGGTATTAGTTGATTTCAACTTGAAGTTGTCGTGCAACAATGTTTCACTACACACCGCAGTTTGAAAACAGAAGTTTTTTATGTTCGAAAGTAGTTTTGTCATTTCAATGTCTCTTAGACTAACCTCAAACGAAGATATTATATTCCCTTCGCAAATAATAGGGTTTTGGTTATCATCTTGCTTCGATTCTGAAGTGTTGCTTTTAAGGCTCGCTTTTCCTTTCCTTATGTGTATTGTCGTGTTGCCTTTTGATGTACTAGCTATTGCAGTATTATCGGCAGTGCTGGCTTTTTTAATATGTTCTTTGGTTTGCTCGTCCGCAGGTAATTGTTTGAAGAAGAAATTCTTGGCGGTATCTTCTATTTGTTTGCACATCATGTTTTCAAACGACGCAGTTTTACTATCACTAGCTTTGTCCGATTCTTGCGAAGCACTTGGTCCGGGTATGGGTGACGTTATGTTCGGATAATTTTCTTCGATTTTATCCTGAATATATTCCGGAAAGCATAAAGAGACATCTATACCGTGGCACACCCTCATCATATTCTCCTTCCAAGATAACGAGCTGTTGTCGTCATCCTCGATGTTGGGTTTTTCATTAACGGTTTCAGCTCGAACTTGACTAGTACTTTGCTCTGGAGTGTTGTTCATCTTCTTGTAAGACTGAAGTGATGGATTGTTTTCCGATGATCCCGCAGAGGTTTTAAAGAAATTATTATTAATTGGCATGTTAATGCTGGAGAATGGTTCCGCGTAAGTTAGTTCTTTGCCTGTTGTCGAAGAGATTTCATTCACTTGGTTATCGGAGGTGGTACGAGGGTAATTTTTTTTAACTTCCTCGTTAAATTTTTCTAAGATTTGATCTTCGTTATTGTAATCGTCGTCGTCGTCACTATCCGGGAGTATCTGCTTGATTTCATTATGGGGTTCTTGAGGTACTTGTGCTTGTTGTACAGCAAAAATGCTGTTGAACGTGATTGGGATCGGTCTCGGAACGTCGATCACTTCGATGACGTCATCGTCTTCATCATCATCATCGGGAATTTCGATCACCGGAATTGAATTTTGTCCATATTCACTACTTTTATAGCCGCTAATATTACCGAATACCGTTAACGAACTATTATCACTATAATTATCGGTTATTCTGTTTAGTTTTAGATCACCACAGGCTTTAGATTCGTTTGTACTCTTAATGGCAACGTCGTCGAAATTGCTTTGATTACTTAGTATTTGTACACTTTTACGATTCACGGGTTCCGCGATGAGATCTAAGTGGTCGTCGCCGTCATCACTATTAACGTCTTGGACTTCGTATTTGGGTTCGAAGAGTCTTTGCACTTGCACCTCGGAGATGACGCAATCGTCGTTGTCGCTGTCGTTGCCCGCGTCGCCGAAATCGTGGTCTCCGAACTCGTTGTTCCTATGGAAGAAGGAGACACCTTGCCCGCTATCCAGATAGGGTGGTTCCGGGCTTAACGTCGGGGCCGTCCTCAGAGTTTCGATTGGTGAATCGCACGAACGATCCGGTGACGAAGGAATCTGTAAAGTACAATGGCACGTGAAATATCCCGCTTGTGCATCCAGCGAACTATCCTAGTAAAACATAGATCGACAAACAATACAGCGATCAGCGCCTTTAACGGTGAATCTAAGAACTGCGTACGGCAATGACAGTTGAAGTCTGTGTATTTTTTGTAAATTGGCGTAGTGGGGGCAGAGGTCTTAGGGGCATGGTAACTTACGTGTACGAAGGAACTATACAAACAACTTAGTAAAATCGACAAGACTAATGTAAGATGCAATGCACCAAATAATTGTTTAGTTGTCATTAGCTATTCACGGTGTATAACTGACATGAGTTGATGATAAACTTACGATTCGTGGTTTTGAAATGAGAACTGTTAAGAACCAAGAATTCGCAACAAGAATTTGTCACTACTTTGAAAATTATGCGAATCGAGTCAAGAAAGATGTTATTGGGCGTTTTACGAAAGAAAGGGTGGCCAGGATTATATATAATGTTGTGTCACGGTATGAAGTACATAAATCTGCAATTTATAAATCGGGAGGAGGAAGGCCAATATTTCTAAGAAATAAAACGTTATTGTCTCGTGTTAAAGCCCTTTACAAAAGAGATCCAAACATGTGTGAAAGAAAAACGGCTGCCCTGCGTAATATATCACCTTCATATTTACATGAAGTTAAAGTTAAAAAGCCTGGAATTAAATTTCACTTATGTAAAAGCGTCCCACACTATGTTAACGATCAAGAATCGAGAGCGAAAACTGCTTGCAGAAAAATTCTCGAAAAATTGGCACCTCCAGGAAGCGGAAAAGTTATTATCATAGATGATGAAACATACTGTGCTGTTGATCCAAAAGATGTTCCTGGGAGAGAATACTATCATTGTGGTCCTAATACAGACGCACCAATTGAAAAAAAATTCAAGCCTAAGAAAAAATGCTTCAAAAAATATCGTATATGGCATGGCGATGGATGAACATGGGAATGTTTCAAAACCGTATATTTCCACAGGCACCATGAATTGGAAAATTTACCTAAATGAGTACGCAAGAGGCTTATTCCCTTTATCAAAAATAGAAATGTTCTGTTTTGGCCTGATATGACAACATGTCATTACGCTGCCAAATGCATAAATTTCTTCAAGAAAATAACATAGATTTTGTATCAAAAGTGAACAACGCTCCAAATACACCTCAGGTCCGACCCATTGAAAAGTATTGGGCATTATTGAAGAGAAGTTATTCTAAAAGAAAAACCCCTGCGAAACGTTTGAATTCCTTCAGACGTATAGTGACGGCTGTAGCCCAAAAAGTTTCAAGAACTAGTGGTGCATCTTTACCATAAGTAAAAGTTTATATAAATATGATGCTTATCATTTCAAATAAATTTCATTGTTGCTGAAATATTGCGTTTAGTTTATAGGTTACCGAGCATACTCTATACCGGGATAGTCTAAAAAATGTCATCCATCAACCTGAAGGCGCGCATGCATTGAAAGATACTTTTGCAAACTTCAGTCATGTTGGACGACCAGCTAATAGTCGTTTATATCAATCGATGTTAGTGTTTCTGTGAAAAAGGGAAAAAAACGAATATCTAGCTATCATTTGCCACAATTTTGGGCAAGTGAATTTCAACGCGGTCGTACCAACTTGGTTGACGATGAACATTCGAGACGGCCAAAAACTGTGCGCACTACCGATAGCAACAGAAAAATTCACCAAATGGTGCTAAATCACCGTCGAATTAAGGTTAGAGAGATTGCAAATGCCGTGAGTATCTCGAAAGCCGCTACAGCACCAGTACGCTCCTGAATCGGCTCCGAAAAAATCCTTGTTTCTGTATTAGGCTGATCGATATTATCAGACAAATGTGACAACCATACGTACAATACAAGAGGACAGGATGATCTTGAAATACCACCCAACACTACAACAACTTATCAGGAGGGGCCTGCATTTTCGTGCATCTCTAACTATCGTCAATTGCCGGAGTGTCTTAAGCAGTTTAAAGGTATTGAACAATTTAAAGGATGTTTAAAACAATATTTAATGGATGCCTGCTACTATTCTGTCAAGAAGTACTTCATAGATGTTAACTGATATTGGCCCTGTGTTTAATCATGCTACACTTAAAATTTATATCTTGTCTTTCAATGTACGCATTTTAATTTGCTTATATCTGTATTTTTTTATACCTGACTTAACCTACGTCACTAACTGCGATAAAACGGTTAAATAAACTACAAGGGACGTTGAGTAATTAACGAGACAAATGGCTGTGGAAAAGAAACAATAATTCAATGAGAATGAAATTTACACTACTTTTCAATGTAGTCTCCACCAACATTTAGGCATTTCTCCCATCGCTTTGAGAGCTTTCTAATTCCAATGCTGAAGAATTCTTGACCTTGGTGTCCGAGCCACTTATGTACAGTAGTTTGACCGCTTCGTTGCCTTCGAACTTGGTGGCGCGTAAAAACTCTTTGAGCGGGCCGAACAGATCAAAATCGGACGATGCGAAGTCGGGACTATAAGGAGGATATGGCAGCATCTCCCAATCCAAATTTTCGATCGTCTTTCGCGTTTTCTGGGGGCGTTATCGTGCAGCAGAACCACACCTTTTGAGAGAGCACCCTGGCGGTTTCTTCTCATTGCAGGTTTCACTTTATGTTGGAGCAACTTACAATAGTACTCACTGTTCACAGTACGTTGTCCTTCTAAATAGTCACAAAAAATTGGGCCTTGAGTCCCAGAAGACCGTTAACATCACTTTACCGGCAGACGCGAGAGTTTTGAATTATTTCTTAGCGGGTGAATCCGGATGTTTCCATTCAAGACTTTGCCGTTTGGATTCAGGTTCCACGTGAATTCACGTTTCATCACAGATTATAACACGATCTAGAAAGTAATTACCTTCCGTTAAAAACCGTCGTTTGAGTTCAGAACAAATGCGAACATGGGTGCCTTTATGGACTCGAGTCAACCCGTCTTGGAACTCATTTCGAACACGTTTTGCGATGATTCAGCTTGTCACGAATGATTGAATACACAGTTCCAATACTAAGATTACACAAATCAGCTATTGTCACGATTTTCATATGCCTGTCATCGAGAATAAGGTCATTTATGCGATTTTGTAGTGCGTTAGTCGACATTTCAACCGGTCGTCCGGAGCGATGAATATCGGTGACACTTATTCTGCCCGATTTAGACTGTTCAATCCATTTATACATTCCCGCAGCTTAGACACCTTTCACTATACTGTTTCAAGATTCTCGGCTTCACACCTTCGGATAACAAAAATCTTATCACTGAACGTTGCTCTTCTATCGTATACGTTTCGAGAGGAGCCGACATTTTGAAATGAACAAAAGAGGTTATGTTTGCTTTTATTTCTTTCAAACAGCTGACTTAATTTATCTCCAAGGTTGCCAATTTGTCCCACAGAAAGTTTCATCTAATAATATTCAATAGTTTTCCCGCTAATGCAGTTTGTCCCGTTAATTACAGAACGTCCCTCGTATTATTATTATAAATTGTGTAAAAACGGGAAAGCTCTTATTAATTGAGAAAACATGCATAAAGAACTTTTATTTCGAGAACTACTTACCTCATTCGCATCATCCGATTCACAATCACTAATATCCTCGATATTATCACAGGACAACCTTTCATAGACGGGATTATTCTGAGGTATTAAGATGCCATTCTGTCTGATTTCCGAGATGGTCTCAGCAATGCCGAGTTTATTCGCCAATTTGCTGCAACATAATGGTACAATTCGACTGGTGATTTTGAAAGTTATTTTCAAACACTTACTTTATCAATGACCAAACGAATCGCCCTTCCACCTTGTACTCGCTGCTCACTTGATTTAGGACCCTTAGCGCACATTCTGTTGCCGTACAAACTTGGTTTTCTCGTTTGTACTTTTTGACGACACCGTCTAACATGAGATGCAGGAAGAAGCGTACCTTCTCTTCCACTTCTTCCTCATATTTAGCACTATAATTTTCCGGGTGATATAGAACATCGAACTCGAGCTGAACATAACGGACTAGCAGTAAGATGAGCGCCCTTGAATAAGGATATTTTCCTCTCGCCTAAGGACATTACAAAAAATTTTAACAAAATCTAATCAATTGAGTATTCCAAAATATAAACTAAGGCTTTAAATAACCATGTTCCCCTGTAATTTGTTGCTAAAAAAAACCAAGGAGCAATTTTAGATTGAAGAAAGATAAAACAACGTTGCAATTACTTAAATAGAGTGAATAATTCAGATTTAGTAACCCCTTTAACATCTTTTTGTCAATTTTTTTAAGTAAAAAGCATATTTTAATATTAAAAACGCTAGTTGGAATTAATATTTGTTTATTATAAACTATAACACCTTCTTATAATATCCAACACTTCAATGGATTTCGTACCTTACAGTGTTTTATATTCGCTTATCAGCTTAAGCAAATTAAACCTATACAATTAATTTTCCGTTAAATTAATTATTTAATTTAAATATACCGGGCGTTAAAGAATGGGAAATCTCCTGGACACGATGGCGTAACATCAGAGATTTTGAAATACATGGGCTTAGAAAGCAGAAAATTACTAACAGAAATATGTGACGAAGCATGGAGGCAGGAAGCAATACCAGAAGACTGGGAGGTGAGAATAATACTGCCCATCCATAGGAAGGGAGACGCTAAAGAATGTGATAACTGTCGAGGAATCACACTGTTATGCTCGGAAGTCTACGAAACAGTATTAGAACAAAAATTGAAGAATATGTAGAATAGAAACGACATTAGATTCGGCACAAAGTAACTTTATAAAAAGCAGAGGACTACAAATAACAGAAAAAACGCTACTGACTTGGAAATAAACATACATGGCCTACATCGATCTGGAAAAGGAATTTGACAGGGTGAAAAGACAAATGATATGGGACAGTTTAACTCTAGGATGCATGGGTGTTCGGATATACAAATTAACATTTCCCGGGTCTCTCAGACCCGGTTGTTTTTTTATTCTGTTAAAAATATATAAGAACATGAAATATATTTAAATCATTTATTTGTGCGTGTAAAAATCTTAAATAATTAAACAAAACCTCTAACTAAAGATTGCAGCTCTTATAAATGTAAATACATGTTCAAAGTAGCAATTTTTACAAATTCTTACACTAGTTTGTTTTTCCTGTCTAAACTAGAGGGACACATCATGCATCTCTTCTTTTTATTTATAACGGCATCAGTCGCAGTTTCTTCAATGTTAATAAATTTGTTAATACAATTTATTGAATTTCTTGGTATTTTCGGATTTCTTGACCTCATTGTTATATGCGGTATTGCCAATTGCTCGGCTAATTCCTTCAAAAATAGTCGTCTAGCGTGTGTTACATTCCTATGATAATCAGGTTTCAACGTGGAAAATATAATAAATGCATTTAGTGCTACAATATCGATCATATTAGAAAAAAGCGCCACAGGCCAACACTTCGTTTGCCTTTTACATGTATAGTTGGATTGGTTTTGATCCATTACGTCTACTCCCCCTTTGGTCTTGTTATAATAAAGTATTAATTTCGGTTTCTGCTTAACATTTTCACTTACAGACATGTCATTGTGCATGGTGCTGAGCAAAATGACTGACTTGTTTTTCTTAGGAATGTAGCCAACCATAGTCATTTTTTCATAAAAGCCAAATGTAGAAGAGTAGACCGGTCTCTTATTTTTTCTTAGTGTTCCAATCACTGTTAGGTTCTTTCCTAATAAACATTTAGCCAATGGAATGCCTGTAAAGAAATTATCCATCGTAACATTTAGTCCAGAGAAGTGGATGTTGCGTACTAAAGTTTGCACTACTTCAGAAGCAAGATTTGTATGGATAGGTTAATTGGGTCGTCGTCCGATATGTACCATTCCATCAATTGCAAATCCTGATTCTGACTCACACATCCAGAAAATCTTGATACCGTATTTTGATGGTTTATTTGGCATATGCTGAATAAATGAACATCTCCCTCTATACGAGAGTAACTGCTTGTCAATGGTAACACTTTCGTTTGGCACCAAAGATGACCTGCATTGTTGTAAAAATCAGTTCCATATATACGATATCGGAGCTAATCTATCGGTCTGTAGGCGAAAATCATTCTTTTGTCATCAACACGCAGGTACCGTCTAATATCTTCAAACCGATTAATTCCCATAGTAGTTTGATAAATAGGATTACATTTATCAGTGGAAAACAGTACTCTTATCGGTACGTTCCAGTTTCTTTCCACAACAGCTTGTATCAGCAAACCTAAGAAAGCATTCAGCTCCATCACATTAATATCTACCTATCCCTTGTCTTTTACCGTAGTTCTTCGAGCTTCAAGGTTTGTGCACTTGATGACTTCTTCTAAGATCGTTCTTGTAATAAAACATTTGAAAGCATTTTCAGGTGTATCACAGGACACTGTTTTCTAACACCTGGTGCTAAACGCAGTACGTTACGTTTTGTAGTTTTCGTAGAACTTGGTAGAGCTTTATTCCACTGGATGCCGGATGGAGAAGCGAAACAGTTGGGATTGTCACTATCGGCCTCCGCTGTAGCTACATCTTCTTCCGACTCAGAATTTGAAGAGTCTGAATTAGCTTCTAACGAATTTTGACCAGGTTCTTCAATTTCAGACGTTTCACTCTCTTCCGATAAAACCTCATCACATTCTTCTGCCCACCGCATTAGAGTTTCCTCGTAATTGGGATCTCCATACCTCACTGTTGCACGTTGCCCGGTCGATTTTCTTGAACTTGAAGCCGATCATTCATAAATAAACACCTCAAATAAATTTTAGCAACTCAAGTCTTTTTTATGCGTTCGCATATTTATATGATATGCATTTCTGCGTGTTGAAACCTGCATACGCCGTTGAAACTTGCAAACTCCGTTGAGCGCAGAAACAGGCCTGTTCCTACATGTTACAACATGTTGCAGCCGATTGTTAACATTGTATTCCAAATAATATTGCAATATGCAGTACATTGACGCCAGAAGCAACAAATTATTTAAACAAAGACAGTTTTGGATGTAAATATAAACGATTATCAAACAAAAATAAACCGGGCCTACGAGCCCCGAGAAAGTCCACGGAATTCGAAACATTGGATGGGCTAAATCAAGGAGGTGTTGAGTCCGACACTGTTCAATATTTTTATTGACGAAATCATAAAAGAATGTACACCAAAATTGAAGAAACTGCATGTGGGACATCAAAACCTAGAGAGAGTCAGAATATCAGAGTGCGCATTTGCAGAGGACGTGGTGCTTACGGCAGAAAAAGAGGAAGACCTTCAGAATAATTTACAGACATGGAATAACGTATTAAGAAAACATGGTATGAAGATAAATACACACAAGACAAAGATCATGGTAATAGCGCAAGAACAACAGATAACTGAGATAACAAATCTACAAATTAATGGAGAGAGAATAGAACAAGTAGATCACTTCCAATATCTGGAAGTTATAGTAGAAAATAATGGAAGGCAAGACAAAGACATAGAAGAAAGAATTAATAAAACGTCAAAGCTATTCCACGTAATGAATAAATTCCTAAACAAGAAAGAAATTACCGGAACAACTAAGGTAACAGTATTCAACACCATATATAGGCCAGTACTTATATATGGGTGAGTCCTGGATATTAACAAGAAGAATGAAGAGTAGGATTCAGGCTCTAGAAATGAAATATTTAAGAAGAGTTAAGAAAGTGACAATGAGAGATTGAATAAGAAACACAGATACAAGAGCAGAGCTTAAGACTAAACCGCTCTTAGAATACATCGAAGAAAAACAGCTAAGTTGGTGGGGACACATGAAGAGAATGAAAGAAAACGTATCAGTAAAGCAAATATGGGAAGCTAGGACACAAAAGAAAAGAAACAGGGGAAGACCAACGGAAAACTGGGATTCAATGGTCGCAAAAATTATCCAAAGGAAAGTGAAACGCCACAAGTAAGTAAATTAACACAAGATAAGAAACAGTGGTTAAACTTGTACACACGTGAAGAGAGAAAGAAAGTCCTGACAATGAAAAATATAAGGGACGTAAAAAGATTATATATATTTTTCATCAAAGGTCACAAAAGGACGATTTTAGTTTCAACGTAAATGGCGCTGTAATCGGTGAAAATAGGGTAGCTTTATTTTTTTTTTAATGGAAATCCGTATAAAAGTAACTTTTGTCCGAAACATTCTTTTGGTAATTTCGTGCTGTAACGAAAAAGATTGCCTTTATTTTAATGGAAACCCCCATTCTGCATTGCATAGTATGTATTACAACTAGTCTGGGCAAACAGCGGTAACAGTCAGTGTAGTAGATATGTGGTGCGGAGTTGGCGATTATTTATTTCACGCGTTCACGGCGTCAGTACTAAATCGATGCTGTATGCGAGTAGTTCTGTGTATATGTAGGCTGTCGTAACTTATTTCGTAATTGTACGCTTATGTTTGCTTTAAAAATGTCGCAGTTAGGTACGTCGCGAAAACGACCAATGGCAGACACAGTTGAAAACTTTATAGTGGACATGCCGGACTTAATTTTTGATGGCGCTGAAATTCAATGTTTAGTTTGTAAAATTCCTTTAATGTGTTGGTTCAGAAGCCATTGTCAACGTCACATCGAAAGCAAACAGCATTCTTCTGCAAAAAGTGGCATACGAGACCAAGAAAAATTTACATTTGATTTATGTGTTACCCTTATTTTATGTAATCTATCGTTTCGTTTACTAGACAAGGAAGCATTTGTCTCCTTCTGCAATAAATATGCGGACTGTAAATTACCTAGTTGGACATCGATACGAAATGTACTGCCATTTGCTCGTGAACGTATAGAAAAAAGAATGAAAACGGAATTGAAAGATAAAAGACTGTGGCTGTGTGTGGACGAAACAACAGATCGTCAAAAACATTCTGTGGTCAATGTAATGGTATGTACAATGGAACCAAATCGACCGTCATCCTCCTTCTTACTTGCTTCCAAAAGAGTTATAAATTGTACTGTCGATGAGATTTTAAAGGTGGTGTTTGGTTTTTGAACAAATTTGAAGTTTCAACTAAACAACTTTTAATGTTTATGAGTGATGGTGCCGCAAACATGCGTTCTTTGTGCCGATCTCTTAAAGAACACAGTGGTAACTTCTTACATGTAACGTGTAAAATCCTACATGTTACACATAATTACATAGGGCTATCTACGAAATTAACAAAAGAATGTTTCAGACAAAAGTTAGTTACTTTTTAGCGTAGAATTGCAATATATATAAAAATAGGGGTGTCCATTTAGAAAAAAACAAAGCTATGTTAGTTTCACCGATTACAGCGCCATCTACGTAGAAACTAAAATCGTAATTTTGTGGCTCCCGATGAGACGAACAAACAATGGTATGATAAACTTTTCCGTACGATTCATATTTCTCCATATATTCCTCTGTTAAGATTAAGATGCGACACCCTGTATGTGTCTATTATTTAAATATATGATCACAAAGATGTTTCTTTTAAAAGGTCCGTATGAGAAAATTTCTCTTTCTTTTGAAGTTTTTTTGTTTAGAAAGCATATGAAAACATAGCTACCCAAAATTTTACTCGAAGTTCTGGGACACCTTGTAAAAATATGCGTTCAATACTGTGTAATTTGAGCAAAATGGTCCTTGTATGTACCAAAACACTGTCTATCATGAAAATGTTTAATAAATCCTTAATAATTATGGTTTAAAAAGTCCAGTATTTGCATCATATTAAATTGCTAATACAAATACATATAACGGGTGTTCCAAATTATCGGGAAACAATTTATTATCTATGCTACGATATAGGGTGTCATAAAAGTAATAGTGTTAACAAATGTTAATAATTTCTCAAATGCAACACCCTACATACCGGGTGTCCCAGATCCAATGTTACAAGCGATATCTTCCTTATTTGTAGATATATAAGATCGAGCAAGGTGTCATTGCAAATGGTTTGCAGAATCCAGAAAAGATATACTTTTTAAAACTATCCATAATAAACCAGCTTCTAAGGAACCTCCCTTAAACCAAAAACCGCGAGTTATGAGACTCATTTTCATAAATTTTTAATCACTTACCGTTGCATATAAAAGATCTACCGGTAAAGAAACTAAAATCACGATCAAAAGAACTGCTTACCACTAATATCTTTTATAATGTAAACGAGTATTTTGATCATTAGTTTTAACTGTTTTCATTAATTGAGACGAGCAAATTTTGTACCATACTTTTTACGTTTTATTTATTTTATTTTGTTCTGACTACAGCTATTACGGTACCTACATACGGTACCTAGCTTTGTACTTTTGTTATTTTATATTAATGTTTATTTATTTTGCAATGTTTCCTTTTATTTGTCATGTTTGTTTATTTATGTACACATACTGTACACGAGGATGACATATTCAAGACATGTTTATGTATAGTATTGAATAAAAACGGTATTATTATTATTTTCAACTAATATGGTGTGTCAACGTTTGGTACTTATTATTTAATGGTCTATATATCTTTGAAGGAACTTTAACAGGGCAACGTTAATTACATTTTTAACACAATTACATTCCCGAGTTAATGGAAGATATTCAATTAGCAGAGCGCAATGATTTGTGGTAGCAACAAGATAGCGCTCCGCCCCATAACTCGCGGTTGGTTATAGAATATTTGAATGACATATGTATATGATCATTTTGTGTTAAATATTTTCTTAATGCAATTTTCATTTATACTGTTATATTCCAAACTCTTCGTTCTTCAGTCATAAAGTCAAAAAGGTGAGGGGTACAATTAAAAAAAAAATTGGTTTAGGGAGGTTCCTTAGAGGCTGGTTTACTATGGGTAATTTTAAAAAGTATATCTTTTAGAATTCTGCACATCATTTTCGACGACAACTTGCTCGATCTCTCTCTACCAATAAGGAAGATATCGCTTGTAACATTGAATCTGGGACACCGCTACTATAACTTTGTTTAATCCAAAGAGTTTCTTTATTTTGATTTGCAATTAAAGGAAATAAGTTGATAGAACCAATACATAAAGCTAAATAATTAGATATGCTAAAGCATTGAACGTATTTTCAACAATCATCAAGCGTAAACAGAATTCCGTTATCATTATTTACAGTATGATAAACGGCTTCATATGCACCTAGTTACTTTAAATTAATTAAATTAGCAACAATTCTGTTATTATCAAACTATATAACTCGAACGCGAGTTTAATTCGCTTATGCAATATAAGCTGCTTGTTTCTGTTTATGTATCTATTTCCTTCATTTTTAAAACAAAAAAAAAAATAAAAAGAATGCTTAACATTCCAAAATCGCCAAAACATCTCCCATATAATCCATCGTAAGGCAAATTTACTGCATCCAAGTAATCAAAGAGGTGAAATATCTATAGGTGTTTCTTTATTTACGTAAACCTTCTGTATATGTATAATCTTTTAATTTACTGCAGAATGTTAGAATTCTTTGATGGTTATAATTAGAGCGGGCCAAGAGCGCCACGCGCCAGGTTCGCAATCAGGCTGCCGGGCGCATATATGTATGTAAACATAGGTAATTTAAATATGTAATTATTAGGACGAGGACCAAAACCACTGTCTATTGCGTCGTGAAGACGCGCAAATATACACCTGCAGTTTGGGTGTTCGTTGATAAATAGGGCGTTGTTCACAGTGGGCCACCACAAAAAAAAAGTTCATTCATCGACGGCTACGAACTAACAGCGCGCTTATTCATTTACGGATGACGCGCTCTATTCATTAACAAATGACGAGTCTGCAGATGTTACGTTTGCACCACTTCGTGGCATACTAGAAACAAGCGTCGGCGTGCTCGCTTTAGTGATTATGTCTAACGTAACTATTAAAAATAAACGGCCATTACCTACGAAAGTTAATAAATTTCTTAGTGAATTTGTGGATTTACACTACAATGGGAGTACAATTTTCTGTAAAGTTTGTAAAAAGAAACTACTGTGCTGGAGCAAACGTGATTGTGAAAGACATATAAATAGCGCACACCACAGAAATAAAAGAAATGGTGTGTCACAACAACGTCAATTTCAATTAGAATTGCTTTTAACGTTTATGGTATGTGGTCTACCACTTCGTATACTTGATAAAAAAGCATTTCGAAAATTCTGGGGTACATACAATACCGAGTGGATACTACCATCTCGGACAGCGTTACGGAGAGATATTCCACGAATACGTGAGGACATAGAAAATCGAATTAAAGCCGAATTAAAAGATAAACAGCTGTGGCTATGTCTTGATGAGACGACAGATTGCAAAAAAAATTCTATTTTGAATATAATAGTGCGCGTATTAGATCCTATTAAAACAAATTTTGCAATTCTATTAGCCAGCAGAAGATTAAAACAGTGTACTAGTAAAGCAATTACGGCCGTAGTTCTCGAAACGTTACAAAAATTTCAAGTGTCAACCAGTCAACTGTTGTTGTTCATGAGCGATGGTGCAGCAACAATGTGTAGTGTAGGCCGTTCCCTTAAAGAAAAGTGTGAAGGACTTTTACATGTTACGTGTAAAGTCCATGCTTTACATCTTGTGGCACAAAACTATTCGAGAGTGTTACCCGGAGGTGGATGCATTAATAGCAAACACAAAAAAAGTGTTTCTCAAAAGTCCTAAGAGGACTAGGGCATTCCACAGGTTATGCCCTGGTATTCGAGAACCACCACAGCCCATTCTTACGCGTTGGGGAACGTGGTTAAAAGCCGCTTTTTATTATAATGAACATTTTCAAGAAGTCAAATCCGTTATTTTGCAATTCGTCCCTGCCGAAGCTAGAGCTATTAGGATGAGCCAGAAGGGATTTCTCGATATTTCTGTTGAAACACATCTAAAGAATATTAGCAACAATTACAAAGGGTTAGTAGACGCTATAGAAAATTTGCAAAATTCTGGATTGTCGTTGGTAGAATCAGTGCAAGTCGTGGACGAAGTACATTGTTACACAGTATAAACGATGCAACAAGTGGACGAGTTTTAGCTAAGTTCGATAGTGTTTTAAAAAAGAATCCGGACTACACGAGATTAAGACAAATGTGCGATGGGGCATCTGCAGATTCCTTGACTAAGTCTAAAGATTATTTTAATTACGCCTGTCTTACTTCGGTAGACGTGGAACGGTCGTTTTCGAAATATAAGAACATTTTTTCGTCTCGGCGAACATCCTTCACCGAGGCAAATGTGGAAACTTATCTGATGGTGCAACTTTTTAAACAAGCCTATCCGCATTATTAAGAAGGATAGAATTTATTTATTATATCTTTATTTACAGTTACATTATTAAGTACAACAGAATAAAAAAAGCGTTCAGTTTCTCAGTTATTTCCTTATTACATCCCATTTACAACGCATACCGTTTTCAATCAAATAAAAAATCATAATGAAAATAAAAACACCTCAGCGTGTACATATATATATATATATATATATATCCGCTCTAGTTATAATGTATACACACAGATTTGAAATTGTAAAATGATTCCAGGCGAATTAAAAATGATATACGGAATGTTCTATTAAAAAAAAAAAAAAATGAAACTACCGATGTTTTTAAGGTTATTTAAATATCATATTTAACCCTACAGTACCCACTAGAACTTCTGGAACATCGTTACCCGCTTCGGTCTCACAGACCAGCATATAAAATGTTTTTTTTTACATACTTAATGCTCTAATTTGGCCTAATTCACTGTTTTGGTTATAGCTTTAATTAAAAAAATGCAAAACATAAATATTTATTAAGAAAAAAAATGAATACATTCTCAAAAATTTTCATCAAATTAGTGACACACAGTCATCACATTCGACACTTATATGCGTTAGGCACATGAACTTTTCACATTTTTTGCACTTGAATCTCGTTTTTCGGTTAGCTTTTGTTGTGCAATAGAATCATCTGCCTGTTGTTGTTTGGCTGACACTTGCTTCAATTTCTATTCTGCATATTTCTTGTATGCATAATTTCACTACTTGTGGCAGATTTTGTAGTGGATCCCTTCTTCGTAAATGTAGATCAATCATTGCTATTGACAGATTTCTCAAGAATTCCCGTCTTACAATTTTACTTTCCGGATTATTTACACAAAATAAGACAAAAGCATTGGTAGCCCCAACATTCAGTAGTGAAAGAAATACTACCATTGGCCACCGGCGAGTATTTCTGGCACAATTGTATTGGGAGCACAATTTATCTCCGGCATCAACTTTTGTATGGTTATACAAAGTCATTATTTTTGGTTTATTTCCTTCTCCACTCTCTGGATCAATAGCATCATCGTGATGCACATTAGAAACAAGCAAAACATTCTTTTTCTTTTTTGGAATATACGAAACTAAGGTGCTATTTTTTTGAAATCCAAACATGCTAGAACATACTGGTCGGTTTGCAAGATTAGAAAATTCAAAGGGCAGCTCTCCTTTGTTTTTCCTAACTGTTCCTACTAAAGTTATTTTTTTCTATATTAATTTTTCAGCTTGTTCATACTTGTAAACCAATTATCTACCGTCAAGTTTCTTCCCGAATTATTTATTGGTTCACAAAGTCGTTCAACAATAGCATCTAGAGAGTTGTTTACTTTGAAAGGGCCTTCTGGTTGCTGGCCAACATACACTTCCAGGTCACTTGTATAATACATTTTTGCATCTGACAATGCAAAAATTTTGATGCCGTACTTGTTGGGTTTGGACCGAATGTACTGTTTGAAGCTGCATCTTCCCCGGAAAGTTTCAAGTTTCTCGTACAAAATAGTAATGAATCTGACAATGGCACAGTTTGTGATGTAACGGTTGCAGTGACTAGTGCTAGTGATAAGCAGGAAGTGAAAACGTCTGTTCGTTCTAATCGCCAGCAAAAGAAATCAACAGAAAAAGGATTTTCCTTCAATCTTGGTGCAGTTTACAAATCAAGACAATTCCCAATGGCAAGTAATTTCTGCGAGTCAGCCTACTGCAGACAGAAAAACTCAACCCAATATATTCAGGGACAATCCAGGGTCAACAGGTTAAGCAAAACAAAAAGTAACTGCAGAAAATGTGAGTAGTTTCTGGAGATTATTTATCGATGACTCGATGCTGAGACACATAAAACAATGCACCGAGGCTAAAGCTAGAAGACAACTAGACAGTCAAGACTGGCAATTATCTTTAGGAGATCTAGAATCCTTTATTGCCATTCTATACGCACGTGGTCCTCAGGGTTCCAGTCACTTAGAATTAGATTCCTTGTGATCTAAAAAGTGGGGAATATCGTTTTTTAGTCAAACGATGGCTAGAAACAAATTTAGAGAAATCATGCGATTTCTCAGATTCGATAGCAAGTCTACAAGGAAAGAAAGATTGGAACATGACAAGTTTGCTTTAGTTTCTGAAATATGGCAAAAATTGGCTTACAATTGCAAAATATGTTACGTGCCCGGAGAAAATATAACAATTTTTTTCCTACGAAAGCAAGATGTCGATTTACGCAATATATGTCCAATAAACCGGATAAGTTTGGCATTAAATTTTGGCTTGCTGTCGACACTGAAGCTAAATATGTGTTGAATGCCTTCCCATATGTAGGAAAAGATGATTCGAGACCAATAAGACAACCACTTGGTGAATACGTCGTTCTAAAATTATTAGCCTTATACCAAGAAAGGAAGAAATGTGACAGCGGACAATTTTTTCACCAGTTTGGAACTTGCAAAGAAATTAGCAAAACTAAACACCACAATTGTTGGAACTGTGAACAGATCGAGAAAAGAAATTCCCCAAGTAATCAAAAAAAGCACAGATTCTTTATATGAAACTGTTTTATTCACAAGTAAAGAAAATGTTTGCACTTTGACAGTGTATTAAGCCAAAATAAACAAAAATGTTCTCCTTCTAAGAACGCAACATCCAACAGTTTCAATTGATGCTGGTACAAAGAAAAAGCCAGAAACAGTTTTATACTATAATAGAACAAAATATGGCGCTGACGTAGTAGATCAAATGGCCCGAAAATACAGCGTGACATCCTCAAGAAGATGGCCAGTCCATTATATAATATATTGGATCTTCCTGCAATCAATGCGTTTGCTGTATACAAAGACATCACTGGCAAAAAAATAAAACGTCACGACTTCATTCTGCAATTGGCAGAAGAACTCTCGCAACAATCCAATAACAACGAAGAAGACCCTCAGGAGGGAACATCGAATCAAAAATGCAACAAGAACTTATAGGTTGGATCAAGGACAGACAAGCAATCTCCCAAAAGACGTACATGTCAAGAAAGGAAATGTGAAAATAAGACTTACGATAGATGTAAGCACTGTAACAAGAACATATGTGGAAAATGTGGATTTAAAGTAACTTCTTGCAAAAATTGTAACGGTATTTAAAATACCAAAGTTAAGTTAGAAGTTATTTTTATATTTTGTGAATAAATATACACTTTTATGCAAACAAATTATGCTAATTAATAAGAACAGTCGAAACAAAATTGAGTTTTAATCACCGGTCAATTTGACCAGGGCGGCGGTTCGAGGTATGAGGAATTCTCGGCGGTTCTAGTGTTAAAGAAACAGCGATATTTCGCAAAAAACTCAAATTATATCAATTATCTCAAAAAGTAAGATAGATAGGTATAGGAAATATTGATGAAAGTTTTCCGGCTATTTTCTATTTGAAAATTTTTCCTCTAAATTACTCACGAAGGGAATTATCGTCCGTCCACGCACTAGAACGCGCTGTATTTATAAGATTGTTTGACATGTGATTTTTATTAAGTTAACCGTTGCGAGTATATAACTTTTCACGGAATAAATTTATTTTTTATTTAAAACAATTGAAACAGAATTTAACATGCCAAAATTCTGATGAATTACTTGATGGGTAAGTGCGCTACTATAGTAGCTCGTATTATCAATAGTTCAAAGAGCCAAAACGCGTTAGGGTGCGTTTATAGTAGAGCTGCGATAAACGATAAAAGCAGTGAGTTAGTAAAACAAGTCAATCGGTGTACATCGCACCTCTGTCACCATGGTTACGGAAAGGTATACCCCTATTGGCCTGTTTTGCTAACTCGCTGCTCTTATCGTTTATCGCAGCTCTACTATAAACGCACTCTTAGGGTGCTAAAATTAGTAATGAGACCCAAAACATCTGACATACTTTAAGTAATTCAATGTTCAAATTAAAAAAACAACATCCATTTACAAGGCAATCACATCAGCAAGCATTAAAGTACAATTTGCCCAAGAATATCACATAAAATAGGTTTCAAACAATTTAATTTGAATATTTGAATCAATTTTCTTCAATCCAGTTTGCTTTTTACACGATAAAGGTTTTTTCTTTTACTACCTGCTTTATCCTTAACACTATGGCAAAAGCACGTTAAAATGTTCTAGACAATTGTTCCTTCCAGTGTGAATTAATTTGGTAGGAGCAGAAATCTGGTATTTCTTGTTTTAAAGGAGATTCCTATTATATGTTTGCTATCTGATGTATCCAAGTCAAATAGAACTATAATTTACAAGTAACGATGAAATTTTAGCTCGTACATAAGCTAATTAGAAAAATTTCGGATTCAAAAATTCATTTCATTACTTGACGAATTAAACAATTCTTTTTTAAGAAAAAAAGTTACATGCCTCCTAATTATGAAGAAAAATAATATGCTCACCTCGAATGTAGCCCTATTGTAGCTATTCAATATCGACAATTGATTCCGGACTCTTCGAGCAAATGCTACACTTCTCCGTGTACGTACAGGGGTGTATTTGATGTTCCTGTAATATTGACTTCTTTATATTCACTAAACACTCGCCATAGAACACTGTTAATTAAAATTAAAACTTGTTACGCTTATTCCTTGCGAGAGGGGGCATCTCCTTTCTCTCCTACTTGCAAATCGACGATCGTTTAAAGCAATTAGTGACTTGATTTAAAATACTTTAAAGTAAAATTTCAGCATGCATGACTGTAAAAGAAAGAAAAACGTACTGACTATTTGAATTGAATCGTGAAATATCGAATGCTGAATCTACTATGGGATATTGACAAAAAAAAATACTTTGAATTGACTGTAAATTAATTGCAATGAATAAAAATAATGCTTCTACAAGTTGACATCTTCGTTTCTTCAATTTCTTCTTTCTTCTAAGCAGAGCTTCGGTGCAATCCGTTCATTTGGTTGAGGTTATTTGGTATATTAAGATATTTAAGATCTTTCGTTATTTGAAATATGAATAATAAACAATTTAAAATTATCATATTCACATTAATTTTTACGATACAATCCATAAATATGGTGATATTTACTATTTTGCACGATTTTAATAACATACAAAAGCATGAATTCAATCAAAAACATACCTCAGTAATGCCAATGCTATATTAGACGATGTGTGTATGTGATATTGGTCATAGGATAGATTTAAAAGCTGTAATTTAACGATAGCTCCGGCTCTAGAAATTCGACCTGGAAATTCAACCACAAACGAATGAAAAAAACTGTTGACACCATTAACAATCCCAAACACTAACCTTCCCCTTGCCTTTGGGATACACCACTGTTTGTAAGTACAACATTGGAACAACCCGCCTCTGCTGTTTGTTTATCACTATTGTTTGTTAAAGTCATGCTTTTTCACTGAAATCCAAAAGGAAATTGTTAATTCAGTCAGAGGTCATGTAGATGTGATATATATTATATGTAATTCATGACCGTCATCACGTTATCATAAGCAGAGGGTGATATTCACTTTGAAGCGTACGTTTATGGAGCGTGAAGAATATCAGGCGTTTTAAAAGGCGGGACTGCAACTACGGTGTAAGATAACCAAATACGCCAAGCTCTTGCCAATAATACAATCACACCTACACTTAAACGCACTACGCGAGCTATGATTTATTTGTAAATAGTCGCTTACCACATTAACGGAACATTTAAACGAGGCAAATGTGTAAATAACGGAATTAAAAACCATTAAAGCCTTACATTTAATCAGCAAAACCACACAGCTATTATTCGCTATCATGTTTTTGTTGCATGGATAAATGACTATTTTCGTTACCAACTTTACACCACACATTCCTTAGATTTTATAAAAATATAATTTTTGTATAATAAGATGTTTTATTTGCGTAGAATTGTATGTTGAATGTTTAATTTCGTAAATAGAGTCTAATTTTGCTGAATTAGTAATAGGAAGCTTTGATAAAACGGTAAAAGTAAACATAAATCCATGAGTGAAATCATATCGTTACGTTGGTATTAACTACGTTTTCTTACGTCAACCAATGAGGCAACGGAAGAAATGAGGAGCATTTACCTTCAGCTGCGAATTGTTCC
The DNA here is from genome assembly GCA_029619315.2 of Dynastes maya. Lineage (NCBI taxonomy): Eukaryota > Metazoa > Arthropoda > Insecta > Coleoptera > Scarabaeidae > Dynastes > Dynastes maya. Next base: position 5,873,994 of record JAROYE020000007.1, on the reverse strand, counting down.
CTTATGTGACATGGCGTCTGAGAGGAAAGTTAGTTCATAAACGGGTACAAACGTTAATTTCGATTTTATGACATTATATGAAGAAGCGGCTTATTCTACAAGCCACAAAGATTTTCTAGAGACTTGCATTGATGGTAATGCATGCAAGGAAAACTCAGCGGATGAGCGATGGGTAGGCATTTTGCCCTTATTGACACAACCTTCCAAGTCAATTTTACAATTTTTTGGCGTAAACCGATTGACGTCGGGCTCTCAGTCAATTTAATTGTTATTATTGCGTTCGCAACACTCTAATTTGTTCTTTTCTTATGTTTAGGTACTTCGAGAAACACCAGACCCATCCCTACCAGGTAAACAATAATTAAAAAACAGTACCATGAACTTTTACGGTAAAAACGCATCGCGTTAATAACGTAAAGAATCGCGAAATAAGACCAAATTTCATTTTTGGGATCAATTACACTTCTACTGATGTTTGACAATTGTTGATGGTCATTACAAGTTTTCTATTTTTTTGTATAATTTCTCTCAACTAATCAGCATAATAGAAAAATGAAACTTATCAGGGAGATGTACCATTGCTAAATTTATCAAATTACTTATTTTATTAGCATTCCTTGGTCAAACATGAAAACAAACATGTCTACCTTAGTGGTAGTGATTTAACCTAACCTATTTACTTTATCAAGTATTTCCACAATCACTAGTACATCTGGCCTTTTTGTTTGGCGTAGAATTCGAAATACAGCTCTTCAAAAAGCTATGGATCGAGTGGAGAAAGATATGAACGAATACGGGACTCACCGAATGGTAACTATAGGTCAGACAGTCCGGACTCCCAGTCACCACGAGATAGAGACAGGTCATATCAGACTAAGAACTCCTACATACAGAAAATTCGTGAAAAGGAGAGAGAAAATAGAGACTACAAGATGTCGAGGGACAAATATTCAGGTAATAATTTTTTTTTTATTATTTTTAATTACTACAAGATAAATAAATTCCGTTTAAATAAGAATAATCTATTTTATTGAATTTTACAACTTACTATTCTCTATTAACTGTTTAAAAAAACAAGATTTTCATATGAACTACGAATAATGACAAGTAATTTACCTCTTGTTTATTGAAAATTGAGAGAAACAACGAAATTTGCATAAACTGTCACTTTGACAATAGGTTGTCAATCACGGCAACCAATTAGATTTCTTATTGCATTTCAAACTGACATTTTTATTGGTTATTTCAAATTAGAGTTCGTTTGTTTTTCGGCCGCAGCTGCCTATTGGTCATTTATGTACCAATTAGCTTTTGTTTTAGCCCATCTATTTGAATTTTTTGCAAATTAAAAGCAATCTTAACTAAAATAACTGAAAAATTAATTATGGTAATAATTCAGTTAAAAATTTGATTTCGATTTTTAAATAACTTCCTTGAAAACAGTGTTTTCGCGGGCTTTTTAAGACCACAGCAACAACAAGCATTTACAGCTTTTTAAAGATGGCATAAAATTACAAAAATCAAGTCCTTTTATCAAGAATTTTCTGTTCAAAACTATGTTATTTGGGAGTTAAATGGTCTTAGTTTTTTTTTAATCTAAGTATGCCTTGTTCTCGGACAAGGAAGTAAAACCGTAGGCTCCGTGTCAATACGATGTTTGGCATGTTAAAAGTCTCCATCGGAGGTTGGATTCGATAAAATTCTAGTAGGGTTGGCTAATGATCACAGTAATCGACGTCTAGCAGTGCGAGCTGTATTCCGTAATCTGAATAATAATAAATAATGCAACAACAACTAAGCCAATTGTAATAATTTTTTTTTACGTCTGGTGTCGGCCCAACAAGGTTTTAAAGCTTGTCATAACGTCACAAGTCTTTTAAATGATGCGTGTAAAGTGTTCCATGGATTTGTTTTCATCACCCCCTCGCTGTAAACAGACCCCCCAGAAAAACCTGTCACTTGATTCTAGTCCAATTTAGACGCACAGCGCATTATTCTGCCACCGTCAGAAGCAGGTCCTTTTACCACTGGGCTCACCTAGCCATTTAATAATAAATATAATAAAGTATTTTCGGCCAATGATATTTAACTCCTGAGTAAGACAATTTCAGGTCAAAAATATTTGGAAGAAGGCTTTAGTTTATAATTTTTTTGCCTTCCTTCAAAGTCTGCTAGGTGATTTCTAAACACACCCTCTACGTTTATATTTTTATATACATTACAGTTTCATTTATTATCGATTTTTGCTACGAATGGGAAAGCGATCTTAATTTTTGACTTCCCAATCCCATAACATTTCTGAGAATGTCCGAATCATATCTATAACACTTTAAAAACTACTGTTCTATTGGGGTTCGAACCACTCGCCATGTTACTTCGCTAGTTCATTAATTTAAGGCGTTTTTTGATGACGAAACGGGTTTGTAGACCATTTTAAACCAGGTTTAATTGTGTCTGCATAATATTATAGAGACCACAAAATAACTATTTTCCAACCAGTTAACAGCTGATTTAACATAACCATCATCTGTTAACCTTTACTGTTTTGTAGGAAATGAAAGATGTTAATAAATTTAATTCTGACACATAATTACATCAATTCAGAAGAGATGTACTTATTATATATTTGTTATTTTAATTTTAAAATTCAAAATCTAGAACGTAGTGATATTACATAGGAATAATCATATTAAAATGATTCCTGCCAAAATTCAAATTTTGTGCTCATGTCTGACATTCTCCATCTTTTTGATAGGTTCTCTGTCAATCTGTTGTTATTCTCTGCTTATACTCTGTACGCTTCTCATTTACGGGCCATCAAGTGTTACAAAACGCACTTTAATGGAGTTAGCTGTTGACGTACAAAGGCTAAATTAAATCCCAGAAAATTATTTAAAGTTCTCGCTAAATAACCAAAAGAATTGCCAACGGTCAATCCATCCTACCAAAACATCAAAGGCGGCGCCCGAAGAGGCCTCTTCTCTGCTTTAACCTCACATTTCAAATTTGCAATTTATTCTCCCCACATCACTGCTCTTCAAACCTATTTGAAAACGTCCTCAGTAGATTGGTTTTAAAACTTATGAATTTGTTTCAAACCGCTACAATTTTGACGTCACTGGGGTGCAACGCCAAAATGTAATGGTTTAAGAAATTAGTCACCAGGATCAGCCCAATGTATGGCCTTTAGTGTCCTGCGTTTAAATTGTTGTTATCCTTCGAAGGAGATGTCTTTCAGGAGAATGTTTATAAGTTCTGAAAAGATAATGATTGCAGTTTTGCATTCTAGCTTATTTTCTTCTTCAATTAAAGAGGTGCTAATGCTTTGTTCTTCTGATTAAAGTCATTTGCTTTATTTTTTATGTATTGTAATTGGAGTTCAAATTATTATCCATTTCAACGAATAACGTGACAATTTTTAATGCATTGACAGTAAAGTAGTAACGAGCTTTTTATTTTCAATATGAGGGACTAGACTCTGACTGAGAAGGGCTTGATTTGAGTATTAATTTTATTATTACTAACAGAAAATCAAGAAACTGATGAGCTTGTTTATTTCTTGATGTTTTTGAAAGAATATCTCTGACGATAAGTCAAAACAATGGTGATATTCAAACTTTAGCTGTTTTTGAAATTTGCTGCATCTTGGTTGTTTATTACACATCTTGTGCAAAATTGTAGACTAGATCTTACCAAAACTTTTCCGAAATTTTTAATTTGTTATATTTTTCCATTATTTGAAACTGGCGAAAATATTTCAGCCATGATTTTTACTACTTCCTTCGTAAGAAAAAGAATCTTGAAAAATCGTTTTTTCTAAAATAACGAAATAAAGTTTTCGTTGACTCCGGTAGGATTCGAACCTACAGCTTCCCTTTGCCGGACAAGCGCGTCAAGCCAACTACACCACAAAGTCTATAGAGACAAATCATTTTTAATACCTAGATTTTTAATTTATGTTATCTACCTAACTATGAAAACAATATGATATCGCGGCAATTTTCTTTTATCAAGTTTCTGTGACATTTTATAGTGGCATCTCCAAGTTTAATTCCGATCGCTTAACACTTGTCATTAATAGGTTTATTTTTATTCTACATTTGAACCAATCCTGAACCATTCAAAACAGTTCACCAATGCTAATCATGGTATAGCTGTATATGTTACTAAAGTCTGTAGTGCTTACAAGTACAACTGGTTTGAACGGTTCTGAATCGATTCAACCATGGAAGAAAAACAAAGCCTATATATCACTCTAAAGAAGCGAAAATGAATGATTTGAATCTTGAACATCCGAAGCATTAGTGGCAGCGTATGGAGAAAATAATCCGTCCTATTTCCAAGTCGAACATTGGTGCAAGCAGTTCAAAAGGGGCTGGGAATCCATTCATGATGACCCAAAGTGTGAAAGATCTCTGGAAGTACAAACTGAAGAAATCATCAACCAAGATTTGGTGTTGATTGACCGCCTAGTAAAAGTGTCAATTATTGCTAGAGAAATAGGAATATCAGAAACGAGTGCGAAGATTTGGGAATGAGCAAAGCGTCAGCAGAATGGATTCCCAGGCTGCTTAGTCCCGAAGAAAAACTGTGTAAACGACGAATTTGCAAGGAGAGTTTGACTGCTTTATCCCAAGATGAAGACTTTTATAGAATTATAACTGAGGATAGGAACTGGGTACACCACTGGGACCCTCCCATAAGGGCTCTCCACCATCCAAGAAGGCGAAGACGCAATTTTCTGCTGGGAAAGTGATAACCACAGTTTTCTGTGACGAGGAAGGGATACTCTTTATGGACTGTATACCAAAAGCGACCACAATAGCGGTGAATGTCTAGAAAGGCACAATTAGGAACTTCAAAGCGGCTATACGTGAAAAAAAAGTCAACAATTATACACAGAAAACTGCTTCATAAAACACGAATTGTTCCGGCAGCAGTCAATGAATGCACCCCTTTTTCCAAACTCAATCGAATGATAACTTAGAAAACGCCGTATTTTGTAGAATTACCAAGAGATTTTTTTTATGCATAGCGTTGTTAGAAAAACGTTGGAATGTCTGAGTTAGTGTTAATGGTTCTTACGTTGAAAAATAAAATTTTATTTGTTTTCCAACTCGTTCTTTTCATAGCTAGGTAGATAATATAATAAAGTCCCCTCGTATATTGCTGTATCTTGACAGATATGCCATTATGTGCGAAGTATACACTAATTAATTAATATATTGGCTTCCATTGGCGTTACGTCGGGGAAACCAAGATCTTTCACTACTCGCCGATAGAAGCCCACACATTAAAAATAATCTTTTTCCGAATCTATCCAAACTCAGTGCTATTACTATTTAATTTCAAAGCTTGTAAAGTCGCTTGTCCAGGAAAACAGTCCAACCCTATACAAATTGAATAAAAATTTTCTATAAACAAAAGTCGTTTAGGTTCGATGAACTACAAAAACTAGTTAAAAATGGAATTACCTGGTTTTGTTATAAAAAAATATTACCCCATTTTTCTTCGAAGAAGACGATTTGAAGAAATTTTTTGCGGTGAGAAAAACGTTAACATGTGTGGAAACATAAACACAGATACTGTTTTCTTCAGTAGTATTTTTTGATACGGAATAAAATATTTTTGAGATATTTTGGTGTTTTAATAAAATTATTACATTGCATTAGAATGTAAAAAGGTTAAATTCGGTTATTTGTACGTTTCGTGATGTTTGTGCATTCTGACGAATTAGAAATAAATAAAGTGTACTATGCAAATCATGTTTGATGGTAAGATATCAGTTGTTTCGCATATTATTTTCAAATAGATCTTTATATACCGGTAGTATTATTAATAAATTTGAAAGTTGATGGTAATTTATTTGATAAATATATTCTGAATTGAATTATTAAATCTAAATTGCTTTTAAAAAATTGATTGTAGAAACATTAGTATTGAAATTACCCTCTCCCTTTTTACAGATTGTGCCAGGTCACCAAAAGAAAAACGGAGTCGAGATTCTGAACATAGGACCAACCATGATAGGAGTGAAGACAAGGGAGTACTTCATTCAATGAAGCTGTCACAGAACTTGTCTTCACGAGATCGCAAACCGGTGCATAATAATTGTATTGACAAGGTACGTGTTTTACGTTTTCCATACTTGCCGAAACGATGATATTTTTTAATTCTTTAAGACTTAAAAGCTGTAAATATACAGTGAGGTTCTAAAGTGCCACTTCCAATGTTACCTTTTGAACGACATAAGCTAGCGTTTTCTGGAAAAAAATGGTTCTATTTCTATTTTTTGTGCCGTTATCGGCAGTTCAATTGTATTTCCGGTGTCACCGGAAGTGACGTCAACTTTCTTAGTTTTAAATAGAACATCCTGTATATTTTTATTTATTTATTATAATAATAAAGAACAACAGGAAAGTTCCCACAATGGTCAAAAGAAAAATACATGCATGCAGTGTTCGAGAAACATGCTCCTAATAACGAATAGTACAAAAAAAAACCTTTCGTATAACAAATTGTGCATACGTTAAATTGAAAGTGTCTATGTTAACTGGATTAAGCTCTTTCGCTGCTAAATTCAATGGATTATTATAACTAAAGCGTGACAAACGATTGCACCCGCTGGGACGCCTGTACGGGGAGGTGTATGTACGTATGTGGATGCAAAGTTCAGCAATGCGGTAGACATTAAGGAGTTCGGCGTTCGGTTATTTATCGGATTCCCATTGTGTGTTTTCGAAAACATGGGACGTAAGCCTGGTGTACCTCTTGCATCGCATGTGAAGAAATATATTTGGCGTTTCCCTGGTTTGGAATTTACAGGTTCGCACATTCGTTGCAAATTTTGCAGTATAGGGTTGCTAGATCGCACGACATTTGAATGTAGAAATCATATTAAAAGTAAACGTCATGTATTGAATTTAAAAAACAATATTCCGTACTGGCAATTTTTGTATGACTTTATTTTCGTGCAACATCCCACAACACCGAGTAGATAATGAAAACTTTCGTCTTTTTTGGAATACATATGTTCCATCATGGAAGCTACCAACAAAAAGACAATTACGATACAATTTACCACATGTACAAAGTACAGTAAAATGTATAAAAGACGAGTTGAGAAATCAAAAAATCTGGCTCACTGTGTGACTCATGCTCAGAAACACAGCGTGATTCATATTGTGGCGCATCTTTTAAAACGTAATGGTCCAGCAGCTTCCTTGTTGTTAGCCAGTAAAAGGATTGAAAGAACTGATGCCGAAACCGTTGTAAACATAAAAAATATGTTAAGAGAATTTTGTATCGTAGGAGCCCAAATCGCCATGTTAGTTTCTGACGGAGCCGCAACAATGCTGAAAGCTGGTAGGATGTTAAAAGTATGCTTTCCGACTCTTCTTTACGTAACATGCCTCATACACGCATGTCATCTCGTAGCAGAAACAATTCGAAGCAAGTGTCCTAGGGTGAATGATTTAATATCATCTACCAAAAAAGTGTTTGTGAAATCTCCCAAACATATTCGCGTATTCAAGCGATTGTATCCGCAAATTCCGCTACCACCTCAGCCTGTATTGACGCGACGGGGAACATGGATCGAGGCAGTATCTTACTATCGCAAATATTATTCCCAAGTGAAAGATGTCATTTTCAAACTTAATTCTTCTAATTCTCAAGCGGTTCGGGAGAGTCAGCAACTTTTTTCCGATTCGGACGTTCAAAAAGAAATAGATGGCATTTCCATAAACTATTCTATAGTGACAAACTATTTCGGAGTTAGAAAATACTCACTTATCTATACAAGACTCGTTAAAAAACATCAACAATTTAGCAGCTGCTCTAGAAAGCTTGACGGATCCTGTAGGACTAGTTGTCGCGCAAAAATTTCTTGCAGTTTTAAATAAAAATCCGGATTTAGAAAAGATTCGATTTATATCTACAATTCAAGACTGCACAGAAGAGATACATGAGTATTTGAATTTCGCAAATCTTACTTCATTAGATGCTGAACGATCATTTGCAAAGTATACGAGAACGTTTTCAGACCGTCGTCGAGGCCTGACCGAATCGACAGTGGATGCATTGCTTATACTGCAGTACTACGCGGCGTACCATGGCAGTCGCACATTACGAAGTGGTTATCGATACGTCAATAAAAGGTAACAATCTATTATTTTGTTATTAATACTGTGTCTATTTTTGCGCGGTATGCCCCGGACGGTTCCACTAGTTTCTCGAACATTATAAATAGTACACGCACACCGATCAACCGATAATAACCGAACGTCTACAAGATTCCTTGTATGTACATAGTAAACACAGCTCCTTTCACGGCGCCTCCGTGGGTGCAACCGTTTGTCCCGCTTTAATTATAACCATAGGACGTACGATGATACTCGAGAACAAACAAATCATCGTTCCTAGTGTTCATCAAAGGAATTCGGAAAGAAAAGTATGAGAGCAATTCGAATTATAATGTATACACTTGTAACCCAATTTCAACAAAGAAATCTTACGTCTAGACGACAATGAAGACAAATTCAGCATCGTTAGAAGTTTAGGATAAGAGTACAGGTTCTTATCAATATTAAGTTTAGCGCAAAGTTCAAATATTTCCGGCTCTACAAGGGCACTCTTCATTATGTTCCACTTCGTGTAATTGCTGCCAAATTCACCGAATATTAAAATTAAGTACTTGATGTTTATCTTACGTGCTCCATGCGGAAGCCATTGTAAAATCAACAACATAAAAAACTCAAACTTAGGCACGTTGTCTATCAAAAACTAACAAATTTAAACAAGTCTACCACAATTAATTAATTACAACAAAGTTCGATAAAGTAAAGCAGAAACAACAATTAACAAAACGAGTTAAAATGATAAAATAAAAACGAGGACACAGAACGAAAGTATGACAAATGCAAGTTATAATAACAATAAATAACAAGAACGATTTACGCTTTTGGAATTGAGATTTCACAGTTTGGCAATTGTTATGATTACTTTGATTAGCAACGAGCTCTTTAGATCAGTCTGGCGTCACAGGAAACATTTTGGCGCTCTTTTCTAGCCAACTTTGCGTAACAACAAAAACAGATTACCATGATCTTGATTATTATAAAAAAAAAAACATTTCAGTATTGCATTCATCCATTGATATCTTGTGGAAATAATTGCAATATTGCAACCACTTTGTATGGATGATTATGTAATTGTTTCCATGCTGCAGTATGACGATTTCTTTAAAGGTCTACAAAAACAAATAATGTTTATTTTGTCACTTGAATAAGAAAGGATACCAGTTTTCCATATATTTCGCATGTCCTAATTTTAGGTTATATAAACGGCAAAAGTAAGTACTTGTAAATATCTTCTCGAGAGTAGGGATAGAACAGGCATGTTAGAGTTTTTTTTCTCTCATCATTCGGTCATACGGTTGATAATCAGGATCCATGAGTGATACTTTAGTGTTATTTGAAACCAGTTTGCTGAGAAAGTCCACGAAGAGACTTGTTAGGGCTCTGTAGCATTCGTAAGGGGTGTATCTTCCTTAACTTCGAGAGTTAGGACCTCCAGTCTTCCAAGTGGCCTTTGATGGCAAACGGTTCCAGAACCAAGAAAATGTTGAACAACGCGCTCTTGATGCGAGAAAGTTAAAATGGTACACCATTGTCTGGATACACTCTACCAGGAGATAACGGAAAATGGGTACACCCTGAAACTTTTATTACTTCAGATAAAAGTTTAAATTTTGGAGAGCCTATACGTTGTGATTTTTTGGAATCTCAAGTTGCTTCCGATTTGACTGAAAGTGGCCCTGACTTTTGATTTTTACATGGAACTCCCTGTATTTTTTGAAAATTTTTGCTAGCTACGAGGGGAGTTTTCTATGTTATTCCCTAACCACATCGCAACAATTTTCTTATCTCAAATTTTATGACATTTTATAGTATCATCTCCAAGTGTGGTTCCAATCGCTTAACATTTGTCATTTATATATCAGTTTAAAGAAGCGAAAATGAGTGATTTGCATCTTGAACATAGGAGCGTCATGAAGTGTCTATCGAAAAAAGGCAATAACCCGAAGAATATCCATGGGAGAGTGGTGGCAGTGTATGAAGAAAATAGTTCGAAAGTCAAACATTGGTGTGAGCAGTTCAAATGGGGGCAAGGGAATCCATTCATGATGACCCAAAGTGTGGAAGACCTCTGGAAGCACGAACTAAAAAAATTACCAACAAAGTTGAAGATTTGGTGTTGACTGACGGCCGAGTAAAAGTGTCAGTTATTGTTAGAGAAATAGGAATATCAGAAACTCTACACGGAGATTTCAGAATGAGCAAAGTGTCGGCAGGATAGATTCCCAGGCTCCTCAGACCCCAACAAAAACTGTAGACGACAAATTTGCGAGGGGAATTTGACTGCTTTATCCCAAGATGAGGACCTCTATAGAATTATAACTGGGGATGAGACCTGGGTACATCACTGAGACCTTCCCATAAACTCTCTCCGCTATTCAAGAAGGCGAAGACGCAATTTTCTGCGGGGAAAGCGATGGCCACAGTTTTCTGGGATGCATTCTCTTAATTGAGTGTATGCCTAAAGAGAATGTCTACAAAGGCACAATTAGGAACTTGAAAATGGCTATACGCGAAAAAAAACCCACAATTATACTCAGAAAGTTATGCCTCTGCACAATAGCTGGATGCGTAAAGCACGAATTGTTTAAGCGGTAGTCAATGAATGCGGCTTTGAGGAATTACAACATCCACCTAACAGTCCCGAGCTCGCCCTCTGTGACTATTATCTTTTTCCAAAACACTTGAGAGGGCGGGCGCGTTTTATCGATTGTTGTCTTGGAAGATGCTTTGGAGTCATATTTTGCAGAATTATCAAAAACATTTTTTCGGGGGCATAGCGTTATTAGAAAAACGTTGGAATAAATGTGTTAGAGTTAATGGTTCTTACGTTGAAAAATAAAATTTTATTTGTTCTCTAACTAGTTGTTTTCATGGATAAGTAGATAACATGAAAACCCCCCTCGCACAATGGGAGCTAGCAAAAATTTTAATATTTTAAAGAGAGTCCTTTTTCTCTTGAGATTTAACTCTGCACTATAGACACCGTAATCTCCACGTGTAGCATATTTGGGAGACAGATCCGGCAGTGTGGATTTTGCAATAGGCTAAACGTAGTGGCCATTCATGTGAAGATGTCTGCAATGCAATGAGATTATTTTCTTAAAGGTAAATTCCATTCAATATAACGGCTGGATTCGGTACCTATGGTTTTTGGTAAGAACTGATTGTAATGTATTATAAAATTCGAATTTTATTTAGTAATAAATAGTGAAATTTGTTCAAAAATTAGCAATTTTTGCAAATTGTTGAGATCAGAAAATATTTATTTTCGAAAAACTTGTGAGGCAATAAATGTTCTGCACTTGATTAATTATATTGAAGTTATCGTCAATCTTCGTTATAACCGAATATTTCCTTAGCTTATTTTTGCCTCTACTTCTCGTTATAGAGGGACGATAGAGATCGAGTAACAAGAGTTGGTGATTGGTCGGAGCACATCAGTTCGTCCGGAAAAAAGTATTATTACAACTGTAAGACGGAGGTGTCACAGTGGGAGAAGCCTCGTGAATGGATTGAGAGGGAAAGGGAAAGAGATCGGTTCAGGACCAGGGACCGAGATCGAGATTCCGACCGCAGTTATACGAGTTCGAGTCGTTCAGGTAGAAAACGTAATCTATCGGTTTTTTTTTTATTTTATCTTTTACATTTACTAACTTTGATATCATTACTAACAAAAAAAAAAGAGGTAGTGCTTCTTTCAGAACAAATCAATTGCAAAGCCATGTTATCTACTTTTATATTTAAATAATTATATTTTTGAAAAATGGATTTACTTTTATGATTAGATCTTGAAGTCAAATATGCACAGACTAAAATTTAAAGCTAAAATAGGCATTAACAGCGTATATAACGCTCCCTGTTAGAATTTGACGAAGATTATTCCTTTTCTTTTTTCCTTTTCGCACATTTTCCTATTTCCCAACACATGAAGTAATTAAAATAAAATTTACAAATAGATACACCTCCTCCGAAGGATCTTTACCCATAATGTTATAGATTTCATATAAGCCACGCGTCAAAATGAAAGCATCATCTTGTTTTGATGATTATTATTAGAAATTAGTTTCTAGCATATATGGGGTGCAATAACGAAGATAAATAGCAATCTACTACTGCGGGTATCAAATTGTAGGTATTATCAGTGGTAGGCTGTAGTCTAAAATATACGTAAACCCGATACTTTTCATTCAAGCTCTGTAGTTGAAAGTTTTAATAAAAACAGTTGAATATCGCGAGAACGGTGCATTGTAGACGTATGGTATGTTACATAAAATCATCCTAAAATTGAGCGAGGAATCAAAAAATTACACAATATACAGAGTGTTCCATTTAAAATAACCAAGTTTGGTCCGGTACAGCCTTAACGGAACACTCTGTATAATAAAAAAATGATTCAAAAAGATGCGCGCTTTCAATTGATGAAACTTTTATTTAAAACGTTTTATTCTAGCACCGGTATCTCACAAGGATCCAATCTTGGTCCCTTGATGTTCATTCTATACATAAACGACCTCTTAACATCCTTATCTTGCCATGTCCTCGCTTATGCCGACGATGTTAAACTGTTTTGTAATATTAACTGCCAACAAGATATCGAGAGTCTTCAGACGAGCATTAATATACTGACCGAGTGGTAAAAATCCAATACACTGACATTAAATTCTAGTAAATGTAATTTCATGTGCTTCACGAGAAAAACAAATTCATATATCTCCACTTATCAAATTAACGATATTTCCATCGACAAGATTACCAATCTTAAAGATCTAGGTGTCACTTTTGATCCAACTTTATCGTTTAACATACATATTGAACAAATTTGTTCATCTGCCTCTAAAATGATGGGTTTTCTTATGAGAACGTCCAAATACTTCAATGACGCACTAGTGCTAAAATCCCTTTATTTTGCATTTGTACTCTCGAAATTGGAGTATGCCTCTATTGTTTGGTATCCTTTCTATATGTCCCATCAAGCTCCAATTGAACGTGTTCAGCGTCGATTCCTCAAATTCTTGTCGTTCAAAGTTAATGGCGAATATCCGCCTTGGCATACTTCTTACAACACCCTTCTCGAATCGCATCAATTTCGTTCATTGTCATCCCGTCGTGATTACCATAGCGCTCGATTTTTACACAAATTATTAAATGATAGGATCGACTGTATGGAGCTGGTCTCCCACATATGATTCAACGTACCTCGAATAGCATCTCGTTATGCTCCAACCTTTACTATGCCGACACCGAGGACCAATCTTCGTTTGCGGTCGCCAATCTATCACATGATCAGGAACGCTGAGAAGATATTTAGTGATATTTTCACCGGAGAGTTGGCGCCATGATACACGAAACATAATGGTTTTTTGTATAATTATGTCATGTTTTTAAATCAATATGTATTGTGTTCACAATGTGTATATTTGTCCTGTAATTGGGTTTACCTGTTGGACAATAAACATTATTATTATTATTATTATTATTATTATTATTATTATTATTATTATTATTATTCTAAAATTTATAATAAAGAAAATATGGCACAGTCAATTTTTATAAGGCACCCTGTATAAAAATAGTTTGAAATATTATTTTAAAAATTTCAAAGTCTATGTTATCAACACACGACAATAAAAATGAAATATATAATTTCACTTGAAATGTCCGACGTAATTAATGAAATTAAAATTCTGTCCACGGTAAGGAATCGAACCTCATATCTCCTGCTTGCCGGATAGATGTGAGATTCGAGTCCTCGCCGTGGATATTATTTTAATATCATTAATTTCGAAATTCCAAGGAAAATTATATACAGTGTACTCCCTCTTAAGCGGACACCCGCGGTCACCGCATGTCTGTCCGGTTAATAGAGGTGTCCTCTTATGAGGAAACTAGAGACAATACTCTGTATACTAACAGGAAAATTTCTGTGAGAAATACAATATTGGAGTATGTATTTCATACTTCTCATATTTATTATATTGTAATTGATACAAAATAAAAACTTTAAAAATTGTATTTTAAAAAATAGACAAAAATTCTAACTTTTGAATCTATATTGTAGGAAAAAAATCTAACATTGTTGTTTGACACAGGTTTCTTCTATGAATTAGTATACTCTCGAAATGATGCTCTAAGTCTGTAAGCAATACAAATCTTTTTGAATCTGCTTTTGCCACTGCAAACAACTTGATATGACTTAAATTTGTGAAAGCATTCTTGTAGCTTTTGATGGGATTTTCTCTATTTTGGTCGTCAGTATCAGAATCTTCTTGTACTAAATTTACAGAATTCTCAAAATTTAAATCCATGTTTTTATCCTCTTGAGCTGAACAATCATCAATTATCACATATTGCCCAAAATCACTATTATTTATTCCGCTTTGGTTTATTGTTTTACACATTTCAGCAATAACTGATAGTGGTGATTCATCTTCTGAATCAAATCTTTATTATATACTTCTATAATATAATTTTTTTCTTGAAGTATAAGCATTTATTTATTTGACTTTAGCTTAGACATTTTCACGGTAGCACACACTGAATCGTTTGGCTGTACAGCTTGCGCATGTCAACTCGTAAACACAAACGAAGAAATTTGGGGAAACCCCGACATTTCTCTCTCGGGAATGTCCGTTTAATAGATAAAAAGGGATATGCTTCATTTGCGTGCCCGCGTCCGGTTAACAGAGAGTCCGCTTAACAGAGAAACTATGTATGTGCATATAAAAATCTATGTATTTTTACTGTTCCTAGCAAAGTGCCCGTTTAAAAGAGATGTCCGCTAAGAGAGAGTAGACTGTATTTCGTAATTCGCCGACGGAAACCAAAATATATTAACAAAACAATAAAGTTTATGATCGTTATTATTATTTGTTTAGTCGACAAAGATCGGACAATATACGATTGCTCCCCCACTATATTTCACTTCATATAAGCTTCCGCAGACCGGTGATAATTATGTATATGTATAGCAGTAATAAATGTATGAATAAGAATTGAAGTAACCTCAAATATCAAGCGCGAAAAAATTGAATATATTTTATTATTATATAAATTGAAAATTATATGAGATCTACGATAATATTTGGGAATTGATGTTATAAACATTAATGATCCATGGATAGAGGTGTATCGAAAGAACTAGATTGGAACTATTAAATGTTCATTGAACTTTTTCAGGACATGACAAACATTCCAATTCACGTGGAAGTAACAGTAGTAGTAGCAAGGAGAGCTCGAGAGACAGCGGGGCAACGGGTAGCCGACATTGGAGCAGTCGAGAAGAGAGCGAACCGCCTCCGAAGGAATCCTCGTCGCGCTCCTCGTCCAGGAAGCATTCGGACGAGGGCAGCGCGCCGCAAGCCACGCAAGATATGGACATCTCGCCGGGCGACAGCACGCCGACCTCGGAGGTCTTCTACGGCGGCTCCCATTCGGCGTCCTCCTCTCAGTCCGTCGTCCCGGAGCAGAACGGACCGGTGCTGCTGGCGAACGCCCTGCCGCGCCTCATATCGCACCCGATTGCGCACGTTCCGAGCACGCCCACCGCCTCGGCGACCGCTTCGACGAGGCCGGAATCCTCACCGTTGGCGACCAATCCGCAGACGCAGAGCTGCTGCAGCACGCCCACGTCGATGATGTCGGCGACGGCCAGTATCATTACCACTTCGAACACGCCGGGACCTCCGCCGCCGCTGCTGCTGCCGAGCATCGTATCCGTGTCGTCGTCGGCGACGACGGCCGTGACGGCTGTCGCCGCCACCGCGACGCATCTTTCCGGCGCGCCGACGCTGCTAACGACCGCCTGCGGCGGAGTGACCGTCGTCGAGTCGCCGCTCAGCGTTGTCGTCGATCCCAAATTACAAACTATGCACAGTACGCTGATCCTAAACAGACAACAAGTGGTTCCGGGTGATAGTAGTAGTAGTGGTGTACATACACAGCTGCTTTCCGTTGACACTAATCATAGTGGCCCGGTGAACGAAGGACCGCCGACGCCCACGCATTCGGAAACGCCCGATTGTGCTAAGGGTAAGTCTTAGTTTTCGTTCTAGTCTTAGTTTCGTTCTTAGTGAAAGAGACGAAGAATTGTTTATTACTATTTGGAGTTCTCGTTATTGTCCCAGGTGTTGTTACAAGAAAGTTTGTTGTGGTAATCCCTGTTTTTGGTTAAAAGAAGAATGGAACATATTCTTTGGAAATTATATTACAGTTGGTGACTCGGTGCGAGTTCATTCATTCGGTTAAACTTAATCAAGTTCTCGAACTGTGTGGCACTAGAACACTGAAATACTTCACTAAAACTCTTACCACAGTACTTTGCTTGCACTTGAAGCACGTTTCAATGGCCAAGCTATCACCATCCGCAGTAAAACTGAACTAACAGACTAAGGGAAAAACCAACCTAATAAAGTAATTTTAAATTATGCAAGGAAGAACAACAATCAAAGAAATTGCAGACCTACCTGATCGTAGTTCTCCTACTGTGCCCGCTAGCATGAACAGGGGTGAGTTCACGACTAACAAAAAAATATATATGCGTCACCCGTTTGAATTAGGAAGAACTATCCGCGAAAAACGGGAACGCGAGGTGGAGGGATGGGGTAGAAAAAGAATAGTTACTACTACAATTTCTTTAATGTAAGTAATGTTAAATAAAAAAAAAGAAATTAATAATAATCGTTAAGGACGATAATGGTATTAAACTGTTAATGGACAAGATCAACTAAGGGATCGACGTTGGTGGCCGCTACGTTCGACTTAACATCGATCATACATATAAATGGAACTCATTCAAACTACTCACGTAAAATGTACAAATAAAAAAAAAAAGTAGTATTTGTTAAAGTAACTTGCGGTAAAATAAAAAAACAAATATAGATTGAAAAAATATTAAAAAGGAAAGGAAAAAGAAAACGTAAATTTCCAAAAATGTAGTAAATTTTTAAGTAAGAATGTAGTGGTAATAAAAAGTTCGTAAAGTATATTCGTAGGTAAATGAAATTGGTTAAAATAAAGTAAAGGACTATTCTACTGTTACGGCTCAAAAAATAAGCTATTTGTAATAATTTTTTTTTTAACTTGCATGTATCGGTACAATCTTTTTTTCACTCTTACGAAATAGAAAACAATTTTTTGTTGTTGGATATAAATGTATGTTTATTTAACAATTTATAATCGTGCAAAGGCATGTAAAAAAAAAAAGTATGTTGCTGGCGTTGATGATTTGCGCTCTCCAGGTAATCTGAAACAAAAAAATTAAAAAGATTCTTAATCTATATGAGTGTCGTTATCGCCCGAACTAGAATTATTATTTTATATTGCAAAATAACAAAATGGCGTCGTTTTTTGTAAAAGTGATCGAAAAACACTTTTTTTCGTCATAATTCGGGCGAAAGCATAAGTTAAAATTTATATTTTTTAATAATTCTAGTTCGGGCGATAGCCATACATATGTTAAATATGCAGTAAAAATTTTTGCCCGATTGGTTTAGCCGTTTTTTCCGAAATCACCAACGCCAGGTGAAAAATAGTCGTTTCGAGAAAAACGCCTTTAACGTTTTTACACATAAAAGCTTCAATAAAACATGCACCTACAATTAATCATGCAGAATTCCATCAGCTTCATCATAGTTGTGATCTCCAATCGATCTGGATTCTTCTCGGGCAATCTTGGCTATCTGAGTAGCTGTAGTAGAGCCGAGCGCTTCTACTTTGAAGCGCTATACTGAATCGACAAAGTGAAAATCGACTTTACCAGCAATTGGATATTAATTCTATGATGGAATAGAGTTAAAAAACGCAAAGAATAAAAATTCGATTTTTTCATCCCGTCACAGTAGAATAGCCCCTTAAAGGAAAAAAAATAAACAAGTTAGAATTTAGGCAAAATTTAAAAAGAAAACAAATGGTTGTGAACCAAAACAGAAAAAAAAAGTCCACTTATCTGGGCGTTGTCCTGGTCGAACGACGGGAAATCGGCGCTAGTCCTGTCCCCGGGTTGAATAGGACATGTGGACACACCCACGCAGCAAAGGCTCTACCCTTCAGGGGATTTCGACAAATGGGCTTAACGATAAACCAACAAAAAAAACCTCGGTTGAATGGAGGTTTTGCTAGCCGATAATCGAAGATTACTAAGACTGGCGTGCCGTCGTAAAAAAAAATTAAATATATCCGATAATGTCGACGATTATTAACAAAAAAAAAAGACGAATTAAAACCATTCAGGGTACTTAATTATGGTAACTGTGAAAATCTTTTAAATCCTTCTAGCGTAGAGGCTAACCGCCATAGAAGATTTTCGCAAACGTACCTTCTTAGTTCACGGTCGACACCAGAAAAAAGCGGGGTTAAATTACTAATTAACGAACACCGTGCATTCTATTGCAATGAATTTAGTTACAAAAAAAAAGAACCAAAACAAAAAATAAAGAGAAAGAAAAATGTGATAAAAATTATTCAATAACCAACCTTTATAATTGAAATTACCAAAAATAAATAAACCAAACATTAAATATGTCAATAATAGAAATTATAAATTCGAAGCATATTAAAAAAAAAAAGTAGCGACATCTATTGTATACATAAAGCAACCCTTAACAGTATGAAATTCAACTATGTTTATAAAGTAGAATTCGACACGTTACAAAAATTTTATGGAGGGCTAATTTCAATTACACACGATATAATAAAAGATGAAGGCTGGAATTTGGGGGTCCTAAATCTGAATTCATTAACTTATGTTTGTTTTTGCAAATTTTCATGCCTTCATAGCAATTTAATTGAACAATGCTGTTTATGTTCTTAACTAACTTTATATTATCAACATTACGATTATTTTCCAGCATATGTAGGGCAACACTAGATTTGTCAAACCTCCTGAATTTGAAATGAGCCAAATGCTCTTTGTACCTAACTCTAATCGATCTTTTTGTCTGCCCAATATACACTTGATCACAATCTGTATATGAAATTTTGTAAATTCCTGATTTATCCATGTTGTATACTAGATCTTTAGAATTCTCTAGAAGATTTTTGAGGTTACCGTCTCAAGAAAAAACAATTTTACGGTCAACTTCAGAAAAAAAAATGTTAAGACCTTTCGTGTAACTTGGATAAAAGGGTTACTTAACATATTTCTTATTATCGCTGTCAGAAAGTTCAAGCGTGAGTATATTTCTAACTCTTAATCTATTCTTGTTTCCCTGACAGTATTATTGACTACATCTTCAGAAAATCAGTTTAAGTTAACAATCTTGATGATTTCTTTTAGTTCATTTTAATACCTATCTTTAGTTAAAGGTAAATTGAGTAAATGATGTACTAAAAAATTAATACTGAATCCGTGCATACTTCAGATTTGCACATTTTCGGATTTGCATAATTTCAAATTACTTTATTAGGTTTGTTTTTTTCTTAGTTTGTTAGTTTAGTTTTACTACTGATGATAATAGCTTGGCTACTGAAACGTGCGTCCAATGCGAAGTATTGAAGGGTTTTAGTTAAACGTAAAAAAAAGAGGAAAGGACTAAATCTTACAAATAGCTTTATTTAATGATTAGGCTACCAGCTTCGTGTGTACATCACACATCATCAGTCCCTTTTATCTACGTTTAATCTTTGGGAATTTTCAGGAAATTGATTTAGGTTTTGCAAAACCCCTGCAACATAATAACGATTTACTTAAGCATGGCGACTTCCATAACAAAAAAATGTAATACAATAGAGTCGCTGTCACTAGCGTCATGTGAAGTGACGTTCGTCCAAGCAACATCTGGTAGAGTTAAACCGTTCTGACTTCTTTTTCGTTCATTGGTCGTCTGGATCTTTGTTCAACTTCCTTCAGCGCCATTTCCTAAGGAAATCCTACTAGGGTTGTCTCTTCTTCCTTATGTGGTCGCCGAGGTCGTCATCCCCGACTCCTTTATCTGGTCGTTACTCTATAAATAAAGATTGAATTGAAGTATCGGTTTTAGCATGTGTAAAGGGATATAATAAATAATTTGGTAGGTAAATAAATAGATAGATATGATAGAATATCAGAGTCTGCTCGGACAATCGAATGTGGTTCGGTACGTCGTCCTTCCGGAGATCTTCTGGTCGATGGCGTTCAAAATATTCATAGTCATTAATCTCCGAACATTG
Source organism: Dynastes maya (assembly GCA_029619315.2). Taxonomy (NCBI): domain Eukaryota; kingdom Metazoa; phylum Arthropoda; class Insecta; order Coleoptera; family Scarabaeidae; genus Dynastes; species Dynastes maya. Next base: position 5,853,709 of record JAROYE020000007.1, on the reverse strand, counting down.
ATTCCAAAAGTTGATTTTCTTTAGCATTGCTTCTATTCTATCTGTACTGAAAATGGTGACATCTGGGCCTTGCAAAGTCAGATTTAATTCTTTGTGTGGCGTTTAGCAACGGCGGTTTAAGATATGGAATCGATGTTGCTAGCGTGTCAGTAGTGTATTTTCTGCACCATCGCTTCAGCGATATCTTTTGGTATGTTTTATAAATTTTTAATTCAAACTGGTCAAGTGCACCACACCTCAATGACTCATTTATTTGCTCGATTATGAATCTGAAAAGATTTACTTGGCTTTTGTCCCGTTTACATGTTAATGATAACTCTGTTATGCCTGACCGATCATCTCCTAATCTTGATAAGCTGTATAAACTCCATCCAACTGTAAATTTGATTAATCTATTCCGAGAAATGTTTACTTCCTAGTCAAAAGGTGGCTATTGCTTTTAAAAAACATTACAGTTGCCCAATATGTCTGTAAAAAGTTTTCGACGCAATGTTATAAATGGACAGGTGGCAGAAACTGTAATTTCCAAAAAAAAAAACGACCATTGACTAGTTCGCCAACACTACCATTGAAAATCAAAATGTCGAAATTATTGGTGCCTCCAGAGATATGTCTCCAGTTTTCTAAGCGTTAATCCGTACGTAGTTTTAGGGGGAGATAATCATTGTGCAGCAAAGCAAATACGAGCAAACTGGATTTGTTCCACATACCAAGTTCCCTTTTGTTTGAGAAAAAAGTAAATCATGATTTCAGACATATAATAAAAAAAAATAAATGTAAAAATTAAATATTGCCACGGAAAGGCTTTTATTCTCTTTAACGGTTTTTAAAAAAATGTGGATAGCTATAAATACTAAACTCATGTTCAAAATTAATGCACCACGTCATGATTCTGATGTATTTTCTATAATAATTTTTGTATTTTCTAAAAATTTTTGGTTTAACAGAACGTAATCTAATAGTTTTATGCCACTAGAAAATTATTTTGATCTTTCTGGTGAAAATGGCTGCAAGTTAACGTCAAATTCTGTTAAACGATTTTTCTTGAGTCGTTTAAGTTGCACCTCAGGCATTATATCAGTTTTAATTACGAGTTTGCTAATTTTTGCGTGTATGGAATTTAAGTTAATAAAGTTGAAATCAAAGATCATGAACGGATCACATCATTTAACCAATAATGAATGTGTAAGAGCTTCAACTTTGCTAGAAGAAGGACGTACAATGCGTTATGTGGTTAATTTGCGGGGCATTAATCATGCAACCGTCAGTCGAATGGTTAGGGAATTCTCTAGAAGACGTGGCCAAGATAGGAAACAAGTCACAATAGATGATCGTTTTTTACAATTGCAAGTTCTCAGAAATAAGCGAATAACAAGCACAGAACTCGGTAACCAGCTTGAAGCAGTTAGAAATGTCAGTTTCTGCTTTTACTGTAAGGAAAAGGTTGAGGGAATTAAGATTGAATAATAGAAGGCCTGCAGTTGGACCGTTACTTAGCACAGCACACAGAATTCAACGTTTGAGATTTGCCAGAAATCATGCAGACATGACAGTTGAAGATAGAGAGCGAGTTTTGTTTCCGGACAAGTTCAAAATCTTCAGATGGTCGCGAAAGAGTATGGCGAAGAACTGGAGAAAATATCTTGACTGCACAAGCTCTCAAAGAGAGCCCTTTGGTGGTGTATCAAAAATATTCTGGGGAAGTATTTGCTTTGTCATCTGCACAGAGTTAATCCATATTCGGCAAAGACTACCTAGAGAACAATATTCAGCACCATGTAATGCTTTTTGCATCGCTTTTAGGGAACAATTTCATGTTCATGCAGAATACTGCGAAACCACATATCGCTAGACAAGTTTTGGATTACTTACGAGAGGTCAATATCCAGCTCATGGACTGGCCACCATGAAGCCCAGACTTAAATCCGATTGAGCACCTTTGGGATGCTCTATAGAAATCGGTAAGGCGTCATTACCACCCTCTGGTAATCTCCAGGAATGGGAATAAGCTGTTCTTTTCGACTGGGATAATATTCCTCCAAGAAGTAATCCTAAATTTGATAGTGAGCTCACCACGGAGAATCCAAGCAGTTGTCAAAACTAGGGGAGGTGTCGCGCGTTATTAACTTTTATTCTTTTATTCCCTTTTTTTGTTTATAGAGTTTTTAAGATTTCCAATAATATCGTTTTGTTTCTGAATTTGTAATTGAATGGAATTAATTTTTTTTTTCATAGGTTTATATTGTTTTTAATGATACTAAGAAATAATTCACCAATTCATTTTTTTTTTAATCATATAGAATTATTTGTGCGGTGCCTTAATTTTGAACATGAATTTATATTAATGTCCAATTTGGCCCTAATTTAAGTAAAATGTGTTAAAATTTCATCTTTTCAATAAAAATTATAAAGCACCTTTTGGGACTCCGGTTTCTATCGTAAAGGGTAAGTTACTGAGGTAATATTCATGACCATATAATTGATTTGTTGCCCAATTTTTATTAGTGTACTATTAACAATACAGTGAATATAGCTGTTTAAATTTAATTTTTCATTATCTTTTTACCTTTGGGATTTAAAATTCTGCCATTACGATATTTTTTGCGAACTTGCTTTGTACGGCTTGCCAAGCCCTAGGAGTTCGCCAACCACCTGTTGGGAATCATTGATGTAGACTATAATTTTGGAATCCCAACATAATTTTAGGCTTAGAAGAAATTATGACTTTTGTTTCCTTATTAAAAAATCACCACGTGATCAAAGTAAATAAGTGAATCTTGCCAAGTTACCAAAACAAACATTTAAAAACCTCTAGCATTGTACAACTTGGTTAATGTTTTGATGGTTCTTCTACAAAAAAATCAAATAAAATGTATTGCGTATTTCCACGAATCTGTGTCGAGCAGATATCTCGAGCACGTATGCCAGGCGACTGACTTGTGACTGTGTTGGATTGTCTAGTGACACTGAGAAGTGGAGAGGGCGTTCCTAGCGCAAGCGACAACGTTATTCGCTATATGTATGGAACTAACGTTTATAAATGAATCCTTACCTACCCTAGTAGTATACCATAGCGTATTTTGTAAAATTATTTACAAATATACAGGGTGTTCCAAATTTTGGTAACCTCCTTCAACTTTTTCATTTCAAATGAATTGCTATTTTTTATTAATCATTTTGATAGCCACTTTATTTAGCATTTATCCAAATCCAAATATTTTTTTTTTCAATTTTGTAAAATAGAGCCTATATTTTTTATATTGCTAGCAATTTCCTTGTAGAATTACTTTCAAAAATAATGCACTACTTATTTCCAGTATTTTCGAATAAATTACACTCTTATGGTAAATGTACACTTATTGGTACCATTTTTAAGGTAATTTTATAAAACTGCTAGCAAGATTAAAAAAAGAAAATAGGTTCTATTTAAAAAAATCGAAAAAAAGCGTTTGAATTTCGATAAATGTTGCACGACATATTTAATACCCTGTATATATTTTTACATTATGCCACCTTGAAAACATATAAAGTGCTAGTCTCTAAATTGTTAGCAAAAGAGTAACTCGCGACACTAAAACTGTTTTCAGCCTAAGTCTTAAAAAGTCAGAGTCTGCAACTGTCAACATTTTAACAAAATTGCAATGTAGCCAAAAGTAATTATCAAAAGTACACATAACCGTATATCATTGCAAAGCTAATTTAAGTGGCTATCAAAATGTTTAATAAAAGGTATAGTAATCCGTTTAAAATAACAAAGTTGAAGGCCGTTGCGAAAATTTGAAACATCCTGTATCTTTGTAAATAATTTTACTAAATACGCTATGGTATACTATGTATATACGTACAGAAAAACCCATTTCTCCATCTTTGGTAGTTTTCACGCTAAATTCCACCACACTAATGGCGCACCTGGTATATCTGATATACTAGGATAGGTACGGATTCATTTATAGGCGCGAGTCCCATACATATTGCGAATAATGTTGTCACTTGTGCTAGGAGCGTCCCTGATTCGCTTCGCGCGGCTCCCCACCTTATACTTTCATAGAGGACAAATGTTGTAACACTAATTTAATACTTGTCAATTTTTTTGTGTGGTAGAAAACTGATCGATAATAATAATATATTTCTCTTTACACCTTTATTTAGAAAATCCCGCAATATTCTAATAAAAACCATCAGAAAATAAAAAATTAACTAAAGGCGATAATAATACAGTTTTAATAAACAACTAATAGTTGAAAATAGAACGTAACTTATATCTATTGTTCGAAACTGATTAGTGGTTCATCATCAGTACTTTCGATCACAATCGTCACCTCCCAAATCCGATCCAAGTTGCACTCGTTTGTCCTAGTTTCTTGATTTAGATATTTATACAAGAAAACAAATTTGGCTGTTTTTGCAGAACCCAGTTTTGATTGCACCAAACCAAATGATGAAGACTCCCTCAGGCCCGGCTGTTGCTGCATTAGTTGATAGATCACATATTTCCATAAACTTTAGCTTCTCAGATGGCCATCCATTTTCAATTGTTATTAATTTTCACCAAACAAGTGGCAATAGAATACGAAACTGTGGTCCAAACATGTACTTAGGAAATGGTAAAAAATCTGGTTGAATATGGTTGAAAAATTTTGTAAGCTTCCTATTTCTAAACTTGATATTCTACCACCCACAAAAACATCAATTTCACTTAGTAGAGCACTCAAGAATTTCAGAGTAAAATCCATATTCATTGAACAACATATAGTTAATATATTTAAATAAACTTACTGTTTCTGTACAAGTCATTTCTGACAGCGCACTTGATGAAATTGCCAATGTTCACAACAGGCTTTTTCCTATTGTGTTTTCGCCTGGGTTCACTAAGTTGTTTTCCTTTTCGAAGATCAGAAGAAATCCTACTGATGGCAATACTTATACCCAATGCTGTGGATGTGAGGAATACAACAAAATTAATTACAATACAAAAAAAAAAAAAATATTGCCTCTCGTACATTATCTAAAGGCAACAAAAGTCCGCTACTATCACACTCTGCTTAGAAATTTGTAACACGAGGTGTAACTTACGATTTGTATCGACCAAAAAACGCTTTCGACATAATGTGCTATAAAACTTACACGTAAACAAGTGTAAATAAAGCACAACCTGTCAATGTAACGCAAGTCATTATCAATGCAACCAACACTATTTAAAATGTATTGTTGACATTTCTACGCATTTAAATGTTCCTAGTTAGATTTGTTGCATTATATACTTTGATCTGACGTCTGTCCATGACGTGCATCGCTTCTTAGCGTAAAATTCGGCCTCCCTGTGCCGATGTCAAAATTCGCCTCAACCTACCGCTTACCATCCGGACGCTTTCCACGTCTCTTCCAAGATCGCTACACACCGGTTAGTAACCCCTGCTTTTCCCCATAGTTGCTTCTTTTCGCCTGTCTCGCGTCCCTCTCCGACCGATGGACGACTTTCCCACTAATCGAGGACGCCGCTAGCGGGCGTAGTTTCTTCGATCAGCTATTATTAATATACAATTTCTTAATTTGCCAGATAAGCTTATAAATACCGAAAAATACGATTTTTTTACATTGTCTTTTTTATATAACAATAAAGATAGGAAATATCTGTATAAGAAAACAGGAATAATTAATTAGAATATAAAGTTTCGCCCAGACATGGACACACGCCCGGCGTGTTTTCTTTCCACTACCGCGTCGATTTACCGAACCCCGGTTAATATACTAGCGGCCCCTCGTTTCTAACGAAATTGTGCCTATGTTGTAGGCAAAGTAGCCCCCTTTCGATCTAGGTCGATCGCAAGCCTTCATCTGGCTCGTCTTTTTTTCGCAAATCCCCTACAATTTGCTCCCTTTTGACCCTCTTTTCCGTCTCTCTCGCGCCTATGAACGACGGAGCTATAACCGAGGATGCAAAAGAGGTTACGTGTTTTTCAAAATCAGATATAATTAACTAGTAATGGTATATCAGTCCTCTTGTCATTGCTGATTTCCGTCAATCTTTCAAATAAAAAATGTTAAATTGGTAAATTTTAAATTCCCGTGAAGGATTTACATTACACCTTGCCGAAAATTTACAACCACAAATAAACTACACTGTTTTTTATTTGTCCCCGTAATTTGTCAATTTTAACAATAAAATATAAACTGATGTGCGTTGACATGCGAAAAATAACAGTGGTAAATTAGATTATCTAAATGTTCAACACACTCTAGTGTCTCTTTGCAAAGGATATTGCCATATATCAAGCACTAAAAAGAGTAGAAATAACCTTTCCGCAGAAAAATATATTTAATATTTTGTTCTAAAATGTACCTAAATGAAAATGTTGAAATATTTACATGTTCCTAACCAATTATGTTCGATACGTCTTCTATTCAATATTACAGCAATCCGCATAAAATTTTCACTTATTCAGTAGCGATTCCGTCGACGAGTCCGCCCGGCAATAGTCTTGCGACGATACCAACGGGCGTTTCGAGTTCGCTGCACGCACTCAGACCTCAAGGACCGACGATCACGCCGTCGCTGGCCAATCACGTAAGAGAGGACCTCACCAACCACGTCAAGGGCTGGCCCGCCGATATCCTAGAAAAACAAGTAATGCGCACCAATTCTACGTTTTTCGCACGTTTTAGTAACTCGTTCGTTTGTTTTTCTGACGCAGGCGCAAAAGCTATCAGAAGAGGCGCACATCATGGGTAGCATACAGTGTTCAAAGGTCTCGGCAGATCTCAAGACTGCTAGATCGCTAGTACGACTTACCGAAATACAAGCTACCTTACAAGAACAAAGGTAATGACTCTTATTTAATATTATTTTACTGTAATGAGAATTGATAAGAACCTTCATTTAATTTCCAAAAAACACGAGATAATATATAATTTGTTTTACATCCTGAAACACCGACATCTATACAGGCTGGTCCAGTTTTTATCTATGAAAATATCACTGGCGATTTTTCAAGTAATTTTAGACAAGAAAGTTTTAATGAACATATGCCTTCCGAGCTTTAGTTTTCAAGATACAAGGAATTCAATATTAAATAGAAAATAGTTGTTTTTTTAAATATTAATTTAATTGCAATAATTCGAAATTTATCACAGTATCAATGCTAAATGATCTCTACATTTTGGTGCTATCAGTGAGAAGCTATTCAATCCAATGGTGGAGATCTGGGCCTAGTGTCCCTTTTTAATAAAAATATTTTCTACGCCACTGTCTAAAATACAATTTCGGTTATTTTGCTAAATTCCTTGTTCAATTTCAACGAAAAAATGCCCTTTGCATTTTTTCGTAGCATTCACTGTTTTAAAAGTATTCTACCATGTATGAACCAAACTTTCGACAAATCTTTTGATATACGATAGTAGTCTGAATAGCTTCCAGCCTAACATAAATAAGTATTTTTTTTTGTCAAATTGTAGTTGGCATCTTGTTCTACAAAATAGGCGTTTAGGAATGTGATGTCCTCATTCGATGAAAATCTTTGTCCTCCCAAATAATGATGCATACTACGCCCCCATTATTGTTTTTCTTTTTTCAAGATGGTCGATTAACACAACTCCACTATTCCAAGAAACAGTCGCCATCACTTTCCCAGCCGATGGAACAGTCTTTACCTTTTTGAGAGCCGATTCACCTTTCGCAGTGTTACGCCAAAACTGCCAGTCATTTCGTTTAAACTGCTTCATCGGGGCTTTGACAATGTTCATTTGAATGCGTTTTTGGTCCTGAGTAACCAAGCGCGACACCCAACGCGCGGTTAGCGTATTCACGTTCAAATCTTCAGTTAATGTATGACAAATAAACTTACGAGCCCCCGTTTCGAACGAAAATACGCTATTTTATAGGAAAAGTAGTCCCCTTTCGATCTACGTCGATCGCACGCGTCCATCTCGCTCTTCGCAAGTCCCCTACAATTTGCTCCCTTTTGACCCTCTTTCCCGTCTCTCTCGCGGCTACTGACGACTAATCTGTAACTGAGAACGCAAAAGAGGTTACGTGATTTTCACAATCGCATATTATAATTAATACGTTCTTTCAAGATGCCCACAGCCTCCGCTAACTGTCTAACCTTAATTCGACGATCGTCTAGCACCATTCAGTGAACTTTTCCGATGTTATCGGTAGTGGTTGCAGTATTTGGCCGTCCCGAACGTTCATCGTCAACCAAGCTGGTACGATCACGCTTAAATTCAGTTGCCCGAAATTTTACAATGGTAAATGATAATCCAGAGCCAGCCCCGTAAACAGCGTCCATCCAGATTTTAAATGCAGGAATTTAATTACGGCTGGATATTTGACTTTTTCCTTTTTTACAGAAACACGGCTGAAATTTTAAAAAATTTCTTTCAATTCATGTGCAATTATTTTTACGAGAATATTTTTGACGAGTAACGCCATCTTCATGTTAAGACTTGAAACTTTTCAGACTACCCCGGTAATGTCTTGTTGTTTCTTAGTTTTATAAGAATCTACAGGTCTTTCGTTGTATGATGGCGAGTTCTGGCGCTGTCCGAAGGTACTGTCGGACATCGTTCGGGAAAATTCAAGTTTGAATGCAACATGCAGTGGCGTATCCCGACTTATTTTTTAAATTATATTAGTATAATAAAAAACGACTATAAAATAAGGTCTTGCATTTCCACCGCGCATCTGAAGCGTTCGCCATCCTATAACGCACAAACTGTATATGGTAATGTTTTTTTATTCTTTTGATTTGGCGAGTTGTGTTGTCTATTAGAATAACTTCATCAAGTTTTGGGACACCCTGTATAATGAAGGATCCACAAAGTTTGGAAAGTTTATTTTGCAATTAAATTCTCACCCAAATGTGTACAAATATTTTGACATAATATTGTGTAGAAAGAAGACAATAAAATTTCTTCGATACTCAATTACTCAAACATATTTTTTTTTCTTTCCCAGGATACTCTTTCTTCGTCAACAGATAAAAATGTTAGAAGAATTAAAGTCCCAGAATTCATTCATGTCCGACGACACTTAGTGACGAAGTATTTTCACAGGATTTTAGTGTTTAAAATAATGGCTAAACATTTTCATTTAAGTGAAGAAAACAAAGAAAAAAGAAAAGTACGCATACCACCACATAATTTAATTCGTATTCTAAATAACGCCGGTGTACATTTTGCAATCCTTTTTGCAGTCATCCGATTTAATTACATTTTTTCAGAGTTTAAAAAAAAAAAGGCAAAACAGAGAGCGAGAGAAAGAGATGGAAAAATACTTGCGCAAGCGCGGGACTAAATAGAGGGCCTATCTTGGCATTTTAATTTAATTTAGATAATATTTAAAGACTCCTCCCGATCTAGGTAGAGGTTATTTAAAAAAAAAAAAACAATTAAATAAAGAAGAGAAGAATATGTGACTTTGTATTTGTATTATAATGGTTTTATGTTTTAGAATTAGAAAAGGAAAAAAAAAGATTAATACTTCTAGACATAGTTTCTTTCCCTATTCAACTACACACTTCGAAAGAGAGAGATAAAATACCTTAGATGTACATTTTCGTTTGCTATACAAAAGATAAATCGTAACGAGATGAAAAATATCTAATTATTTACTTTATTTACTATTTCTACCTATTACCTATTACTACTACTACTATTTCTAGTGCTATTAACGTATAATAATAATGATTATCACTAAATTGTTCTGTTGTTGTAAATATTTTCTACTTTTTAATTGTTTTAGATTAAAACAAATGAATATGTATTTATATATAAAATGAAAATGGTTCAAAATAAAAGAATTTTAACCTATATATGAGTATAGTAACTTTTTTAAAAGGCGCGATGAAAAAAAAGTACAAATGAATCTTAATTTTTAAACGTAATTGATCAATATCGACAGCAACACATATACATAATTTAATATATCTAGCTAAGGATCGAGATTTTTTTTACTACCTAAATAAATAATTAATTAATTAATTAAACCCTTATACATATACATACTACATACATACATTAAAAAGTGAAATGTTGTCGTGTTAGTCCCGAAATTTGTTACGATAATTTATATTTAGCTTTATTTATTAATTTATTACGTTTATATATGTGTGTTATGTGCATTATATACAATAAATGAGAAATTGAATAAATTTATATGTAAATTAGCCAACGATTCCATTCTTTATGATGTAAAAGTAAGGATCTGGTGATGTACGATTAAAACTATTCGTAATAGTATAGAATTTCATTGGAAATGTTTAAATTTCACTAGATAATTGATAACAATTGAAATACGAATGCATACGTATCAACTATAAGAAATCCGTAAGAATATATGTACTTTGACAGCATTTTTTGACAAATGACAGTTCACAGGTAAAAGGTGTTAACCTAACTTCACATTTAAAGGCTCACACTACAAGCACTTCGTCCTAGTTACTAAGAATGTAGACATCTGAAGCTATTAACTTTTACACTGTAATACAGTAAAACCTGTCAATAACGGCCATCAAAAAAAGAAAGAGTATTGGCCGTAATTGTCAGGTTTTTCGTCTTACAAATAAAATACATAATTGATTTTTAAGATTTTTTTCTTTATTTTATTAATTAAAGTAAATATTATATAAATACACATATGTATACGAAAAACTGAAACTATTTTAATGTATGTAATACAAAATTATAGATACATATATGTATACATATAATAAATAATACATGTATTCATTATTTATACATATTATTACAACATATTCATGCGAGAAAACATAATTTGTTAAGCTTTTTTAAAGTATGGTTCAATCTTTGTTTGCTTTAAATTTTTTAGCTTCGATTTAAAAACCACAGCCTTCACATGTAAGTAAAATTCGAGAAACATCCATAAAAATTTCACCATTGTTATTGCACAATAAATAATTCTGTATGTCTCTTAATTCTGAACACATTTCGCTCATACTAGATAAAATAGATTTTGGAGTTTCACATTTGTCCACATCACTATTATCAGAGTTATGTTCTTCATCATTATTGCACAATTCTTCAACAATTTCTGTAATACTGAAGTTAAGGCTCTCTGTAGGCACATGACTATCAACAGAAGCATATTCGTCTAAATCCAATTTCGTTACGAACTGTAGGAAAGAATTGGGCAAGGGGTATTTCGTCTTCTTCATCAAACATTGTATCTTCTTGGATAACATCAGAGAATCCGGCCTTGGAAAAACATTTCTTAACTGTAGCAGGAGATACCTTTTTCCAAGCAGCTGTAATCCATATAAGTGCATTGGGTAAATTTATATGTCTTTTTCAGAATTTTCAAAATCACATTCACTGTCAATAAACGTTAGAAACCTTTTAATCAAAAAATGTCGGTAAATCAATTTGAAATTCTGAATTATTCCTTGATCCAAGAGCTGACAATGCAAAGTGGTGTTTGGCGGCAGGCGGATTTGTTTAACATTTTTTAATGGAACTTTAGAATGTGACGGGGCGTTATCCAAAAAAAGAAGCACTTTTCTATTTTGTTTTTTCATTTTATTGTCAAATTCATGCAGCCATCTTGTCATAATTTCCGTTGACATCCATGCCTTTTTGTTAGAAACCCATTCTAAACGTAATTTGTTAACATGATTACCCTTAAAACAGCGAGGATTTTTACTTTTTCCAATTATTAATGGATCTTCTTTCTCACCTTCCATATTTGCACACAGTAAAATAGTCAAACGTTGTTTTGCTGCCTTCTTTCCTGCACAATTCTCATTTTTTAATGCAAATGTCTTATTTGGCATGGCGCGGTAATAAAGACCTGTTTCGTCGGCATTAAGGACATCTCGAGGAGAATAATTTCTTAAAATCAACGGTAACTTGGTTTTCCAGTCCTCTATATCGTCCAAATTAACCTCTGCGGACTCACCACAAATTGATTTAAATATTATACTGTGTCGCCGGCAGAAACTTTTCAACCATCCATTAGATGCTGCGAAATTTTCCATCTTTAAACTGCTTGCTCTCTTCAGTGCTTTTTGTTTAAGTAGCGGCCCAGATATTGGAACTGCTTTATTTCTGGCTTTCCAAAACCAATTGTAAACGACTTGATCCACTGCCAATTCTTCCGATTGCGGAAATTTTCGTTTTTGCTCCAAGTTAACACCTTCCGCAACCACCATCTTTTTTAATTCACCTTTGTTTTTCATAATATCGTTAATTTGTGTTTTTCCAACCCCATATTTTTCGGCCAACTTTCGCGAACTTATCGCATACTTTTCACTTTCCGCGATTATATTTATTTTGTCTTTTAGCGACATACTTAATTAAGAACCTTTCGAATACGGAGACAACTTTAAACTAATCAAGTAACCGAAAGAGCCTTTCGAATGCAGAGAGAATTTTAATCTAACCGCAAGCATCTGAAAGACCACATTATATGTGAACTTGTAGAAATGAAGGCGATCTCTGTTTGATCAAACATAAACGTGCACGTATTGCGCCGGCAATTTGCTGTCGAGGCGTGTTCGGGACTGAGATCGCATTCATCGCACAAATACGAAATAATATTGGGTACATATTTCCATCAATAAAGATACATCATAAATAGTCCGACCGATATCGACAGGTAAATTTCTATGAAGATAGGCCGTAAAAATTTCGGTTTATTTGGCCGAGGTCGTTTTATAAGGATGGTCGTAAATAACGGGTTTTCGTATATGGGAATTTCCTTATTGTCTATTCGGGGAACTTTGAAACTGTCCATTACCTCAGGTGGCCGTTAACACAGGTTTTACTGTATTTTTTAATTATCGTGAACAGCTGCTCAAACTAGGATTGCCACCTTTTGTACGTGTTTGACGAGGACAAACCTGCTACGTCAAGATTAATGTCGAAATAGATTACTAACAATAAGTAACAAAATTTGAAAAAGTTCTTTGTTATATGTGTTTTATATTACAAATAACTTTGATAAATGATGCAAGATTTAATATGTATTTATTAATAAGGCGGGTATTACAGTATAAAAGATCTTTGTCAAAGACTTTTATAAAATACTTGATAATATAGATTTTATACAAGTCAGATACAGAATCAATGACATCTTTGATAACCCTTACGCTCCCAGAAATTTATTCAGGTTACTTTTAAGTGATTTTGATTTTTCACCGATAAAATTGGTTAAATGTATATAGAAAAATTTTAAAAAAAGGACATCTGACAGTATCTATTTACAGGACATGCACAATGTGCCTTTGGGGAGTCAACAGATGCAGTAACAATTGTTATATAGTTCTTAGAAATTATATAAGTAAATGAAAACAGTTTTTATTTTTTATGAAACTCTAAAAAACACAGATAGATTTGGTGCATCGTATTCCAGATCTGGCTATCGTAATTAAAGGCCCGACATTGTAAAGAATGTTTTAAGTTGTCACTGCATGGCCAGTGATCAAACGCATCATATCTCACATCCTGGCAAGGCATTGGTGCGGGAAACTCTTTTTTTCATCCCTGGTATCACACTTATGTTCCTAAAAGCAGAGGTATAATGATTGACAATTCACTGGTATGCATCAAATTTGCTTCAAGAGTGAAAAGAACTGATTTTAGTCAATTGAGATGCTCTGAATTCAGATCTGTTTTCAATTTTTCTCCATCACAAGTTTTTTTGTAATTTTAAAAAATATGTAAAAATTTACACATACTGCACATATAGAGACATATAATGAATTTAAACATCTATATATACAGGCTGTCTCCAAAATGTTTGGACATAGCTTAACTACAGACTCCTAGGATTAAAATGAGAAGATTTAACCCAACTTACCTATATCCAAAGTCGCCTCGTTAAGTTGGTACAAGACGTGAAAGTTATTTCTCCGGAAAAAAAATCTTAAATACATTATAAACAAAAAAATACAAAATGTATGGCATGGCATGTAATGCATTCTTTTATTAGTGGCAACTACATGGTCTTAAGTTATAGAAATTGTTCAACATGGCCACCATTTTCTTGAATGCATAGATTGATCCTACGCAAAAAATGTATCTGTACGTTCTGCAGCATTTGTCGATTATTTTTGATTGTTTTTGCAGCGTTTTGAATCCTAGCCCAAAGCTCATTTTCTGTATTTACAGGAGTAGAATACACCATGCTCTTAAGTGTTCCCCACAAAAACGAATCACAAATATTTAGATCCGGTGATCGAGGCGGTCATTTTACCTGTGCGTCAGCTCCTCTGCCAATCCATCTATTGGTATACTGTACATGAAGGTGGTTTCAAACATTCCATGTAAAAACCACATACTCTAAGAAGTAATGGTAAATCCTCTAGTAATTCCGGTAATGTATTCTGAAGAAAATTTAAGTACATTGCACCATTCAACCTAGCAGGCAAAACAACGGGGCCTATGAGATGTTCGCCGATTATTCCTGCCCATATATTAAGTCGAAATTGCATACAGATGTTCGTTGTGTGAATTTGTTATACCTCTTCGCGTAAAGCACGCTTCATCGGTGAACAGAATTTTACTATGAAAGTGAATATTTTCAGCCCTTCTTTCTTGAATAAATCTGCAAAATGTTAGACGCGATTCGGGATCTGCTGGTAAAAGTTCTTGCACACTCTGACGGTGATACGAACGCAAACCTTGCTCTTTAATAACACGGTGCACTACATCTTTTGAAACTCCCAATTGACGAGACAAACCACGAGTACCTTTTTCAGGATGTTCTAAGGTATTTAGAATTTCTTCTTCAATTTGTGGATTGCGAATTACACGAGGTCGTTCACGATCCACTGATTACTGATTTCAGGCTTCCAGTTTCACGAAGACGTCTCTCAATTCTTGCAAATGTTTTATGATTCGGCACCTGACGATTTGGAAGTCTTTCTTGGTATACTCTCACGCTTTGCCGACAATTTCCCTCACAAAATCCGAGAACCAACAACATATCAGTTTGCTCATCATAATACGCTGCAGCCATTATCGTCAATACACTCAACAAGAAACTCAAAAAAACAACCTCGAAATTATTAAAACACGTCCAACTACAAACAGAAACCAAACGAAGATTCACGTCTTGTACCAACTTAACGAGGCGACTTTCGATATAGGTAAGGTTGGGTTAAATCTTATTTTAATCCCAGGAGTCTGTAGTTAAGCTATGTCCCTACATTTTGGAGACACCCAATATATATTTGGTTATATATTTTATAAATAAGCAAGGATAAACTAATTCAATGTAATTATAACTGACAGTTTTAAAATTACCTAGTGGTTACACCACATTTGAGACCTTTTGACGTTCTTCTAAGGCGGTCGGAGGAATCTCTCTGTAGGCACCGGCAGTAATCTGCCATCATTGTTTCGTTACAATGCCCCTGGTATCTTGTTTCCATGGTTTTGATGTCCCGGTGGAATCTTTCACCCTACTCCTCACTCACCGCACCTAGCATTTTGGGAAAATAGTCGATATGGCTATATAGAAAATGTACTTTGACACTCATTTTACAGTCCAAGTCTTTGAAATGTTCCAACATTTCCCCAACAATTTCCCTATAATTTTCAGCTTTATTGTGCCCAAGAAAGTTTTCGGTTACCCTCTTAAACGCCGACCATGCCGAAGCTTCGAGTTCATTCATCGAGGATGTGAAAACTAAGTCTCATGAGTTCTCGTATTTGTGGTCAATCAAAAACACCGGCTTTCAGTTTCGCGTCACTCTTATTTGGAAATTTGGTCTGAAGTATAAAGGAATATTGCTTTCGTTACTTAAGCTTGTCACGAACTGTTTCATAAGTCCAAGTTTTATATGAAGAGGGGGCAACAGAACTTTTTCTCTAAAAATCAGGGGTTCATACAGTACATTTTTTTTCTCCTGGTACAAGATTTGTTCTTAGGGGCCAGTGTTTTTTTCTCAGTGCTGCTATCCTGCACGCAAAGAAAACAGGGATAGTTATTGAAACCGGATCGTTGGCCAAGAAGAGTCGCCAGTAAATCCCCCCTAAAAAAACTTGACGCGATAGAGAAAAACTAAAAACAGATCTGAATTGACTAAAATCAGGTCTTTCCACTCTTGAAGCAATTTTGTTTTTTAAACATGCATACCAGTGATGATAGCAAGGACTGTGGGGTAGTATGGCAAACAACACTAAGTATCGGCACACTTCCCACCACACAAGTTATTAATTAATTCAGAACAGCCGTTTCAAGGACTTGTGGGTCCTCATCGTCAACCGTATTACCAAATTTGGTCATACGGTTGCGTTATTATCAGTTATCTCAATCATTATTTCACAAAATTGATCTCGCCTATCAGGATCATCTTCCAAGAACTCTTAGGAAAATTGTCCCTTATAGGGAGGCCACTTTCGCTAAAAAAATTCCAAACTATTTTCTGACTGATTTCACGATTAGCTCTGACCAGTTTGTGATTTCTGCAGAAACAAGTCTATTATAGACTCGGATAGAATTTATAGACCTCTAGAAATTAACAAAATCTATTAATGTTCAATTTATTAAAAAAAAAAACAGAAAGAGAACATAATTTGTAGAACAATCAGTTAGTTATAAATTAATAACATAACAGTGACGTACACTCAGCGAAGTTTCTATAGTTCCATATGAACTTTTGAACAGAATATTTGGTTTTCTTAATATCTTCGGCAAATTATCCATCGAAGTTAATGCTGAACTACAAAGAAACAAACGCAAGAGAAAATAACATTAACAAATGTACTACATTTTATACTGAGAATATTTACGATAATGGTAGCTCAAAATAGCGAAATTTGTATAGGTCCATTAACACAAAATTAATAAATTAAATAATTACATAAAAAATTTCAAAATTTAGTAG
This sequence comes from Dynastes maya, assembly GCA_029619315.2. Taxonomy (NCBI): domain Eukaryota; kingdom Metazoa; phylum Arthropoda; class Insecta; order Coleoptera; family Scarabaeidae; genus Dynastes; species Dynastes maya. The sequence goes on along the minus strand of JAROYE020000007.1, from coordinate 5,836,859 downwards.
TGAGTGTTAGATCCTCTATTCAAAATAACTTCAAACATCCGGGTCTTCATACTGTCTATCAATTTGGTCAATGTTGAAATAGGAATATCATTCCAACACCTCGTTATCGCAGATTTTAGTTCTTTGACGCTATCGTACTGTTTATTATTGGCATATACCTCTCTTGCCCATATTCCCTAAAGATTTTCGATGAGGTTCAGATCTGGCGAGCGAGCAGGCCATTGTAATAAATTGATTTCCTTTTGATGAAACCACTCCTTTGTTTGTCTGGAGTTATGGATGGCTGCATTGTCTTGCTGAAATATCCAGTCTTGCGTCGGCAATTGTTCACCAAAGTCTATCAGAACCATTTCCAGAAGTTGTATATAAGAATTAGAATTCATTCGCGTAGAAATAAAACATATAGGGGTTTTATTGTTATGGGTAAAAGCCGCCCAAACAATTGCACTACCGCCACCAATAATTCGGCTCATCGCAACTTCAGTTGCGCAAAATACCATTTAATGATCTGTACCATCTCTACGGTTGTATAAAGACAGTGCGTCAGATAGGCTACAGCAGTTGCGCGGGGCAAGGCTGGCCGGCGGGGAAAAATGCAGGTATGCCAGATCGCGCTACGTACAATATCTCTCGCACCCCGGTGAAATGTTGACCAACGCGTATAGGATAACAACCTGAAGTGCAATAATCCGTTGATTAGAAGCGAAAGCCTATACGCAGACTTTGTTTTAAATTAAGACGTTACGATATTTTTAATGATACATCACCAGATTCTATTATATAGTGAAAATGGATCGTATATGAGATGTGAAGATGTGATAGGATATATTTACCTCAGAAAATATGTGAATATTAGTTGCCTCAAAGACGTGTGTTGAAAGCAATACGAAGATGTACATTGAGGCAAGCGCCGAGGCTGACTAAAGATTCGTCAAGCAATTTCAAATACAATTCCATTATTTGGTCTACTTAGTAGGATTTGCGACTATACCAATTTATCCTTGTATTGGATACAGTGTGATTAAATTGTTAAATACCAGCATTCTATTTTTTTATTATTAATCTACATACAGTCATGGACAATTTTAGATGAACACCAAAAAATATATAAAAATTTTTCTTATATGATTAATATTTTAATTAGCATAAACATGTTTAGCAAGATTTTGTGCTAATTCACCTACAATTTTCCTTTTTTTTTCCTAAATTTAAAGAAATTTTTAAAAACTAACATTTCATCCAAAAATAAAACTGATAACCAAGGCAATCAGCAATGAATATTTAATGTTTGGTACACGGGGAAAGATAATATCGAGAATTGGCCTTAACACTACTTGCAACCTCTTAGGCATTCCTATAATCAGCTTATCAATTTGGTGAATTTGGTCCCATTCATTCAATAGCGCATTTCTAAGTTCTTACAGTGCAGGATGTCTATGCCTTAATTGTCTCCCAAGCCTTCCCAAAAATGCTCTATTGGGTTTAAATCTAGGGACCTCGCTGCCCATTCCAATGTGTTCAACTAGACCTCTTGCAAATGCTGAGTAACAATGCCTAAAATGTGAGGTCTCGCATTATAATGGATCAAAAAAGATGTATGGGATGAAAGGCACAACAAGGTCTTCTAAAATGTCTATCACATATCTTGCAGCTGTTAAAGATCCGCCTTCTCTCTGTGCGCGCTCCCTCAACGATCCTCCACCACAAGGAACTCTTTCGACACTACTTACATTTGGCATATCTTTCACCTAATTGCCGCCATACTCTTAAACGGCGCTATTTATTGGCCAAATAATTGAACAAATTTTTGACCAAGAAATCGCTAGAAATATGCTCCTTTACATTCTAAGAAATCGTACCGATGTTTGCTGTTTTACACGGTACGATAAAATCGAAGATCAACTTGTTCAATTAATCGACCAATAAATCGTGCCGTGTAAAACAGGCTTTACTCTTCCATCATCTGGCCGGAGACAAAATCTGGACTCATCACTGAAGAGCACCTGACTCTAATTCCTTATACACGTTGCGACACTGAGCGGCTGTACATACGGGCTTTAAATTACAACAGTGGAATACTATGTACGTATGTGCATCGTGGCGATTGTGACTCAGCGCCCGCATCTCCCATCCCGGTTACACTCGTCTCACCCAGCAGCGTATGCCTTCAGTGCGTTAACAGAGGCAGTAGGCATAACTTCGTGAAAATGAGTTCTCATATTTATGTTGTTGAAACCAAAAAGTAATTCTAAATAAGAAATGAAAAGTATTCTGATGAAATAAAAGAAAAGAAAAATAAATGCTCTACATAACTATGTGCAAAATAAATAAAATTCTAAACCGCTCTACGACAACGTTTCTAGCTGTATCTCCTCTCGCATCCGCCCTGGCTCTATCGCACGAACTCGTGCTGGCGAATATAATCGATATATGCGCTGTTGTCGAACTGTGTTGTTTTCTTCCTGTTGTATGTTCAGCCGATCTGTGTCGCAACGTACGCAAGCTACCCTGTGTTGCCCCGTTAACAATGGACCTTCAGCAGGTATATGTGAAACTATTTCTGATTCCCCGATTCTTCGTTTTTTTGGCTTTTATACATGCATTCACCTGACGTACTTGTTTAAGGCCTGCTTCTGATCTCTGAAGCGGCGGCAGTCCCATTTCTGAGCACGTAGCTAACGATAAATCTGTCGTCTCTATCTATTTGTTGCTCTTTCGACCGTCCACGACGCGTTTTGTGATATCCCGTCTGCCGATGCTGTCGCACAACATGAAACATTCAGTATTTCGACTACTTCTCGATAACTCACTTTCGAATAGAGTGACAGCTCTAGAAACCTCAACCCCAGTAAGATAGCGCATCTTGACTTAAAATTGCTTATCCATAAACGTTGACGTTAACAAAGGTTGTTTGAAAAGAAAAATGAAACTTGCCATAAGAACTTTTAGCACGTCAATCTCACAAAACGATCGGAATACAGGTCATATACAGGTAAATAAACAATTATGTTTGAAATTGTTAAAAACACACTGGACCTTGATTAAATATAAAATATTACTCGGTATCAACGAATGCGTGTCAAAAAATTGGCTTAAACCATTGCTGTTATAAAAGTAAGTTTTTTAGTGTTCCTCTAAATTTGTCCACGAGTGTATATTGTCAAAATTTCGCCAATGTAATAAAAATAATGAATCCGATATTATCATTTAATCACATTGTATATACCGGTTGATAACTTTTATGTTAGCCAATGCAGATATTTTGACAACTAAGGGATTCAATGTAATATAACATTTATGGAGGCGTAAACATATCCTCTCTGTATTGGTTAAAATAAAAGTCAATCATATCGTATATGTTTTCTAAATGGAAGGAATTTAAACGAAAACATTTTAAGGATAACATGTGATACTGACGTCAAAGTTGTTACGATATTGTCTGTACTTTATTTACAACTGTATAAGTATATGTTTGCCATCTTTAACTTTAAACAGATTACAAAAGAGAAACATTTTTTTTATATACGCAGGCTGTCCCATAATTGAAACATTTCAACTGTTTTACTTTCTTATTATTAACGATGCCGCTATTTTGTGTATTTATGTATAATATTCCTCTATTAAATGTCTTCGTTATTTTCTTTATTATTTTTTATTGTTTTATACATATTAACCTTATCTTTGTTGTACTTTTCTATTCTTGTAATTACGAGAACTCGTGGTCATTGTTGATAATAACGAAGTGAAGTTTTTTTTCTGTTGTAATTTATTCATGATTTTCCACGTAACGATAAAGCGAAAAATGCATCAGTGTTGTTTTATTATGAGAGAGAATATAGATTATGTATGTAAATGTTATACCTACACTAAATTTAAAAAAATGATGGAGAAGAGCAAGCGGAATTAAAGAATGTCAAAATGAAAGCGAAGTCGTTTCTTCATCATCGTCTGTGAGAAAAAAAAAAACAATTGAGAGAAAAATTAAGAAACACAAAACATGTATTTTATGCTTTACTTTAGCACATTGTTTAGTTCGGCAGAGATGTTAAGTTGTATAGTTGTCTCCGTGTATTTGCGTGCATGTCACTGTTATATATAGTCTTATAAAATCATAAAATGTTCCAACAAAAGTAACATTAAAAACTTTTTAATCTAAATGGTGTTTGTTTTTATTATTACTGCGATTAGCGCATGCCCAGAAATGATCTTTATATGGATCTTAAATATAGCTTCCAGAGCTGCCTTTTATAAATCTTTGATGGTCACTTATTTACGTACACTGTATTATACGAGGGACACGCTATATATTTTGAGATCCCACAAAAGTAGAGAAGTTAGAGCTGGCAACACTGCATTTCTAAATACCACCATCCTTAAGTAGTAAACTCTGACTGTCAGTTGAGTCGCTGCTGTCATAGAGTAGACGTGGTAGGTAGGATTTGTAATCGAAACATGGACTTGTCAAGAGAACATGTACGCGCAATGATTTACTACGATTTCAAGGTCGGTTTAAGCGAACAACAAAGTCTTGAACGATTGCAACTCGCATTTGGTGATGAAATTCCTTCACGTGCAACTGTGTTTCGCTGGTATAGCGAATTTAAAAGAGGACGGATATCGCTTGGTGGTGAGGAACGTAGCTGTAGGCCCTGTTCTTCAGTTACCGCTGGAAACATCGAGAGTGTGAGACGTATGATCGACGAAGATCCAAGATGCACCTATCAAGTGATTGAGGCAACTCTTGGTGTTGGATCCGCAACAGTAAATTCAATTTTACATGATCATCTTCGGATGAAAAAAATTGTTACTCGTTGGGTGCCACACACTCTTACCGATTTCCAAAAAGCAGAGCGAGTAAGAATCGCTCGGGAAACATTGGAAATGTTAAATAATGGTGGACATCGCATTCTATCAAAAATAGTAACAGGTGATGAAACTTATATCCCATTTTACGATATTCCTACCCGCCAGGAGAGCCGCGCGTGGATCCACGAAGATGCACCAACACCAATAATGGCCAAAAGGCAAAGGGCTGTCAAGAAAGTTATGTACGCAGTTTTCTTCCGTAGTACCGGATTAGTAAAAGCAACGAAGCTGGAAAATCAACGTACAGTCAAGGGAAACTGGTACACCACAAAATGTTTACCTACAGTTCTTGAGTCAGCCAACATTCGCGGGTTAATGTTGCATCACGACAATGCATCGTCACACAGTGCACAGCAGAGAGTTGAATTTTTACGTGAAAATAAGGTAAAAGCCATTGAACATCCGCCCTATTCGCCTGATTTGGCCATGTGTGATTTCTGGTTGTTCTTCAACCTAAAGAAACATTTAGGTGGTCGACGTTTCACAACAGAGGCTGAGATAGATGAAGCAATTCATCTATTTTTTGAGAGCATTCCAAGAGATGACTGGCTTCACGCTTTTACGTTGTGGAAACTTCGGTTACAAAAGTGCATTGATGCAGGAGGAGATTATTTTGAACATAAATAAAATCATTTTCGTAAAAAGACTTGTAGTTTTCTTGTATCTCAAAATAGATAGCGTGACCCTCGTACACTCGCGGCACCAGAATAGTTTACACTTACTTCATTTATTTAGCAATGATGTTCTCAAATTTTTATGTAAACGGGCGTATTAGGTCTAGAAGGGGTTTTTTAATGCATATTTGAAGTGGTTTAAGGTAAGTTGAGGTAACTGCACCCCTTAATAGGCTTAATTGATCTTCAGAGCAATAAAAGTCAATCCCAAAAATGAACCATTTCACAGTATTCAAAAACACACCCCGCAAAATTAAAAAAAATTCAAAAAGTATACACGATGACTTTTCAGATAGTTAACAAATCACTTTAACTTTTTCGCTTATTTTGTTATGGTAAAATGTAACATTTCCGCTATTAACTGGTGCGAATATAAATTACACAATAAAATAAATTATAAACTTTATTACGGTTTCAGTTTCCATTATCAAGATTCTTAACAAATTAAAACATATGGCTTAGCACAGTTCTTAAATTTTGAATTGGGAGCATGAGACATTAAATAAGCAAAATACTGAAAATTCTTCATTGGTGTTGTTTCCTTGTTTCGTCGTAAAGTAACCGATATGTTGGTTCCTGTTCTGACGAATATTTTTCTTTGACGCAGTGTCACGACCGGTTTCGGCAGTTGCCAATATCAAGTGACTGGTGGTCAGTGTTGCCATTCGTGTAAGTTCATCAGATACTAAATGTTATAGAAGAAAGTACCAAAAGACATTAAAAAGTACTAATTTTGATTTTGACAGCAATTTGTAATGTATTTAACAAAAATGTTAACAATTTAAAAAGAATAAACAAAAATCTGAAGTTTTTATTCAGTTGGGAAGTCGGGGAAATCAATATCCCCCTACTAGATATCGCGTGACTGGTGAGCGCAATCTTGTGGACATAAGATGAGCAAATGTTTATTTGATTTTAAAGTTTAATAATACGAAGTTTTCCTGTCAAATAAAATTTACATTTAGGCAGTTATCGCGATCTTGAAAAACAGAAGAAAAATGGGAGACATAATTAAACAGTATTCCAGGAAGTGACAAAGTAAGTTACTGATGCTACGTATTTGGTCAAATTTGACACATTTTGCGAATTAACGACATATTATTCAGTGGAAACTTTTAATTGCATCTAGGTGTACCTGGTCACGCCATAATTTATGTCTCTTATAAAGTGGAGTTAATTTGCCAGAAAAAAGAAGAAAAGTTTGAACAAATTACTGTATTTAATTAAGCTATAAATATATAAAAAAATAGAAACTATTCAAAATGTCCACCTCTTGCCTTCACACACTTCTCCAAACAATCCGACCACTCATCTATCGCCGCACGCACTGCTTCTAGAGATATCGCAGCTGCTGCTGCCGCTAAATCAGACTTCAAAGCGTCGATATTGCGATGAGTTTTAGAGCAGGTTTTTTGCTCGAACACATCCCACCATCGATAATCCATGGGGTTAGGGTCGGGGCTTCCAGAGAGCCAATCTTCGGCCGCGATAAACTTCGTATGGCACTCCCCACCAAACCATGACTGAAGCTGGATGATGGCCTCTTTCCACCCTCGGGATGTTTTCAGAAGCTTTCCGAGAAGACATTTTGACGGTTGAACTTCTACCGTGAAAATTTTTTCGTCGGTGAACAGAATTTGTCGATATCCATCTTTAGCGTGTCGATGCCACAACCTCTTCGCTCTTGTTGCTCTAGTAGAATGCAGAGCTGCTGTCACGCGATGTCCTGTGCTTCAACGATAAGCTCCGAGTCTCAGATCTTGTTTGATAATGAATCTAGGTGGGATTTCCATTTCACCAAAGCCATGATGTTCTGTTTTCGGAGAGGATTTCGTCACGGCTTTGATGGCTGATGATGTACTTGAAACTCGTGGCCGCCCGTTCCTTAGTCTGTCATCAACTGATATTTCGATGTAACGTTTTATCGATCGGTGAACGAATTTCTTCGTAATACCTAGCGGTTTCAGGAGATTGAAAATTTCGACTGGCGCCTTGTTACTTATAACAGCGACACGATTTTCTTTCAAGCCTCACTCCATGTTCACAATAGGTTCTATAGAAATAGTGAGAATTTTTTGAGACCTAAGAGCTTATTTATATGACGCAAAAAGAAATGAACATTTGACGCTCGATTTTCTATTATTCGATTTTTTTAAAATAGGGACAGAACTTATGGCTAGACTAGGTATATTAAGCCACTTGTTAGGAGTTTATTACATTTTAGACAGACATAGTGAATAAGAAAACTACGAGGGATGATCGTAAAATAAGGTTCCCAAAGCCCTACAGCAGCAATAGGACGTATTAGGCGAAATCCGACAACATTGGCGTGTGCAGCAGCTCTCCCGCTCTATATACGTACCACTCCCGTCTCGCTACGCCGCTCAATGTTGGTTAAGCAGCCGTCTGAGATGGAACTCCCGATCGCCGCTACCGCTAGGTGCGAAATTCGCGCTGTGATACGTTTTTTAAACGCGAAAGGGGTTTCGCCTATAGACATTCATCGTTAATTAACCGAAGTTTATGGAGAAAAGTGTATAGCTGTTCAACACGTCCGCAAATGGTGTAGGGAATTCACTGGAAGTCGGACGGAAATTCACGATGAAGAGCGGAGCGGAAGACCATCAGTTTCAGAGGAAATCGTTGGAAAGATCAAGAGCATACTGCTTGAAGATCGGAGGGTCACCATTCGTCAACTCGCTCTTCGGATTCCTGAGATTTCCAACACCACAATTGAAAAGATTCTTGAACTGGCGGCAGAATTTTACGACATGGGGATGCAGTAGTTGGAGCACCGTCTGCAAAAATGCTTGGATAGAAATGGCGATTTTGTCGAAAAATAGCTTAAGTTTTTACCTTTAAAGCGATGTGCAATGTTAAGGAAATAAAGAATGCTGTCTATTTTTAAAAAATATGGGAACCTTATTTTACGATCATCCCTCGTATGTTGGCAATTGAAAAAAAAAACAGTTCAGGAGAAGGGTGGAGGAAAATAGTTTAATAAAACGACAAACGTTAATTACTTACTAATTACTTTTATTTTAACTTAACCATAACAAGTTAACAAAAAGATCGTAGTTTTAAAAAAAACATAAACAAAAAAAAATCTGTTTTCTTCTTATAATTTCCTGTTTTGTCGAGTATGTACACATTATTGTTTAATATTATCGTTTTTGTGGTTGTATGAAATAGAAACAGAAAAAATATACGTAACTGTTATGTAAGAGGAATGACGAGTTCGAGACAGTTAAAACGAAGCTGTATAATGTACTATATATATGGGTATATAGCGCTGATTTGCAAAATCTTGAATTTCAAATAAAATAATACCTATACCGAAAGAAAAATGGAAACAATATGTAAAAAATATTTGTAAATAATAGACTAGGCCAAAGTAAATCTAGCATCTCATTCTATTTACTGATAAAACTTCGTTTCTATTACATAATAAAATGGGGGACGATAATAAAGGCACATTGTTGCTAAAAATTTCAATTTTAATAATACCCATCACGTATTTATTTTCCCATATTAGATTTATGGGAAAATAAATGTCCACAGGTAAGTTCTCCCAAAAAAAGGAATAATACAAAAGCTATTTTTCAAATAAATACACTCATCCGAAAGACTAGCATTACATGAAATTTTCAGCAACGTTTAATATTTTTTTTACAATAATTAGAATTAATATTTACAAGCTATAAGTTAAGTAGACTAACTCCTTTTTTTATAAAACACAATTTGTACAATTTTCATTTTATATATAATTTTCTTTAAATTTAGCAACATAACGGTTTTCAATATTGGAAGTGCTAACAATTTACTTATCACTGTACAGGGTGTTTCAAAAATGTGTTAGAATATTTTGCCCACTTATAGCTCTCATCAATATAAACAAAAAAGTCTTAATAAACTCAAGCCCTAGAACCTGTGGTTTCGAAGATACAAACAATTGCAATATTGTTAATGAATAAAGCGAATTAGTCGTTAAATATTCATTTAATAGGAAAGCATACGTACAAAAATTAACAATTCAAGTGATGTCTGATGTAAATGTTCGACATGACCTTCTTCCATTTGCAAAAAAATCTCGCGCTCTTTCGAAGTTTTTCCTGAAGATTGGCGAATTATCCCACATGAGTTTTGTATTTGTCGCTGGAGATCCTCTGTTATTTACATGGGTAACATGATCAAAAATGTAGTTATGCTTTTTGTTGAAAAGAATGTAAAATCAATTCTATTTCCGAAACGACTGCTTTTAAGACTTTTTTTGTTTATCTTGATGAGAATTATAAGTAATCAAAATATACGAACACCGTATATTAATTTTTTTCTTTTAAAACAGTTTCTGAAGAACTTCTAAAGAAGCCGACCACATTATTCGCAGAAAATTATAACATCTAGAAGACTGAAACCAATTTTTTTGAATACATAGTGAATCATCAGGTCTACTTCCACACAAAATTTCAGAAGTTCATTTAAATTATCAAGGCATACTATGATTATTTTTCGAGTTCGAAAAGAGTAATATTTTATTAGCGATTTTTTTATTAAAAATCTAATTACTTCACTGAATTCAGAAGGTCCCAAAACGGTGTTAACGAAAATTTCATCGAAATATATTTACAAAGGTTATGACAGAATAATTTTTTAAACTTAGTGCATTATTTCATAAATCCGTTTCTTACATTTACTGACAAGATAGATCAACATTTACACAAAAAAAAACAACTACAAATTAAGTAAACAAATATAATTACTTACTTAGATTTACTTCAACAATTATCAAACCTAGTTTGCAAACACTCAAGCATCAATGAAGTTACCGTGACACAGTCTGCATAAATTATTTCAACATCGTACCCTTTTTTGGATTTTACTTAAACTATATATTTTTTTGTATGAAATAACATTTAGATTGTTTAGAATTGGAGCCGAATTTTTAACAAATTTTAAGTTTTTTTTATAAATTTTGATCTACCTTGGTCAATAGAGGTTTAAGAGGCGGATTTATGAAATAATGCTCGGCAAAGTTTGAAAAATGATTCTTTCCTAACTTTTTTTACCAACAAACATATTTGAATGACATTTTTGTTAAAATCATTTTAGGAATTCAGTGGTGTAGTCAGATTTTTAATTAAAAAATCGCTAATAACATTTTGCTATTGTCGACCTCAAAAAATTTGGATGACCTTTTGGAATTTTGTGTGGAAGTAGATTTTTTTGATCGACTACATATTAAAAAGAAATTGGTTTCATGTTAATGTAAAATATGTTTTACAGGGGCGCTTCCATTTCAATTAAGTCACATCTACGTTTTTTTTTTTGATTAATATTTGCGTTGTATAACTATTTAATATTTTTGTACTTATGTATTGGTTGAAAAATAAAATTCATTACTATTATTGTTATTGAACATGAGTTTGAGTTAATTTACTTCGGATACAGTGTATATTTATCTTTCTTTTTTCTTGACCATGACGAAATTATAGAATGTTGTATTGAACAGGAGTAACTCTTACATCCATCCGAATTTATATTTGCTAGTACATCTTTATAATTTCCAAAAACATTTCCTAAAAGCAATTAAATGCAAGTTTATATCGTGTGAAGCAAAAAGTTACCACTAAATGGGAAGTTTTTTTATTAACCTTTTAATAGCGAATGTTCCCAGAATGGGAAAATACTAAAAAACCCAATCTTTATTGAATTAATCATATTATTTGTATAAAATTTTTAAAATATACATAGATGTACACTTTTCCGATTGTTAATTATAACAATTTTATGCAAATAATATGATTAATTCAATAAAAATGAGATATTTTAGTATGTTTCCGTTTTGGGAACGTTCGCCACTAAAAAAAGGTTAATATTTCAGAAAATTGTTACTAAAATAAAAGTGTTTGCATTTAGTTTAACAGAAATTTAGACATTCTAAAATGTTTGTAAGAACAAAGAATCTTTATTTGTGAAAATATCGAATAATGTTGTAAGTAAAAAATTACACTGATCCACACATATTTTGTGTCCTTTTTCCGCTGATTTCAGAAACGATCCCGAAATTTTTCTGTTTCTCTCAGTTGTTTAGTTACTCCCTATTTAATATTTGAATTAATAGTATCGTTAAACCAGAGAAACAATAATCCTTTATCTGTCTGTTATTTTATTTTTTACGTAAGTAATAGTAATGACCATATGTGCTCATCATGTGAGACGCTAGTTCAGTCTCATGAGGTATAGTACCTTTCTGAAAATCCATTTTTGCATTTCAACCTGGATTTTTACCCAGAAAATCTTGAGGCAGTAAGTGATGAACATGGGGAGTAGTTCATTCAAGATATTTCAAGTATAAAGAACAGATATCAGAGGAAGTAAACCCTTAAAAGAGACGTACAGCAATGTCCATCTCAAATGTTAGGATTCTCGTACGCCTCTAACTCGCACCGAACGTAACTATGCGAGAGGTCTGCGAGAGTCCTAAAATCGGAGATGGACATTGCTGTACCTCAAGCAAGCGAATGTCAATTTAAATAAAACATATTAGAAATGTGAATCCTCTATGACCCAAAATCTTTACGTGATACAAAAATTTTAGTTAGATATTTGAAATCAGCGCAAAAACACAATCAGATTGACATGCGAGTTCTGTGAGAAGAAAAGTTTTGTTGACTAGTGTTATCTAGCTTTATGTGCAAATATCAATTTTAAAAGGGATGATTTTTTTTCATAATTGGCGCGTGAAAGGTTCACAAATTAAGTCTTGTCTGAAAACATTATTGTCTGTAATAATTATTTTTAGGTTATAGAAATATTTTACGATAAAACGGAAATATTGTAAGACAGGTTTTCTTTAATGCAAAATATTTTTTTAATTTTTCAAATAAAACAACAAGGTTGCTTTGAAAACTATGCAGTAACTACACGCCCTATTTGTCCAAGATCTGTCAAAATGGACAATAATATAATAGTAATAATAATCAATAATAATAAGATTATGAAGAACTTTTTAGTTACAACATGAATGGATATTTTTACAAATAAGGGTACCTATTTTACTGTTACGAATATTTAAAAATTTATCAAATTCTACTAAATCAGAAGTATAATTTCACGTACGACTGGCTAAAATTTAGTTTCAAAGAATGCAGGAAATCTTAGTAATAATCTTTTGAAATATTAATAATAACAAAAATTTTTCATTTGGTGACAACTTTTTGCTCCGTACTAAATAATCATTACCTGTAACAAAAGCTATTTTAATTTCTAAGGTTTTCGCGACCGGTATCCATATTCTTATTGCTTTTCGGGATATGAGCAACGTGAAAGAAAGAAGGAGAATTAAAATGTTATCTGTGAAGACCTAATTTAGTCTAAAACTACGTCAACCTCATTTAATATGTACATTGTGTTCTATTTGCAGGTTTACGGCTTGTATGCAACTAAGATACTTCGTTAAATGAAAAGCGTTTTGTTACAGGGTGGAACCGACAAAATTCAATTTTTGAAAGCACCTTGTATATTGATTATACAGTAACTTATAAAATAGGTAAAAAAAATGATTTCTGTAGTGTTCTCTTGTATAAAATATTATTGACGTAGTTATTATTTGTTGTAAAAGCTATTTAAAATATAAAATGTATGCTAACATCGTAATTCGGAACAGTTACAAAATAAGACAGAACTTACATTCACAGAGGTGTAGACAAGCGTTTCATGTTTGGATTAAATCCTTTAAAAATATACCACGAAGTTGTTAAATATGTGCAAAATAAAACGACAATTTTTAATATAATTTCAAATGGGTTTACTAAAGTTAGAACTATTTTGTTTGTTAATTGAAATAATTTACAAATCTTGCCAATTACAACAATTCCTTTTTTGTTTTATGATCGCCAATTTCTTTCAATGCCTACTATCAAACGGATGTACATTTTATAAAAATTTTATTTATATTATTCAAAATATAGTGTTTATTTAATCGCACCTCGTATAACGAATACACGAGGTTCGTTCGAATACTTTCGATTTCACCCTGTAATTTAGGATCCAAAAGACATTGGAATTCCGTTTGCATCAACCTTTATTCCATAAAAAAGTAGTGAATTCAATGAAAAACACCTGTTAACTCGTTATTTATGTTGTTGTGATATTTATTAAAAAAAAAAAAAAAGGAAATATAATTTCTTCTTGAAACTAGGATTATAACAAATTCGGTATATTATGTATTGTAGCATGCATAATAAATAAAATAATGCATTGGTAAACATTTATACACTTTGTTTTAGCTAAACCATTGTTAAAATTATATACAAATTTTTAGCTTTTATTTCGCTCGTTTCAGAAACGAAATAAAATCGATAACAAAGGAGTGAGCCTACCATATAATATAAAATATTAAAAAAAAAAGAAACCACACAGACAAAAGCGATTTGAAAATAAAAATATTTTGCTATAAATAATTTCCCTAATTAAGTTTTTAAGACAAAAGAGATTGTGTTAAGAATTTTTTCATTTATTTTTGATATATTGCTATATCTATTGCACTGCAATAAATAAATAATTAAAAAAAAAATCCCGTTTAATTTTTTTTTTATCAGAAATAGATTGTATAGTCTAGATTTTTATATTTATATTATATTCAATGTAAGTATAAAACAAGGGGAGCAGAACAACTCATTGTAACTTCGTTATATTTATATATTCAGTCAAATCTGCACAAATGCTTTATTTTGTCTGTGTTCTTGTCGTATCATACTCCATTTCATTTTTATTTATTATTAAACGCATACGGATAATTATGATAATAATATATACAATTATAATATTAGAAAAAAGAGGGAGCGGGGGGCGTAGTAGGGGGCGGGGAGGGTACGGCCTGACCCATAAGAATATCACAGTAGTTCGGCCAATGTGGCTTTTGTTTTTATCGTATTATAAATATATTATCAACTTTTTTTTTTCATTAATTTACTCTTCTTAGAAAGAAATTCTCGCACCTCATTCGTATCGTCACACCTATTTTTTTGCGAATGAGAAGACACATCCATCGCGTTCAATAAAAAAAATTCTACATTCTATGGATCAGACCTATTTTTTTATTTATACTTTTTTTTTACTATATTTACTTGAAAATTCTTTCTTTATCCTACACTTAACTATAGTTCTTTTATTTATAGTTTCCTTGCTATTGCTGCGTCATCTTGGTTTATTTACGCTTTATACACGATGTTACGTAAGGAAGAGATTCTTTAGAAGTTGAACGAAGAAGAATAACGTATTTTCTGCGATGAAAATAATTTAGGAATATACTTTTTGTTTGGGATGGAGATCAAATAAATTTCATATACGATTATAATAAGTAGACACTGCATTATAGTTTTATAAATATTCAAATAAAAATCGGGGGAAAAAAACACTATTATTTTGATATTTTTCAAACGTCTAATGTAATCCACTTACTTACGAAACACCCTGTTTATATTCAAGCGAGTGGATGAGTTTTGAGTGTGGTTCGTCTCTTCTGTTAGCTACAAAATGTAAATCGCAAGGAATTTAAACGTAAACTTAATTACCAAAAGGAAAAATTATATTAATTTTTTGTTGTTGTGTAATATAAGTAAGATTTTGTAGAATGAAGTCGTTTTACCTGCGATTGTCCTGGTTATTATACGCTAAATAAAGCCAGATTCAACTTTGACGCTGTAATACATGAAGTGTAGGCATCGAGTATGAGCATTCCACAAATCCTTTAAAATAAAATGCAAATATGTTGATAGTATTGACAATGATCTAATCAAATTTAATGAACTCATCATTATTTTAAAATCGACCCTTCAAATTTTGAGACGTAAAAGACGTTGTAAGATAATTCAAATAGTTAGGATAGTAAAAAAAACAACTCTTTTTGTGATGAAAATGATGAGTAGATAACTGAAGAAACTCAGGTAGAATTACAAAAATCAATATAGTGCGTGATCCATTTACTTTGACATATCATTGCCTTAGTGAGAAAAGCGTGTAGCTCCATTAAAAGGAAATTTACAGGAAATAAAAAAAAACTATAATGATAGCAAGGACTGTGGGGTAGTATGACAAACAACACAGAGTATCGGCACACTCCTCACCACACAAAATATTATTAATTAATTCGGAACAGCTGTTTCAAATGCTCACTGGGCCCCCATTTTCAACCGAGTTGCCGAATAAATCTGAATGAGAAAACTAAAAACTTTTTCTTTAATTCTACCATGCATGTCTATCCCTCCTCTCGAGGAAAAAAGAAGGGTATATATGTACAAATGTATCTAAACACGTATCTGTGTATATCTATTTCCGAATACCTACTTTTCTATTGCTTAACTCTAACATGCTGGGTATATGTGAAGCGGCCAATAATTTCAGGTATAGACTCACCTACGTACAAGCTATCCAAATGGCTAGTAAACGAATACAAAAATTTACCCATCAAAGTAGACAGCCTAGAAGTAGAAAATTTACTAGATTTTGCAAATAAGGTCAATAATATTGAATTAGAAGAAGGGGAAATTTTAGTATCGTTTGATATTTGTTCTCTCTTCCCCAGCGTACCAATCCCAGAAACCATAGAGTATTTAGTTGAACCCTTAAAATTTAACAACATTGACGACGTCAAAATCGCGGAATACAAAAGACTAACTTCTCTTTGCATGAACCAAAACCGTTTTCAAATAGGGAGCAAATATTATGAACAACTGGAGGGTACGGCGATGGGTAATCCACTGTCCTCGTTCATAGCCAACTTGTTTATGAGTAAATTTGAAACGTGTTTGAAAAAGGACACCGTGTATTTCCCTAGAATTTGGCTTAGATATGTAGATGATATTTTCGCGGTTTTTGACACTAAGAAAAGTCCCGGATTTCCTCGCTACACACAACTCAAAATTCGGATCCATTAAATTTACAGTAGAAGAAGAAGTGAACAATCAACTCCCATTCCTAGATAGCCTAGTAATTAGAAACAATAATAAACTAGAAATAGTTATCTATAGAAAAGAAATAAGCACTAATAGATTCATTATGACCGATTCGAACCACTGCGAACAACATAAAATGGCCGCGATTAATTTCTTAATTAATAGACTAGTGAAATTTCCCTTAAACCAAAATAGGTACAAAAAAGAGTTTAAATTCATAAAAAATGTGGCTATTTATAATGGTTACTCGGCTACAGATGTTGACCGCATCCTTAAGAAAGTCCAACATAGGCATTATGTAAGAAATTCTACGACCTTGATACCGGTAGCAACTCGCGACAAGAAATTTGTGAAACTCCCTTTCCATAGAATATCGAAAGGCATCAGTAAAGTTTTTAGGGGACAAGACATGAACGTATGTTTTAGTTCACGAAATACACTTAAGAACCTTCTTGGTAATCTAAAAGACAAACCGGACATGAAAGAAAGGTCGGGAATTTATAAAATTGCATCCAACGACTGTGATAAAGCCTATATTGGACAAAAGAAACGAGCGATAGGTACTAGATTTAAAGAACACATGAGATGCTATAGATTCGGTCGAACAGGAGCGTCAAGTGTAGCTGACCATATGAATAACACAGGACATGTAATCAAATTGGAAAACCTCAAATTAATTAAAAACGTAACTTCACTTCGGGAATTGGACGCATTTGAGACAGTGTACTTGAAAAAACAATCGCAGCTCCTGAACAAGGAGAATGCGCCACTTCATTTCTCTTACTTGTTTGATTTATTAGGGTAAAAGAACTTTTCAGTCCACACTTGACGAAGACCGAATCTCGGTGTTCTGCAATTTATGTGTTGATTTTGGTATCCTTAGAGTGCGTAGATAGAGTTAGCGGGAAGTAACCTTCCTTTCGTCTCGCTCTATTCTACGAGGGCGGGATGACACCCTTGGCCGTTTCACATATACCCAGCATGTTAGAGTTAAGCGATAGAAAAGTAGGTACTCGGAAATAGATATACACAGATACATGTTTAGACACATTTGTACATATATACCCTTCCTTTTTCCTCGAGAGGAGGGATAGACATGCATGGTAGAATTAAAGTAAAAGTTTTTAGTTTTTTCGTTGAGATTTATTCGGTAACTCGGTTGAAAATGGGGGCCCAGTGAGCCTTTGAAACAGCTGTTCCGAATTAATTAATAATATTTTGTGGTGAGGGGTGTGCCGATACTCTGTGTTGTTTGTAAAAAAAAAACTAGTTTTAAAATTAATTGTTTCTCATTTAGAGGCTACTCTAGAATTTTAATGATTTTTGGGAGTAAAATAATTCTGAAAGCGTTATTAGATAGCAGTTAAATCTCATTTTGCATTAAAAAAAAAACGGACTTACGTGCTTTTCTTGCCAAGACAACGATATACAAATATCCTGAAAATACTTCGCTTTATGAAAAAGGCTTTATGCAAGAGTCTAAGCATATAAAGGGAAAATTATAATTTTACTATTATATTATCGGAAGCTGTGTCAAGGTCACGTGAAGGGCAAATATGCTTTTTTCTCAAATGGAACATACCAATTTTTTAATAAATTCTCTAAGATCAATCAATTTTGGGTAAAAAAAAAAAACAAGTAAAGCATGATACAACTTAACAAAATAAACGAAAATACAAGTTAGTAGTTCTAGAGATAGAAAATTAAGTTGAAAACTTTTACTCAGCTCATTATTCTAATGTAACTCGTGATGTATTTGACAGAAACTGCCGTGGACATTGAACAGGACCGAAAGGACCTCTTCTATGATTTGTTAATCCTCCTAACTTGATATTCTTAAATCTCATCTGCTGTTGCACTTTTTTTTTTGTTTGAAATTGATTGTTCTTTAAAATTTTATTTAAAAAAATAGAATTTGACGTTCACGTAATTTTGACGCACGACCAGAATCGTACGACTACAGTCGCATGCGTTAAAGCCGTCCGATTGTATCAGTTTCTTGGATAATGAACCTAAGAACTTAGTTAAGGTTTATCGGGCATTATAAGCAACAATTTCGATATTTAGTTGTTATCAATCGAAGACGAACAACACCCAAATCCACCAATCAAGTTTTGCTTCGTTAAAAATAAATGTAGGAGTGACACCTTTATATACTGCATATTATAAATATATCGACCGGTATAACCATTCCGTATGGCCGTTATATCGGCGTTTCGCATCTGAACGACGCAACTGTGAACATTCACCATTGACGTACGCGTTAGACGAAGGTACAAAGCCGTGTATTCGATCGTTATATCGTATATATATAAAATTCTGAATAAAAACAACGTTATATTACAAGGTTCAATCGAAATCGTGAATACACCTTTGTTTTTTTTTTAATACGAATCTTCACAGTCCGACGTAATGCTAGTTTTTTTTTTTTGCTATTATTATTAATAATCTTCCATGTATATAATTATATATTTTTTGCATCTTTTAATTTATTTGACTAAAAAAAAGAAATAGATAAAAGAAAACAACATCCAACGTTTTCTCCGTAAAATAATCATTCATACTCTATTAATACCGTACGTCCCATTTACTTCTTTTCTTATACACTTTAATCTTTATTTACCGCCAATTCTCATCGCTACAGATTGATTCTTTTACGGGAAACAGGATGCGAGAGATATATGCACACACGTTAGTTTTTTTTTTCTTTAAGGATGACGATGATGCTGCTTCATGACAGACAGAGATGATCGTGAGTAAAAAACAAGGTTAAATAATAAATCTGTCAAAAATTCACACGCCAACAGCACACTTCGCACACCGCACACAACATAATCATCGTTACCATTTAGCATTAAGAAAAATAATAATAATATAGTAGTAATAGTAATAAACAAACACACGCGCGATTTCTCTCTTTCTTTCAACATGGCTCTTCTGTTGTATGTATATGTTGTCATCTTCTTTTACACACGCACAACGAAATACTGGTGCTACTCTTCGAGCCGTTCCTGTACAACTCATCGGTCGGTGACGGGTGCTGATTGACTATCGATGTGCTCTTCTGACTGCCTTGCGCATCACTCTAGAAGACTTGTCTCCAGGATTAGGTTGTGCACTGCAAGATTTGGTACGTGAAAGTAAGTTTTATTTATTTATTTATTTGGATATTTGGTGGCCAGTTTCCAGTCTATGCTCGGCCAGTGCGAACCCGGCTACACGCAGCAACCGCGTACATCGCTCGTGCTGACTGATCGCTTTGTTTCACCGACCTACATACTACCGCACGAACGTGGAATCTGGTAGACACCAGGGCCTTCCAGATGATTGCAGTCTTTGATGGGAAAGTTGTCTGAGAGCTTGAAATTGAGTTTGAAGATGGTTTTTATGTTGTTCCTGGAGAGAATCTTGCTGATGCGATCGGTGACACTTTGAATATAGGGTAAATACGCTTGCTTACGGAAATTAGGGTTAGATGAGGGAAGTTGCTGTGGAGAAGGGTTGGTGTAGCGCTTAATGGTAGTTTGAATATCTTCCTAGAATAATTATTTCGGATCAAAGTTTCAGTGGCGGTTCAGTTCTTGATGAAGCGAATTGGGTTCGGATATGTAAATGGCCCTAATACATATTCTTTTTTCCTTACATCTTCTTAGTTATTAGGTTTGTTCGTTTGTCTTGCTCGCGTTAGTTCTAGAGTGCGATAGGATTATGATCACGTGATCGTTTTGATTGCTCAGAACTACTCTAAATGGATACAAACGAACAGTACAAATTGGTATTTATATAGTATACATAACCTAAAAGATTGAGAATGGTGGCAATTGGCAATCACGATAGTATTAAAAAAAATCCTTATTATTTATTAATTGTTGTACTTCACTCTCAATGATTACAGCGGATGTCATTTTGTATGAATATGAAGTAAAGTTGGGTTAGGCAAATAATGGAATGACAGCTGCACTGAACTGCACAAACATATTCCACTTCCTGAGGAGGTGTAAGTTTGTGTAGTTCAAAACTGTCGGAAGCTGCCCAACATGCACAAACGAACATGGGATTGCCAGTTTTTTTTACAAACGAACGCGCAATTTAGAAATTCGAGCTACTCCGCATTGCACTAATTGACAAACGAACAAACCTATTCTTTCGACAATGTGAATATCAGGACATTAGTGAATATGGCATTTCGAGAGTACATAACACATGGGCTGAAAAGTCCCGGGCCTAACACATAGATGGCGCTAGTTTTATTGCATTCACCTGTTTTGCAGTTAGTACTAACCTTAAAAAGACAGCTGTTAACATTTCATGATATTCTATTCATTAGTTTGTGAGTTATTGTGCTAAGAGTGACGCTACTTTTGTTATTTCCAAAACAATGGATCAAAAACAATTTCGTGTTTTAATTTTACACTGCTTCTTGATGGGAAAAAATACCGTTCAAGCGAAGCGATGGCTTGAAAAGTGTTATGGGGACTCCGCTCCA
The DNA here is from genome assembly GCA_029619315.2 of Dynastes maya. NCBI lineage: Eukaryota > Metazoa > Arthropoda > Insecta > Coleoptera > Scarabaeidae > Dynastes > Dynastes maya. Next base: position 5,815,878 of record JAROYE020000007.1, on the reverse strand, counting down.
TCAGAAACAACAATAAAACGTTGGTTTGCTGACTTCAAACGTGGTCGTAGAGACATCGATGATGCAGAACGCAATGGACGTCCAAATGAGGCGGTAACGCCAGAAAACATCAAAAAAATCCACAAAATCGTTTTGAATGATCGAAAAGTGAAGTTGCGTGAGTTAGCTGACATCGTAAAGATATCAAAAGAACGTGTTGGCTTTATATTGCATGAGCATTTGACTATGAGAAAGCTCTGTTCAAAATGGGTGCCGCGTTTGCTCACTGTTGACCAAAAACAAGAACGTGTTGATGCTTCTGAGCAGTGTTTGGCCATGTTTAAACGTAACAAACCGGAATTTTTGCGTCGATATGTGACAACGGATGAAACATGGATCCATCACTTCACTCCGGAATTAAAACGATCGTCATCTGAGTGGACAGCAACTGGTGAACCTCGTCCAAAGCGCCCGAAAGCACAACAATCGGCTGGAAAGGTTATGGCCTCGGTATTTTAGGATGTGCGTGGTGTAATATTCATCGACTATCTTGAGAAGGGAAATACCATCAACAGTGAATATTATATAGCGTTACTGGAGCGTCTGAAGGCCGAAATTGCAAAGCAACGTCCGCATATGGCGAAGAAAAAAATTTTGGCAAAACTACATGAATTGAACGTCGAATTGCTCCCACATCCACCGTATTCGCCAGATTTGGCCCCCAGCGACTACTGGCTGTTCGCAGACCTAAAAAAAATGCTCGCCGGTAAGAAATTTCGCTCGAATGAAGAGGTTATCGCTGAAACTGAGGCATATTTTGAGGCAAAAGATAAATCGTTTTACAAAAGTGGTATTGAAATGTTAAAGCGGCGCTGGAATGATTGCGTTGTTCTTGATGGAAATTACGTTGATGAATAAAGCTAATTTTGAACAAAAAAAAACGTGTTTTCTTTGTCAGGCCCGGGCCTTTTCAGCCCATGTGTTAATATAATGTCACGTGAAATGACAAAGTGTATTTCTCATTCTACACAGTTTTATCACGGAAGTCAAACCTCATAGGACTAGTATCTGCAGAAGCAACGTATACAACGCCGATGAGAGTGGATTTAATCATTTTGGCTTCTTTAAACTGATATATAAATGATGTTAAGCGATTGAAAACAAACTCGGAGATGACGCTTCCCTTGTACTAGAAACCGCAATCGAATAAGATGCAAGTGTAAACGTTTATATTAAGCAAACCACACGATACTTCTTGTAATAAATTTGCCATACGTACCTGAACGTAGCTGGCGCTGCTCCACTAGTAAAATTAAAGTTAGGCTTAAAATCTGAGCCTACACTACCGCTAAAATTGAAACCGCCAGTATTGGGAGGAGGGGGCTGAAAAAGAAAAAAAAAATAGGAGATTAGACAAAACTTTTGAATAAAATGATTTTAAATGTATACAGTTTGATCCGAAAGTACACCTTTTTACTATATCAACAATTAAATTTCATAGTTATTAGGCTATAAGTGTATGTTGTCTGCAATTATTGTTTTAACAAGGTTTTTTTCAAACGTCCTCTTAATATTTGAAAATTACAAGCGCTCGAAAGATGTAATTTTAAAGTTGCTATGTTTTGCCATATTCCGCTGAACTAAAATAAGAATTTATGACGTAATATTAAATTTACCCGAATAAAAGTGTACTCACTCCGTTTGTTTGAAATCCACCGAAGTTGAAAAGTCCGGGATTAGGAGCGGCAGGTGCCGCTGCATTCGGCGCCGCTTGTTGAGGCGCGACAGCAGCTCCAAAATTAAATCCAGTCTTCGGGGTCGCATTAGCACCAGCCCCGAAATTAAAGATAGGTGCTCCGTTCTGATTTCCGGTGCTCTGATCGAAGCCGAGCCCCGTTTGCGCAGGCGCGGCGTTAGAACTCGCTCCAAAGCTCAAGTTAGGTTGCGCGCTCGCCTGTCCAAAATTGAAGCCTCCAGGAGCCGGAGCGGCCGACGGCTGCACTGCGCCGAAACCGAATTTCAACTGTTCCGTTTCCGGCTTGTTTCCCTGACCGAAAGAGAACATTTTCGCGGGAGGCTGTTCATCCCTAACGGTATTATCATTACCGAAAGCGGGAACTGCTGGCGCGGTTTCGACGGTAGAGGGGGCAGCGAAGGCGCCAGCAGTTCCTTGGCTCGGGTTGTTAAAAAGATTCGGCGTGACGGAAGGTGTGGGATTTTGCTGAGGAGTCGCGTTTCCGAACGCAGTCGGTTTCGGAACTAATAGCGAAGGTTCGTTGGCGCCAAATTTAAAAAGCGGCGTCGTGGTTTGCGGAGGAGTCACGCGGAAGATGGGCGAAGAGGTCGTTGAAGTGGGGATAGTTCCCGCGGGATTAGCACCGAAGGTGAAAGCTGACGTAGAATTCGCTTCTTTACCGAAGATATTTGACGATGCGGAAGAGGTCGGTTCCGTCGGTTTATTCGAGGGTGTACCAAATATACCGGAAGCGACTTTAGTCTCTCCATTCATGGTGTTATTCTCGTCCTTCTTACTTTCATTGGCGCTGGAATTTTCCGCGGGTTTCAATACTTGATTGCTGATAATCTTCACTTTACCATCCGCTTTTCCGCCTGTCGCTTTCAAATTATTACTACTATTACTACTCTCTTCTATATTAATAATCGGTATGGCGTTTTCACTTTTTTCCTGAGTTTGTTTTATCCCGAAAGTAAACGTGGGCGTCGTAGTCGTCGACGCCGTCACAACCGAGCTGGTATTGGTTGTCGTGGCGGCCTGTCCGAAAATAGAAGTTAAAGCGGGCGTGGAACTCGGTGCGGTCGACGTAACTTCCGGCTGCTTGATGCCAAAGGTAAAGCCCGTCACCGTAAGCTTTTGACTGGGATCTAATCCGTAATTAAATAACGAGATAGGTTTAGTAGTCTTCGGTATATCGGGATCCGGCGGTCCTATTCGCAACGCGTCGCAGCACTGGCATCTCTCTTTATGCTTCGGATTTCGCACCATACAAGTATCGCACACCCATTGATCCGCTGTCTTCTTGAAGTTCTCGCCGAATCCGCTAGATGTCGCAGGCTTAATGTGGGCCGGTCGCGGCGATTGACACGCCAAACATTTCGGGACGTCGTTCTTATTTCTGATCGAACAGGTTCCGCATTCCCAAGTATCCGGAGGGGGGGCGAATTTAAGCCCGAAACCTTGTGGCGACTTAGAATCCAACTTGATTAACGGTCCATTCGCGGTGGGTTTCGGATTGGTGCACGCTACGCATTTCTGGTCGGAATTCTTATTCCTAACGAAGCAGGTTTTACACTCCCACATATCCGCGCCGAGCAATCCGGCGGCACTCTTGGTATTGGTCGTATCAACCTTCACGTCCTGTTTAGGAGCTTCGCAAGCGACACACTTGTTCTTATCCGCGGGATTAATAACCAGACAAACTTTGCAATCCCACTGTCCGTCCGCTTTCTTGAACTTATCCCCGAATCCCGTAGAGGTTTGCTTCTTCCCAGTTTCTTGCGGTTTACTCGCTTCGCATGCGGCACATTTGTTCTTCGTGTTTACGTTTCGAATAAGGCATACGTTACATTCCCAGGTATCGTTGGAGAGCTTGAATTTCGCTAATAAATCATTAGAATCCGCTTTGAAGATCTTCAATGCGTTATTGGGGAAGACGCTAGCGCTCCCTAGAGGTCGATTCTCGCCATTATTTTTTAACATAGGCGTTGTTGTTGCTTCCGTGGCAAGGTTAGATTTCGTCAGTTCTTTTGTAACGGGCTCTTTTGAAATTTGCGGCGCATTGCTGGTTTTATTCGTGGGCGTCGGATCGGAAAATATAAAATTATTAATCGCGCATATAGATTTCAAATTTTCAGCGATAACCAAGGGATCGGAGAACTTAAACTCGGTAAGTTTAGAGCGTTGAGACTTCCTACTTTCTGTAGTGTTCGATTCGACATTATTATTGCTCTTCTTGCACGTTTCCAACGTTGTAACTTGTGATTTATCGATTTGGATGGTTTTTTGGGTAGCGCTAGTTTTTTCAACCATTTTAACGGAGCTGGTCGTGGTGGAGGTCTTCGCAGTTTCCGTTGCGTTCGCTTTGAGTATCGTAGAAGTATTTTTAGTAACCGGCTCGATTGGTGGAAGCGAGAAATCAAAGCTGGGTAACGTAGTGATAGGAAGTTGTACGTCGGGTAGTTTGACCTCTTCGACGGTTCTATGAGGTTCGTTTTTCTGCCGGATCGAACAAATCTTATTCTTAATCTTATTCGTATGCTTCGCGGGAGCATTCGCGTCATCCTCTAACGTTCTAATCTTATACTCCTCCCTATTCAAGACCGACTTCGAACTATTAGCTAACTGTCTAACGGACTCCGTGCTATCCTGCAATCTCTCCTTCAATTTCATCTTGAGTAAATCGGGTACGGTGGGAACCTGTAGCTCCCTATTCGAAGCGACCCTCTCCCTCGCTAGATAAGGATTTACCGACCTCTTTCGGTTAGGATTCGTAGGATTGGGAATCTTCTTCGCATCCGATATCGGCGTCGTATACTGCTCTAGCGTATCTAGGATCCGTCTAGCCGTTTTGCTTAGGGTCGTGTTACTTTTCGAGGTGTATCTTACGTTGTCGTTGACGGGTTTTATCTGTACCGAGTTCCGTGCGGCGGATTTGTAATCCGAACTGAGACTGGCCAAGGATCTGCCATAGGCGGATGCCCCGCCATATGTCGTACGTCCGCTGTAAAACGGCGAGTTTAATATCTTCTTACTGGCAAGTGTGCGGTCGACGAAGTTCGGCGAGCCGAAGACGGACGAATTGAACGAGGGCTGTCTGGAGCTCATTGAGGGGTTGAGACTTTTCGGGCTGGTGCAACGGTCGCTGAACAAGGATCTGTCGTTTAGTCTGGAATCTGAAAGAAAAAAGAATGAGCGGTATTATCACGAATTATTCTGACGAACATTGCTTTTAATACAACGAATCTAAGCGACAAAACGTGGAAATAAAAATGTACTTAATGAGTTTTGGGCAAAATGATTAAACAGATGAATTAATTAAAAAAAAATACTATCTTTTAATAGCACAAATGTGTTTTTTTCTTGCAGAAAGTTAAAGATTATTTTTGAACTATTGTTCTTAGACACCTTGACAGATCCCTAAACCCAATAAAAGTCAGCCTGAACGTTGTATATCATTTCTGGGGTGGTTCCTCTTATTTGATGTTGAATTCGTTGCTGGAAATCGTTCAGGTCTTTAGGTTTAATAGTATATACAGGGTGGGGCAGAATGGACTCCCACATTTTACAGGTCAATAATAAATAAACGGTAAAAGTTAAGGAAAAGAACTTTACATTTTTCATATATTATAAGGTCTCATCTATCTACGTTTTGAAAATAACATCGTCCAAATGGCGGCCCTCTCGGGCAATACACTTACGAAGTCGCTCTAAGAAGTTCTGCATAACTCTCTCTAGTACATCTCGAGAAAAGGCAGCAATTTCCTGTCGAATTGTGTTCTTGAGTTGGTTAAAGGTTTAGGGTCGATGTCTGTAAATCTTACCTTTGAGGTAGCCCCACAAATAAAAGTCGCAGGGGCTCAGATCAGGGGATCGAGCTGGAAAGTCAATATCGCCTCTTAATGAAATCAAATGTCCAGGAAACATCTCCTACAATATGGTAAGGGAACGGCGAGTAGTATGAGATGTGACACCATCTTGTCGGAACCAGAAGGGGTCTGCATAGTGCTCTTCGAATTGCGCCAATTGGGGCCGGTTTTCGAACATGTCACAGTACCGGCGAGAATACATAGTTACGGTAACGCCATCCTCTTCAAAAAAATAAGGCCCCACAATGTCCAATCTAGAAATCGCGCACCATACGGTCATTTTTGAGCTATAAAGGGGTCTTAGATGAAGCTGTCGAGGATGTTCGGAAGCCCAGCACCGGAAGTTCTGTTTATTCACTGTGCCATAAATATGGAAATAAGCTCAATTGCTGCTCCACACAATAGGTTCGGGACGCACATTTGTAGGGATTTCTTGACACAAATGTCTCGGTCTTTCCAAGTCTTGCGCACTCAATTCCTGGACTATCATCATTTTATACGGGTGAAAATGTAGCTCATTGTGCACAATATGCCTTACAGATCGATCAGAAATCCCGAGTGCAGCCGCATGCTTTCGAGCAGAACACTTTGGAGACCGCTCCACAGACGCTCTGACGGCAGCAATGTTCTCGGGTGTTCTGATGCTCATAGGAGGGCCAAATGGTTCCTTTGGTAATGCAGAACCAATTGCCCTTAGATTTGCGATCCATTTCAGTATCTGGATCCGCATTTGGATTCAAATTTAAGCGCGTACGAAACGCTCTTTCTGTCGCTGTCGCTGATTCTTCATTTTTGAAAAACGCTTCAATCACATAGCCCCACTGCTCACCGGACCAAGACATTGTGTCGACTGGCAAACCTTATTACTCGCACGACCGGTTGGCATAGCCCCCACCGCTCTACACCCTCCCACACCAGGCCAGCGGCGCAACGAAATGTGGGAGTCCATTCTGCCGCACCCTGTACTTTACGTTTTAGGTAATCCCATAAGAAGCAAATATGCCAACAAAATATTGACGAACATCTCTTGCATACTGAAAAGGGACTCATCCTGTCGAATCCGAAAATTCGAAATCGAATTTAAAATTCGAAAGCGAATTTAAGATTCGAAATTCCAAATCTTACTTAAAATTCGAAATTGAAACTTTAATTTAATTAATTGAATTATAAATGAAATTTATTGCAAGAAATAAAATATATTGCAGTAAAATATGTATTATTATTATTAACTCGACTTTAATAGCGCATTGTTTTATTTCACAAAATAATATTCTTTATTTTGTACTAAAAACATGAATATAATAACATTTTCCGCCAGCAGAAAACTTCTTTTAGAAGATACAATATTGCGGGGGTAGAAACCAACAAGTACCTCGCGTGAACTGAAATTGTTCCAATTTTTATCATTCAGAACCAGGTTCAAATTAATGGTGACTTCTATAGCTTCAAATAATCGGCGTTATTCTCTTACTATTCTCCTGAGAGATATAATTACCTATTAAAACCTCGGAAGCGGAAAGAGGAGAACCACGAAAGGGGTCTCAGCTATATAAGCCATTGCAGAATCGAAAAAAGGCGTCGGAAAGGCATCACTCTAACATATGTTGCCGAAGCGCTCGCGGTTGAATGATATTTGTCGTGGCGTTAGAGACGGCAATTTTAAATGTGTTTTTAACATTATAATGCATATCTGATTTCTACTGGGGGATCTACAATCACTTTCTATAGGATTACTTACACCTAAACTCAACTGTTTTCGAAATATTTGAAAACATGGTTTTTGCAGTACTTGTCCCAACCTGTATATTTTTGACAATTATTCTAAATAACCTGATTCAAGATAGAGCGAACCCAAAAAGAGCAGTACATCTGACGTCATATGCGCAAAGGTACTATTTTCGTCGGGCAAGTCAATGACTACGTGGCATTTGAAAAATAGGGGTGGAATGATATCAACTGAAACCTCACTAACTTGCCAAGCTTTGATTAGGTTACAGCTCTTTATCTTGGATACATTTCAGTTGTTTTATTATTTTAGGCAGATATTTTGAATGTACGTAGGTATTAATGAAGCAAGAAAATTATATATCTACCTTTTCGAGACTAAATTATTTGGAGATGAAATTTTATCAAAATTTGGATAGATCATTGTTAAATGAGGTGTAACAACATTTTCATTTATGGATTCCTATTATTTCTCATTCGCGAAACTATTTTCGTTCTATTTTTATCCTTTTAAGCAACTCAGTTTGTTTAAGTTACCGACGCCACTAACAGATTTTGTTCGCACGGCTAACGATGATGGCTAAAGCTGGCCACGAGCGGTACCGCGCAGTAGCGTAGAGTCGACCAGGCCTCGCGTTCCACTAGAATTATTCTGCTAATAGAGATGTTTGCTGCCGCAAATAATTTCGCTCATCTTTTAAATAAAAATTAAATAACACGTGCTCAAACACTTACCATTTTAAGAGTCCTCCGTGAAATCGCAAAGTGAATAATGTCTGTTAAATATCTGCAACATTAGATATGTTTCCACAGTGTGTTTCGGCAAAACTAGTACGGCATGAGGAAAAAATGCGTTTATATGCAGAGAACGAACGTTCTATATCTAGTGACGTAATATTTGCGTAAGTAAAATAATCTTTCAAATAACTTAACGATTCTGTTGACGCACCTTCACAAATGTGTCTTAATGTGCCAAAATCAGAATTTTTCTCAAAAACATTTTTAAATTTTTCTAGAACAGAAACATTTTTTGCGTCTTCAATCGCGCATAGCTGTGCGTGAACATGTTGCACTATTTGTAGATATTGTATTCTTCTAACGGCACCGCAGGATTTTGTAATTTTTCTATTGCATCTGCTAGCCCGAAGTATTTGTCGTGAATGATTTTTAAATCCATTTTAACCTGACTATCTTGAAATTTCGACTGGCTTTTCTGGATAGCGGCAGCTTCCTTTGTATCGAATTGTAAAACCACGTTCTTAATATTGTCAAAATATTTATGATAATAAACGCGGCCTGTAACCATGTTCTCCAACGAGTTAGAATAGGTTCTGGTGGCTCTGGTATACGGGGCACAGTCTGTGAAATTCGCGAATACATTTCGGTGATTTGACAAATACTGCTTTGGTATGCGCTATTAAAGCGTCTACCTCAGGATAACATTTTCTGATACTATCCGCCACAAGATTGAGAGCATGAATTTTACACGTATTGTGTAACAAATTAGCAGAATGCTTTTTAAGAGACCGGCCTACAGAAAGCATGTTTGCAGCACCATTACTCACTAACATCAAGAGTTGGTTTGTTGAAAGTTCAAATTTGTCCAATGTATTTAACACTAACTTTGAAATTACTTCGGCAGTACACTGTTGTATTCGTTTGGAGACTAATAGAATTGAAGGTGCCGATTGATGAGGTTCCAATTTGTGTGCCATTACATTAAGAACAGAATGTTTCTTCCGATCTGTTGTTTCGTCGACACATAACCACAATTTTTGATCTTTCAACTCCGATTTTATTTTTTGTTCAATACGTTCGCGCGCAGATGGCACAATTCTTCGTAACGATGTTCGACTTGGTAATTTGCACTCCGAATAGTTATTCCAAAAGCAGATAAATGGTTCCTTGTTTAGTAAATTAAACGGTATATTACATGCGATAAACGTAACGCATAAATTAAATATAAATTTTTCATTGTCTCGTGCGCAATTTCTTTTTGAGACATGCTTTTCACTATTTACGTGTCGTAGACAATGTTGCCTGGACCAACACATTAACGGGATTTCACAGATTACACATTTAATTTTAGCACCTTCATTTATTAAGTCTGGAATTTCTGCAATAAATTTTCGAAGTTTGTCCGACCGCGGTCGTTTTGCTGACGAAATCATAATTTTTCTAGGACAGATAAGCAATTGCGCAAATGACCGGCAGCGAAAATGTCCGTACTGCTCCGCAGACGAAGTAATACTACCGTTCCTCTCGGCCCGAACTGATTCTACGCCGATGCGCGGTACCGCTCGTGGCCAGCGTTAATGATGGCATATGCATCCTCTATTTGGGTTCGCTCTAATATTTTAAAAATTATATTTCCCAAAATATAAAGGATAAATAAACAAATATTGTACAAATACAGTAGTGATCGGCTAAAACGAACCCGCTTAAAACGAACTACCAGTTGTTGCGTACCAAAACCGAGGATCCCGATATATTTGCCACAAAAATAATATTAAAAAATACCTTTTATTGCGAATCCGCTTATGACGAACTAATTTTAGAGTCTTAACAGAAATAGTTTCTGTTTAAAGGGAAATTGTTTAAATACTACATCAACACACAATATGTATTCGGAAAGCCCCGGCAACACCGACAAGAACATGTATATTGAATCCAATGTTTGTATTCTATATTTCTGATGTGTCTGCACTTTAAGACAAACGTTCTTTTAAGAAGAGGAAATATATACAGAAGAGTTTGATTATTTAAATCCGTTCTTTTAAATCAAACGCACCATTCATAAAAGACATAAATGTCGTATTATATTAATTCATATACGTTTCCTTGTGGATATTATTCTGGTTTAATTTCTCATTGCACATCGGCTTCTGCATTCATGTGTTAATTTGCAATTTAGAAGTCCGAAGAAATTAGCACATAAAAAATGGAAAACCCGAGAGCAAATTTATTGCAAAAACGATCTCTTAATTTCGTGGTAAATACGAAATGATCCGCGAAATAGAAAATGGAAAAACCCAAAGTATCGTCTGTCATGAACATAATCTCTCTAAATCTACTGTGGGGACCATTTGGAAAAATATAACTAAAATTAAAAGAGGCTTTTGAGCATGGTAGTGTAACACTTAAAAAAATCAAAAAAGCAATTTAAGACAATATCGATAATGCGCGTTTACAATGGTTTAAACAACAAAGAAACAATGTGCCCATAAGCGGTTCAGTTTTACAAATAAAAGCTACAGAAATAGGAAGAAGGTTGAATGGTGAATAGTGTAGTCGAAGCTGGATTCAAAGATTTGAAAAAAGGCATGTTATTCAAGGTTGCAAGATTGTTGGAGAAGCCGCTGATATTAATATGGACGTTGTGCCGGATTGGATAAATAATAAGTGGCCTGGAATTAGAAGACAGTATAAGGATGAGGACATCTTCAGCAGAAATAAAAACTGGATTGCTTGATAAACATCTAGATGTGACATTTAAATTTTAATTTGAGAAAAAAGAAAATTGCTAGAGAATTACAAGTCATAAAATCCACGATGTTTCAAACACATCAAACAAATTCCTGTGAATTATAAATCAAATAAAAAAGCACGGATGACTGATGATTTGTGATGTGGGATGGAGAGTTATTACAGAAGAATAGAAAAATCATTCTATTGGTTGACAACTGCCCTGCACATTCTCCAGTGAAAGATTTGCCTAATATTAAATAAGTATTTATGCTACCAAACGCTAGCGCAAAACTTCAGCCCATCGACCAAGGAATAATACAGGCATTTAAAAGCTACTATCGTAATTTTTTGCTCGTAAACCCAATTTAATTGACGAGGGTAAATCTAGGTCTAGGAATTTACTGGATGCAATAAATTTTAGTCATAAAGCACGGCAAAAAGTTACGAAGTTACGAAATCAGTAATTGCTTCAAACCTGCTGGTTTCTGCGCTTCATTTGATGAGTTTGATTCTGATGACGAATTATCACTTTCACAATGGTTGAAGAAGCAAAAATCATTTTTAACAACTATTGATTTGTGTGTCGTTGATAATGAGGTTGTAAAAAGTGTTATGCAGAATATCAATGTTAACGAATTCGTTCATGTAGATCAATGGTCGCCAACCTTTTCAATGTGTTGAGCTACTTTGATAATTTTGGAACAAACAACCTAGTCGTAAGCGATGTAAGCCAACCTAAATGAAATAATGCACAGGTAGGTGTTTGAAAAATAAACTATTTTAAACAAAAACATGTGCAGATAAAAAAATGCATGTTCAATGATAAGGCTGACACTCAGACTCATCGATAATTTTTTTAACGTTTGCAGTATAGTTTGATACAACTATTCGAATACAATTATTCAAATGTTCATCTGTAAGTCGATTGCGGTATTTGTTCTTAATTAACATCATATTGGAGAAAGAAGATTCGCACAAATAGGTTGAACTAAATAACGCTGTCACTTTCAAGGCAACACGACATAGAACTGAATATTTGTCTTTGCTTACTAAAGGCCAGATACATTTTGTATTTGAGACTAACGATTTTAAAGCTAAATCATTTTGAAACGCAATCACTGCCATTTCTGTTGCAGCGATGTCTTCCCCAAAGTGCTGCATAACACAAGTTGCAAACTGTTGGATATCAATTTCTATGAAGGGTGAAACAACAAATTGCGCCACTAAATCAATTTCGTTGAAATCCTTAAAACGATTTTTGAAGTTATCCTTCAAGTTAGAAACTATTTCTACATTTACTGTCATAGGGTTTCAATGAACTTTCAGATATCTTTTCTGAAAGAATAGGAAAATACCTGGTATCGCGGTTGATTAGGTTTTGTTCCCGAAACTCAAGCTTTTTGATAAATGCTTGTATATCAGAAATCATTTCCACTAGTTCCTTGTCTCTTCCCTGAAGCTGCAAATTAAGTTAATTTAATTTTTCTGTAATGTCCACAAGAAAACCAAAATCTCTAAGCCAGATTGAATTTTCCAGTTCCGGAATCGGTTCATCGCGTTATTTGAAAAATTGAACCATGGCAGATAGGACATCATTAAAACGTTTCAGCACTCGTCCCCTACTTAACCATCGGACTTCAGAGTGAAGAAGTAGTTCCCCGTATCGACAGTCAATTTCATCGGCCAAGGTTTTGAATAATCTTCTTTGTAACGCTGGAGCTCTAATTTTGTTCACAATTTTTACTACCAATTTCATAACGTTGTTTAGTTTTAGAAAATCGACGAGACAACAGACGGCAGATCGCTCGCCGCAGTGTTGCCGCGGCTTGTGTTTACTATGAGAATTTGCGAAATTTACGGAAGCTTCTATGATTTTTACACCTTTGTATTTTAAAAATACGTTGTGACCTACCAGAATTGCCTTCGCGAGCTACCGGTAGCTCGCGATCGACGGGTTGGCGACCGCTGACGTAGATGATCAAGTTGCAATCGTCGAATTCTTAACTGACGATGACATAATCGACAGCGTACTCAATGAATCTGTAGTATTTCATCCGTTTTGCTTATTACGAACTCCCCATATAACGAACTAAATTTCTCGGTCCTTTGCGGTTCGTTATATCCGAACACCACTGTATATACAAATATTCTAAACTTGGTAGTAATGTCAATAAAACTTATTATTGTTACCATTATTATTACAATTTATTGTAGAAAATAAAATTCTTTTGAAAGAACTATCAAAAGCATACATAAATGCAAGTAATTGAATTAAACATTTTAACTCTGTTTTAGTTATTATTACATTCGAATCCTGAAACATTCCACAGATAAACACAATTTTAAATTTTAAATATGATAAGAATTACTTAAGATATTTGTTTACATTTAATAATGTTTTAGTATTAGCCGCACTTAATATTTTTGTTAGAAAAAATTAATATCTATCACAAAATATAACTTTTAAAACTACTTTAGTGATAATATAATCGAAGCATGTGCAAAACATTTCATCGGTAAGATATTCTATTAAAATTTAAAATAAATTAGAAATAGATTGAGTAACAAGCTAAATATTTAGCTTGATCTAGATACGAATCATGAAAAATCTCTTCCCCGTAGTTCTAATTTGGCACAGATGTAACATCATTCAACATAAAAATATCTTTTTTAAAGCAAGCCCGAAACATCAATCGAGTTATTTATAGCACTGAAATAATTACTAAAACATTTAGGAGCATTTTTTTTTTTTGGTTATTGGCTTTATAAATAATTTGAATTCAATTTATTTTAATTAAATTAAACGTTTATACCTTCTGCAACTTATTAATATTAAAATATTATGCATTAATTAAAAAAAAAAACAATAAAATCATCCAGCTTAACCATAATACTATAATTCATTCAGCAATCCTGTGACCCTGACAAATCACAAAAATTAATTGGATAATCAGTCCAAATTATATAATCGCTAGCGGTTTAAAATTGCATCCGATAAAATCAAATTAAAATTCTATTGTAACCAAATAAAATTATTCGAATTACCTTTTATAATGTTTTTAACGTGAAAACAGTGGTAATAAAACTTCAAGGTGATTCTACCTGCCATTATTATGTGAAGCAATAATTTACGGTTAATAACACGCATAAATACATAATACGTTAAACTGTTAAAATAAACAAATACCAAACACGTTTAAAAGCACTATTTGCAATAGCAATTATCGTTATTTAAAAAATAATTACTTACTTATTCCGTACTTCATAGAATCATTTCCGATTTCCGTCTTATTGTCGGACACTACATCTTTACCACTAATAAGCATCGACGAATACCCACTAGTCACTGATTCACCACTATCCGAATACTTATCGCCATTCGCAACATGGTTCTGGATCGTATATTGCTTATTCAACGAAGATTTTCCCAACGACGATAAATTCTTCCTCGGTTTATATCCAGAGGGGCCAGGAATTGGCTCCGGAAATGTCAACTTGTTTTCCACATAATTTACGTTATTAAGATGTGTTTTGTTAGGCGACACATCAATCGCACTATGTATCGGTGTTGATGCTGAATGTAATTGAAAACTTACTGAGGTTATAGTATCGTTCGGTTTAATTCTCTTAGTTGGTGGTTGAATTTGAAACGATTCTTCGTCTTCATCCTCAGATTCCTCCCTATACCTTAATTGACTTTCGGTACTTCCAAATAACCTTGTCAAAGACGAGGGTAAAAATCCTGATACACGAGATTTTATTTTCTTAACGAAAGACTGGAAAATAAAAACATATTTAGTTAATCATGTGGAGAAAAAAGTATGAGAGCATGGAATTAAGAAGATTATCCAGGATATACGTTATCTGTACGCACAGGATCAAGTAATACATTTGCTTATAGGCGTTTTTACAGAGGTTAACGTAACAAGTCAAAGTCGGACGTATGAATTTCAACTTAAATCAAAACAAAATACATCGCCGGTCATAGCGTACTATGTCATTTTTATATTTGCGAATTTTAAAAAAGTTGTAGGAAGGGTTTTTAAAGGCAAACGTTCTATTTTTAGAGTCCATAACGCGCGAACAAATATATATGTACGCATAATTACCTTATTTGAGTTAGAATCGTCTAGGGTAGGAGTTTTATCGTTAAAACTAGCGTCACGGTTCTTTGCCATATCTATTTACAATATTAAGAACTTGGTAGTATTAAAAACGAAACATTTACAAAACTAAACATCTCACTGACACTTTCACTGCATGGGGATTGAAAATATGGCGGCCACTATAAGTACGGTTCTTTCACAAATAACTGCCGCGCCAAAAGCATGAGAACTGATTTGAATTTTACGCGCGAAATCTCGAATTTGATATTCGTGGGCGTTAATTAAATCGCGAATGTAATTATAAGATAAAATCGTAACAAATTTTTCAACTAGAATTAAATATAGATCATTGTTTATGCGAACTTACTTTGGAATATACGGAAATATCCATTTGTACATGCATTTTTAACGAACATAATCTTTCGCTTTAATTTTGACAGGTGTGTACATTAAATGTCATCAAACGATATTAATGACGGGTTCGAACTTTAATTTAGGGCTTTTTAACTTTTCCAAACAAAAGAAAAATTGCAATTTTCCAAAACAAAGTTCCGGTTGAGTTGAAATACCTGCAGTCTAGTCTAGTATAAAGGATTGTCTGTAAACAGGCGCTTTCTAGATAACTAAATTAAGATTTTATCCAAAATATTATTCTAAATAAAACGATAAGTAGCTGATTTTTGAATAGCAACCCAAAATGATAATTTAAAAAGACATATGTAAAGAAGAAATTAATTAAAAGAATTTTATAATTATTACAATTGTATACACGTACTTATGCAACCAATAGTACGAGCTCAATGTTGCATTAGATTTCTGTAATCTTCTGGTTCTATTCTTCACTGAAACATGGACATAATTCAAAATCTCGTTTAATTTTTATTAGAGTTTATGTAATTTGTTTACTTGCAATTTATATTTAACAAATATATCCTATTTTGGATTTGCCTTGCATAAATTTTAATAATGTGTACAACTATTTTGCTACTTTTTGCAACGTAAAACGCAAAAATTCATAACGCAATGCAAAAGTTTTTGACGGAATGCGATGATTTATAAAGTAGAATTTTACAATGAAACGTATTTTGTTTTTTTTATGTGATGGCTGTTTAACACCAAATAATAATTTTGATACAATATTTAGTATAATAAATATATTGAATACTTTAGAACTGGTCCTAAATTTAAGAGTATTTGTTGCCGTATTTGGTAACAATTCTTATATCAAAATTATCATCAAATGTCGTATATTTGAAATTAAGGTTTGTGCGAAATAGAACCAAGCAAAGCTGTAAATTTGAATTTAGGGAAATTGAAGCAATTATCACTATCATACGTTTTAAAGGGAATTATAATTCACATTCATTGGCAGTACTGTAATATACGCGGCGATGACCACGATAACAACTGTAGGATATTTACTACAATCCGCCATTGCTTTCATTATAAAAATAAACTGATGGTGTTAACATTTTTTTCATTCGAGCGTTAAATAAAAGAAATAAGAATAGTTTCTATAAGGTGTAAACGTACTAGAAAAATGCTGTGGCGTACACGCATACAAGACAAGGTATAAGCACTGCCAACACTGAACATAAGAGCAATAACTTATAGTATATTAATGCAGGAATACCAACTTGAAATATTAAAATAACTATTAATAAAGTGCAATGCCAACCTAAGAATATATCTTACAAAAGTAAAAATTTTTGTGGCGAAACTCATTTTACTTTTTAAAAAGTAAAGGCCGTTTGATACGATAACAGCAGCATAATAAAAATATGTATACGTTAGAACTAGTCCTAAATTCGAAAGTATTTGTTATCAAATTTTCGCGAAATAGAACTAAGCACAACTGAAATATTTAAATTTTACTACTTAATCTCCGTAAATTTTAATTCGGGAAAATCTAGGGAATCGTAAGAGCAAGCCCGTTGGTAATACTATAATGTACAGTATTGACAACTGTAAGATATCTATCACAGTCTACGGTTACCGTCCATTATAAAAATTAGCTAACAGTGCAAACACTTTTTTAATTTATGCGTTAAATAAAAGAGAAGAATATTTTCCATAAGCTGTAAATGTACTAAGGAAATGCTATTGCGTACAAGGGTATAACGTGGGGTGTAAGCGTACTGCACTTTGTGCGAACGTGCAAGTGATGGCAGTACTGATTACAGACTTACAGTTGTTATTATTGCGTGTATTACAGTGTTACCATAGGAGTTGATCTACAATTCCCTTTGGAACGCGTAATAATGCACTCGTTTGTCGAACCTTACAAGTAAATCACTATCACTATTTGTGTATATTACGTGAAGAAATTAGCGAATACGTACCTTATTTCCGAAACTTGCAATTAAGAAATCCCCGCTGAAATAATTTTGGGCATAAAACAATTCATAAATAGATTGTCAATAGTTAATCTCTCTAGATCTAACGTTTTTCTTAGGTTGGCACAATCGACAAACAATGTGGCGATCGACGAAATCGATTACTTTTACAGTAAACTTTATGTATAAAATCAAGCGCCATCTAGTACGCAGATGGTCAAATTTAGTATATACAAAAATTAAAATTCAATAAAATAATGCAATTTCTTTCTTAGCCGTTCTTGTAATAAATTTGAACATTTAATCTTGATTTTAGCGGCTTTGAAGATACAATTTTTTTGTTAAGGGTTCATAGAAATAGAAATAACATTTTTAACGTTTTGACAATTTTTGGTCTTCTTCAGTATTGATGTTTTTATTTTCTCCACGAACACAACACTTTAAAAAATGTTTTTAAAAACAATAACATTTTGTATGTAACGTATAAACAATTTATAACTATTAATAATAATATATAAATAATTTAGGACCAGTTCTAACAATGTTACGTTGATTGTAACATATAAAATTTTGTCTTAAAGAAATTTTTTAAAGTGTTGTGGTCGTTGACATATTTTATTTTGGAGAAAATAAAAACATACCATTCTGAAGAAGACAAAAATTGTCGAAACGTTAAAAATGTTATCTTTACGAATCCTTGACAAAAAAAAATTATATCAACAAAGCCGCTAAAATCAAGATTAAAATTTCAAATTAATTAAAATGAAAATTGGTAGGAAATGATTCTTTTTTCTGACAACACTAAATATATGCTCAAAATAAAAATTATCCTAAATATTTGAAATTGTATTCGAAGATGTGAAATGGCGGGCCATCTAAAAATCTTGGAATATTGGTCACATGAACGTCACATCGTTGAATTATTAAATCAAGCTAATAAGGAAGTATGAATATACATTTGTATCTATTTATTTAAAGCAAACAAAGTATTTAAAGATACGTATATGTCGAATATTGCTTCCATTTACTTTTAGTAAGAAATACCGTTCCATGTTTTGAAAGAAGTAAGGTTATAATTAAAACAGTGACAGTTATTTTTTCACAATGATAGTCTAAATAGGTTATCTGGAATTTGGTTAAGGTTCCAGGTGGAGTCAATGTATGTTTCTAAAATTTGTTTAATTTAATGTGGTATTTATTTATCTATTATTATTTTTTTTTTCATTCTAATCAAAGAACAACTGCATAGTGTTAAACTGTACAATCTATTTATGCATTCAACGCATATTACTAATCTAATATCACGAATTAGATTATTTCATTAATACTAACAGGACCGATACCTATTAAGCGTACCTATGCGATAGAAGGCACCCAGCATATCGAAAATGCATTATTAGTGGAGCATTTAGCGGTGTGACATGTTCCCAATTTCCGTAAACGATCAAAATAGGTCCGTAAGGTCTAATAGTAAAATAATAACAATAACTATGCAATAATTATAAAGTAGAATGTGCCAAGTGTCCGTACGATTTGGATTGTCGTCACGACTAACAGCACTTCTTTTATATGTAGCTAGTGGATAGAGCTTAGCTTTCCCGTTGTTTCATTCTTTTCGGAAGTCGAAATGGTGGCGCCTCTAAAAAGATTCGTTACGGACGACGCCGTAGTACAACAGCGAATATAAAATGCAGAAGAAAGATATCAGAAATGGTTTTTTCGAAGAAGCACATGCTAATAATAGAATACAGCAAGAATTAGTGTTACTAGTTTGTTCTATATGAGTAAATCTCCTGTTGGTATTACCTATATGACCTCCATAAACACTTTTTTGTGTTTTTCTTTTGTTTACTACTTTTCTTTAGATACTTAACTCAATCAATTTATTATATAAAAAAGCACAACTTTGAATAAAATCTCCAAAGTTGAGTCAAAATTTATTAATGATTACTGGAATTCTTTTAACACCTTTATGTTGATTCAATAACTTTTGTTACATACGTACATATGTATATATACATACACAGTTGTGCACTATTTATTACAAATTTTATTTTGGAATAAGTTAGTTTTACGATATCCATGAATTCGTATTTATTTTTTACCAATTTTTTGATTATTGCTTCTTAGAGTTAAACACAACCTGATAACCATAAACTAGTATCAATAGCTCAAGTTTAAAGCAAAGTTTTGGTGGATATCAGAGGCGGTACGTCCATAAGGCCATACGCCACGCGCTCTCCTTGATATATCGTTTAAAAATTCAATTCCGTTCATTAACAAAATTATTCAAATTTATATTACGTAATTATTGTGGAAATACAATTTGAATATCCCGCGGCTTCCTATTTATTCCGTGCTCAATATTAAACGTGTTCTTTTTATCACAAAATTCTGAGCGTCTTTGAGAAACTCAACACGCACTAATAACGGTGTTCTTTTTATGCACTCACCTTAGAGTTTTTGTGAGATTCTTGCTTCCCCTCGCACCGATGAAGCATATGTAAAAAGGGGGCCCCTGGGAACTGCAATCGAAACTAGGGTCAGTCTGAAGAACCTTAAATCCTTTTGTCCTCTTATGTTAAAGCTGGTTCATTTCGCGCAGCTTGGAATTGATTGGGGTGAAAAGAAGGGTGTACATATATTGGGTCATCTCTTTATTTTGGAAGGGAAACTAGGGCATATCCCGGGGTCATGTGCGGTCGTCTGGAGCCGTTGCGCGGCCTGGGTTGAAGAAGTCCTCTGGACGACGCACTCTCACTAGAGGAGGGGGCCTGTCCTGGGGGTCGACGACCATCTGAACGCATGGGTTTTCATTTTCGCTGGCCCTTACCCACGCCAAGTTAAGTGTCTTCTCTAGATGAGAAAGAGGGGGCAGCTTTGACGGGATGATTTGAGTGGGTTTTCTGAGCATGCGCAGTAAATTTATATGTTAGTATTGGGTATATTTTAAATTAAATTAAGAGGTTAGTTTTACCTATTTACCGGCTATACTCGGAATTTTGTGATTATTATAATAGTGATTATTTATAAAAGTGCACAAACAACACACTCCTTTTATAAAATAACTAAGTGATTATAAACTGAAATTTTTGCGGGTGATTAGAAAGTGAACCAGCTCAACTTAAAATAAAGTGATTAGATGTACGTAAAGGTAAGATTCAAAAATTGTCCCAGAATTTTGTGACAGCAATGGTATATACCTTCAATTAGGGCAGTAATGACTAACTTACGTAGCTGGTAGTAGCAAAAATAAATTATTAAGATTTGAACTTTGAGCTGAATATTTGGAAATAGAACGCTATCAGATCAGCGCTAAAGATCACGATTTTGCATCAATAAATATGCGGTTAATAAGGTAAAAGGAGGACGCATGTGAGAGCAACAAACTATTATGTATATTTAATTTAATTTGAGAGAGTAAGTTTGACTGAGTTACTCCACTCATTGTCAGCTCAGCTCTCTACTGATATTTCAATATCATTAAAAAGAACACAGTCAATGTGAAATGAATTATGTACATCTTTACTTACAGCGTACAATACACAACTTCCGCGACCAGTCTGATTTAGCTACGATAGATTTTTAGAGTTATGATTTTTTAGAGTTATATAGTGACAAGAAAACTATTTATAATAACTTTAAAAATGAACAGTGTTAGCGTGATTGTAAAAAGTGATTTTAATAGACTTTTTCTGGAATAAAAAAGTAAAGTAAGCCATAACCTCCACGGCAAAGGTTCCGAATAACACCTACCGATTTGGGGATTTATTTGTACATTAACGGAAAGCTCATGTTTTGTGGAGTCCAAAGTGACCATTTTTTTGAGAAAATGAATAGAAAGTACTTAAAATTAGTTTAGAAGTGCCATTTATAGGTTACGTTCGACGTATTTTTGAGGTTCCTAAACAAAATTTCGATTGGTAGTGGTGCGTGTAAAAGTAAAAGTTACTAAAACTAACCAATAATTTAGATAAAACAAGCTCGAAATTCAAAAACGAACTAGATTTATTTGGGACTGTTTAACATAAGTTAATGTTAATAAATGTAAATTATCCTTTGTTATTATTATCATGTAACCGTTCGATAGAATGTTCTCGAATTATGATTTTTTTGTTGAGACTTTGCCTACTTTCAAAGTATTTGTTTATCGTCAGCATAGGTTTGTTTGTGGGGATTCTCCCCTGTTAGTGCCTGAAAGATAATAAAATAAAATAAATAGGTTTCCGACATCTTTTAACGTGAAGACTAATTTTGCTTCGCAACCGTGTTACACATTTAAAATTGGAAAATTATTAACCGACAAAACGACAATATGGTGACAAAGCAAAATAAGTTTTCACGTTAATAGATACCAGAAATCTATTTCTTAATCGATAATCAACTTTTATAAACATTAATTCATGTTGCCTAAGGAAAAGAACTCCCAAGTTAATTTTCTTGTATGTACGTTTTTGAATTTGGCACTTATCATGTATAAATTTTGGTTACTTTTTTAGTAACTTTTAGTCTGCATGCAGCACTACCAATCGAAATTTTGAACAGAAACGTCAAAAACACTTCGAACATAACCTAAAAATAATACGTTTTAAACTGATTTTTAAGTACTTTCTATTCATTTGCTAAAAAAAAAGAATAGTCAGTTTGGACTCCGCGAAACATGAGCTTTCCGCTAATGTCAACATAAACCGCCAAATCGATGGGTGTTTTTCGGAATTACAGCTAATTATAATTCTCAGGTTCGATAAATAAGTAACTTTCTTCGTTGGAAATAAATTAAAATGCCTTTTAGAAATTAGTGAAAACTCCAATTCAATCAATCATTAGTTCGATTAATCCTTTGATATAGATAAGCTGTTGAATAAAATACAAGAGGACGTCAGTTTTAATAGGTAAATCAGAATAATTTTCATGCAGGTATCAATAGCTTCATGTTTCCGTTTAAAACGTTTTAGACTCCCTAGGTATAAGTGAAAACCTCTAGAATAGAATAACCAATGTCTATAACTTTCATTTTATTGACTGATTGAAGATTTTATTAATTAATTAATAATTTGACGAATGGCTTCGTGTTATTCTCGCGCAGTTTATCTATCAAGATTCTAACACATTACATGAGAAAGTTACTTTGTAAATTATTAATCTGCACATTCTACACATAATTACTTTACTGATTATCTGAACTATTTACTATAGAATAAATTTAAATGAATCTATCAAATTGAGTTTTAACGTTTCTAGTATTGCAGACATTTTAAGATAATATAATAAAGTATTGGAATAATGAGCAGAGTAGACATTACGTGGGAGAGGTTGATTTGATTTTGAAATTAATACCAAATGGTTATTATTTGAAATAATCAATACAAATAATATTTAAGTAGCGATCATATAGGATAGGGCAGTGGGAAATTAGCGTAAGAATTAATGTAAAATATTAAGTTTATTCCTGTCGCATGAACTATAGTAAAATCGAGTTCAATCTAGTTCACTTAAATTTGAAAAAAAAACTTCTTCCTAATGCAAAAGGTTCATGTAAACGACGTTCGTGTAAACCTGCACTTAACCTAACAACAGAAAAGCTTCCTAACTTGTTTGACATAGCACGTCAGTTGTCACTTTTGCAATATAATGTTGATATGTTATCTTATTTTCTTGCAAAAATCAGTCTCTATTTAAGAAAATATTTTTATTTGAAGACTATAAAAATGTTGAATATAAAGGAAATTTAAATTTTATTTATATTAAATAAATATTTTCTTGGAGTTAAAAAATCAAAAAATCCAAGACAGAAAAATGTCTCTTCCAAGTGAATCATTTAGTTTTAAGTTAAGAGAATATCCATATTACATTAACCGGTATCTTTTGAAACCTTATACGTTAAAGGTTATATCATTGTATGGGTAAGTATGGTATCTGTATTCCGGTTTCTGTAGCTACCTTTTAGGACGGCATGACTATATCTCTTGGCACTAGGTGGCGCCAGGAAATATTTCAGTGCTGTTTTTGAAAATTAGTTGCATAAACTGAGTGGTGAACAGCAATGTGGGCAAGAGCAAAGAGAGTTAGTGCTTTTCTCTTCTCACATTGTTTTTGTCTGGAGCGATTCCATCAATACCATGAACTATACACCAGCATTACCTTGGTTATTGTTTGTAGGCACTTTTTTCATGTGTATTTCTAGAAAAAAGTTCACTTTTGTTTAAACGT
The DNA here is from genome assembly GCA_029619315.2 of Dynastes maya. Classification (NCBI taxonomy): domain Eukaryota; kingdom Metazoa; phylum Arthropoda; class Insecta; order Coleoptera; family Scarabaeidae; genus Dynastes; species Dynastes maya. Next base: position 5,792,450 of record JAROYE020000007.1, on the reverse strand, counting down.
TATTCTGTAGATGACCTCTACCTTAGTTTTTTCAAAATCACAAGCAATGAGAATAATTTATTGCATTATGTACGGCTATGTCGTGCATTTCAAGAATTCTAAGCAAATAAATACTTTATTTTAAGAAAATTCAATTATTAAAATATTTCTTTTGATCTGAAACAGTAATTGTATTTTGAATAATTGTCTTGAATTGAGGCTAACAATCTTGATACAAGTAAACCTTTCTCTATGTGTAAATATAAAATAAGCCAAGTATACTTATTGTTAGTTTCTTTCTCTGTGTATAGAATGTAGAACTCAATACTCATGCTATACATTAGATCGGTTCACTTTAATATCACTAAATATATTAAGGCAGACAACATGAGCATTATTTCGTAATCGCATCCTAGTTCTTTCGTAGTATTCGCAGAATCGCAGGTAAATGATCCAGAACGCACAAAGAACGAATGGACAGGCCGCCACTAGATTTATTTCTCAAATACAGGGAATGAAGTACCCAGCATTCACCAAATCCACACAACCTTTCCCCTGAAGGATAATCGAGAATGCTTATATAATTTTGACGCTTATTAACATAAAATACAGATAAATTTCTCGTTCTTTTCATTATATTATGCATATAGATATATAGGTAATTGCCGGTACAAATGGTATGGTAATGGCTCTCGAAAAGAGAAAAACCCATCTGTTTTCTCTGGCATATTATACACATGCACATTAATAGGTGTAGATAAAGGTAATAAGCATGCAGAGTCGCTGGAAATCATAAACAACGAATAGGTCGGATCGGACGTTTTAAAACCGATGAGAAATAAATGCGGAGGATATGTTGAAACGAAGGAATTGCACAGAGAAAAATGTTGGGACAGCAAACCTTGTATTTTTAAAATAGGAACAATTTGTACTAGGAATTATAACACATTTATTTAATCTAACAAAATATGTAGTTGCCCTAACGAAAATTATAGTTGGATTTAAAATAGAGTATTGTTGTAAAATATTTTGCTGTAAAATGTGTGACAGCAAAGTATTGCTGTGTGTTTATATGCGGAAAACGAACGTTCTACATCTAGTGACGTTATATTTGCGTAATTAAAATAATCTTTGGAACAACTTAACGGTTCTGTTGATGCACCTTCACAAATTTGTCTTAATGTGCCAAAATCAGAATCTTTCTCTAAAACACTTTCAAACCTTTTTGCGTCTTCTACCGCGCATGTGCGTGAGCATGTTGCACTATTTGCAGAGATTCCTCTAACGACACCGAAGGATTTTGTAATTTTTCTATTGCCTCCACTAGTCCGAAGTAATTGTTCTGAATAGTTTTTAAATCCGTTCTAACCTGACTATCTTGAAATTTCGACTAGCTTTCCTTGATAGCCGCAGCTTCCTTCAGATCGAATTGTAAAACCACGTTCTTAATATTCTCAAAATATTTATGATAATAAAACGCGGCCTGTAACCATGTTCCCCAACGTGTAATAGGTTCTGGTGGCTCAAGCATACGGGGGCACAGTCTGTGAAATTCGCGAATATGTTTTGGGGATTTGACAAACACTGCTTTTGTATGCGCTATTAAAGCGTCTACCTCAGGATAACATTTTCTAATACTATCTGTCACATGACTCTAAGCATGAATTTTATACGTAATATGTAACAAGTTAGCACAATGTTTTTTAAGAGACCGGCCTACAGAAAGCATGTTTCACTCATAAACATCAACAGTTGGTTTGTTGAAAGTTCAAACTTTTCCAATGTATTTAACACTAACTTTGAAATTACTTCGGTAGTACATTGTGGTACTCGTCGAAGGTAACGATTGATGTGGTTCTATTGTACGTACCATTACATTAACCACAGAATGTTTTTTACGATCTGTTGTTTCGTCCACACATAACCACAATTTTTTATCTTTCAACTCCGATTTAATTTTTTTTTCAACATGTTCACAAGCCGATGGCACAATTCTTTGTAACGATGCCCAACTTGGTAGTTTGCAGTCCGAATATTTATTCCAAGAGAAGACATATGCTTCCTTGTCTAGAAAATTAAACGGTAGATAATATGCAATAAAGGTAACACATAAATTATATTTAAATTTGTCATAGTGTCGTGTGCAATTTTTTGAAGAATGCTGTTTACTATTTACGTGACGTAGACAATCCCTTTTGGACCAACACATTAAAGGGATATTACAAAGCACACATTGAATTTTGACGCCATCATAATTTAGGTCAGGCATTTCTGCTATAAATTCTGTAACTTTGTCTAACATTGGTCCTTTTCGCGACGTAAGCAACATTTTTAAAACAAACGTAGAAGTACGAAATAGTATTTACGGCAGCGTACATATATACACAACAGATCTGGTTGAGAGAGAAGGTTGTATCGAACCTCCGCCACCGCCCGTTGGCGCTGGTGAGCAACTCTAGTCATGAGCCTGTATGGCTTCTAGTCTCGTTATATATATTTACTTTAGGACGTCATTATATAGAAAAATCGTAGCAAATAATAGAAATTTATACATCAAGGTGATTGTGCTTAATAATAATTTCCAACAAAGTCAAATTTAACAGACAAAATTTAACGTTAAAAAAAACTTGATTCAACACCGCGACATCTCGAACAACTCAACATATAATTATCCAATTTATTACTATTCCCTTTCTTAACGCATTAAACGATCAAAAGATTGTGGCCGAATCGCTGTTTTTCATCTAGAGATGTATATATACATAAGTTTTACCCTACTTATCGTTAACCCATATAACGGTCCCAAATTGGACGACAAAACATATAATAGTTAACAAATTGCGAAGTGAATTCCCTCGTAACGCTGTTCTGCTTGTGCCCGTGCTCGAAATAATTCGTCGACGTCGATTTTCAACGCAAAATGCATATCTATGCATCAAATCTGCGAACGCGACGATAAAAAAACGATTTCTGTCGACGTGCTCTTCTAATTTTCGTACTCTTGACATACATCTGATGATATTAGGAAACGGTGGAAATTATACGCCTTTCGACAATAACATAGAGCAGAGATTTCGTATTTTTATTGCGATTTAACAATTTCTAAACGACAAAAGCTAGCGTTTAAAAAAAGCTGCTGTCTTCGTATGTATAAATACTCTGCAGGCCTTGAAGGCCCGTGGTTTCAATTTTCTTTGTTGTTTCTCTCCACCTCTTCACCTGTCCATGGTTAAATTTTCTATTAATCTATTAATCTTTCCGCTCAACCGAAATTTTAGATCTTCTTCGCATGGCTCTAACCATTTCCTTCTTCTGCCGCCTTCTCTGCTCAATACTCCTTTCGTACACCTATTATCTGGCATTCTTGTTATGTGTCTGAGCTTTCGTAATCTAGTTGCCCTGGCTTTCTGGCTCATCGTTGTTTTCTGATATACACTATCGTTCATGGAAGTTCGGGCAAGCAAAAAAATGAACGGAAGTCCAAGAAAATAAGAGAAATATTAAATGGCCATGTATTTAATACTTACTTACATGATTTTACATATTTTCAAACACAAATTTATTAAAAAGAAAAAGTTAATGTAATACAAATAATTTAAATCCGATTTTCATCGAAAAATCCACCTTTTGCCTTTAGGATTGCTGCCACTAGTCTCGGCATCCGATTCACTAATTTTGCTAATGTTTCATTGGGCAAGCCTGTCCATACCTCCTGGACAATGGTCCACAAATGTTCCTTCGATTTTGGGCACTTTTTCCTAACACATCGGTCTAATTCTTCCCATAACAACTCTATCGGGTTCAGATCGGGGGACTGTGGCGGCCATTCCGTAATTTTTAGGGATCTTTAATTTTCTTCTTGCTGCAGGTAATCTGTGCACAATTTATATTTATGTTTGGGGTCATTGTCCTGCATAAATTCAAAGCTACGACCAATTAATCGGACTCCTGACGGAATGGCATTTTCCTCCAGGATTTTCCGATATTCTTCTTTTTTCATTATCCCCTCAATTTTGAGCAAGTTCCCTGTTCCGATTAAGGAAAAACAACCCCAAACTATTACAGATCCGCCTCCATACTACCGTAGAAACTATACACTCCCGTAACATTCTTTCCCTTCTTGATCTGCGTACGAAAACTCTCCGTCTATTTCCAAAAACTTCAAACTTGGATTCGTCAGTCCACAAAACGTTTATAAAATCGCCCACTGTTCAATCTCTATGAGCTTGTGCCCATTTCAGTCGTTTCAGCCTATTTCCTCTTCGGAGTAACGGTTTTCGACAAGCCACTCGCCCATGCAACCCAGCCTCTTTCAGCCGACGTTTCACAGTACTCACAGAAACTTTGGAATCTCTCTCATTATTGAATTCTGCAGCAATTTCTGATGCTGTTAGTCTTCTATTGCGCTTATGAATTATTTTCATTCGTAAATCTTCCCCAGGAGTCGTTTTTCTTGACGGTCCTGGCCGATTACGATCTTACACGTCACCAGTTGTCTTAAATCGAACTATAGTATCATGTACTGTGGATTTTTTTATTTTTAATTTATTCGCAATCTGTCTTTCTGCGTACCCTTTCTGATGCAAGGTAATAATAACAGATCGTTTTGAAACAGCTAGAGGCTTTCCACGGGGCATTTTAAGCAGTCAAACCGAAATTATTTTATTTTTCACTTGCGCAACCACAGATACTTTCACAATAACAATCTCTTCAGAACTACTGCGTTTACAAATGTTATAGTACTTTATAAAGTGTATGCGAATATTTCCAGGTAACACGAGTGAATCAGCTAACCCTCCTAGAGATTATTATAAAGCTTTAATGTCACTGTAATTATTGGGGATTTCCAACATAATTATATATTTTATGATAACGGTCTTATAATAGACAAATACTACCTGGAATTTGGTAAAAGGCTTCCAGAAAAGGTTAGTTTTAATAATTCCTCACAGAAATGTATATTATATAATTTTAAAATTTTTTCCTAAACAGTTAATATAATTTGTCAGCTTGCCCGAACTTTCATGAACGGTACTGTATGTAGCTGAAAACTAGAAGTACCATTATCAATATTAACATCATATGGATAAGAGTGGCAAAAAGTTGAGACCATTAGATGTGTTTCCACAGTTGTCCCGGTGAGCGATGTTCGCCGTGGTGAGAAAATGAGTTTATATTTTGAAAAAGAGCGTTCGACATCTACCGATGTTATATATGCATGATTAAAATACTCTTTGTACTTAGTCAGTGGATTATTCGCTACACCACCACAACTTTGTTTTAGTGTGCTAAAATCGGGACCTTTCTGTAGCACACTCTCGAACTTTTAGTCAGTAGCTGTGTATGCACTCCGTCCATAATTTGCAGGGACTCCAATAATGATAACGATCTATTTTGTAATTGGTCTATTGTGTCAGCTAATCCTTTATAGTAGGTACGAATAGTTTTTAAATCTGTTTCAACGGAAATATCTTGAAATTTCGACTGGCTCTCCTTAATAGCTGCAGCTTTGGCAGGATTGAATTGCGCAACAACAGCTTTTACTATTCTGAAATGTTCAGCATAATAAAAAGCTGCCTGCAACCATGTTCCCCAACGTGTAAGAATTGGCTCCGGTGGTTGGCGAATACCAGGACACCCTGTGTGAAATAATCGTAGGCGTTTGGGAGATTTCAAAAATACTTTTTTTGTGCTTGCTATTAATGCATCTACCTCGGGAGAGCATTGTCGAATGGTTTCTGCCACAAGATGTAAACATCAACACTTTATCTTTTGTAATTTGAAATTTTTCCAACGTACTAAGTACAACCTTCGTAATTGCTGCAGCAGTACACTCTTGTAGTCTTCGGCTAGCTAGTAACTGTGGTAATGTAGGTTTACTAGGGTCTAGTATGCGTACCATAATATTTACAATTGATTTTTTTTTTACAGTCTGTTGTCTCGTCAACACATAACCAAAGAAACTGTTTTTTCAATATGCGTTTCACTTTCTTGTGGACGCCCACCCAAACCTTCTTTGAAATCTAGTGAGCGCGTGAAAAGGAGAATTCTTTCTACAATCTTCTATACTAGGAAGTAATACCGGAATATCCAAATCATCATTTCACCGTAATACACTAGAAAACCACGCCCTTTTCTGCACATTTCGACATCGCAAAAAATCCCAGAAGAATGTTTTTCTCACGTCGAGCGTCGTAGTTGTTGATAGAGCACTTAGTTAATTCGTTTATTGTTTATTAATGCTAGATGTAATGCGTATTATACATCGCCAGGGAGATATTAGCCGTGAATTATGCGTCCGTTATTATCGTCGTATTCGAGAAATTTGAGAAAAACCGCCTAGAAAGTATATCGTCTCAGCGCGAAATGTATTATCCGATTATTTCCCATGATTAAAAGAAAGTGATCGTAGTTACTGACAGCAACGCCTTTGTGTGGACCGTAGAACTATATAAAGTATCTTTATCATGTGAAATATAGTCCCGTAATGTTAATTTATTACCTACTATACAATCGAAAGAGAATTCATACATACAGAGAAATTATGGATAACTTTTTAAATCTTTTTGCTTTTTAAAATGATGGCTGTACAGAAATATGTATTTATCTATTGAGATATTTATTCTGTTAGGAATTGTATTCAAAATGAATAAATAACATTTGTTGACAGTTTTTCTATACACTTCTAGTTTTATGACTTCTACAGAGTAGTTGTTGTGAAAGTATATTGATGCCTACAGGATATGATTTTTGGTACCTAGATCAAACACAAAAGGGCGTAATATATTTTAGTTTTGAATTTTTGTTAATGCTTTAAAATTAACCTTTTTTTTGTTATAGCGATTTTTGAAATGACATTTTTATAATTAAAAAGAATGTTATTTTTAGTGTTGGGCATAATCGATATATTTCAATAATCAAATGAATCCAAATAATCGTTTAAAATAATCGAATGATCATTCGAACATTCGATTGTTATTCAGTGCGCATGCGTAGCTTAAAATTTGAATCGAACATTCGATTATGATTCAATGCGCATCCACCTGGTCACCAAATTTAAATCTAAAAAATTGAACGAAAGCATTTAATAAAGAATCTGGTAAAAATGCACTTTTATTATTATTGATTTATTTATTGATCGAAAACAGTTTTATTACAACGTCAATATGTTTATAGTTTGTATTATGTATTGGAGAGAAAAATAAAAATAAATTAAATAAAAAAAAATACAAATAGTTTTATTTCTCAACATTATAAATGGTTCATACGCTATTAAATCTTAAAAAATATATATATTAGATAGTGGTATAGACAAAATGCTGAATAACGTTTACACTTTACACTTGAGAATTCCTGTTGTAATTTGAAAGTCTTGAAATCGGGAATTAACATGCGTTGGAAGAAAAACAAAGGAGTGATCAAGACTTGCACTCGTTGATACTTGTTGCAACCTGCCCATAGGAATTATGCGTGTTTTCGCTGCACAATTCTGTCTCAGTCTCAGTTGTACTGTGTTTGCGATCGTTTCGTTCAAATCAAAGACAGTGCAAAGTCAAAAGGTCTGTAGTATGGTAGTTCTTTAAATTAACAGCGGACAATAAATTTGTAACGTGCAGTTTGTGTCAAAAACAATTTAAATTTTTTAAAAATTCAACACACCTAAGTCAACATTTGAAAAGGGTGCATCCGAGTCAATTACTGCCTATAGTCAATTAGTGCCTGATGATATCGTTAGTGACGAAGATATTATCCTAAGTGAAGCAGTGCCATCAACACCAACAGCAGGGCCATCAACATCTGCAGCACGGCCATCCACATTTACAGCAGAGCCATCAACATCTACAGTAGGGCCACCAAAATCATTTTCTGGTTCTGTGCGGGAATTCCAGCCACCTAAACGGTAAAGGCAACTGCGGTTATTTGGCTCCACCAAATCCAAAACAGTGAGGTGAAATCGGTTTGGAACAATCAGACATCCCAGCAAGTGGGAAATTAGTGACAAAATTGTGATTGTGGTTTCAGACAACGGTGCAAATATGAAGTCAGCCATCAATGATCATCTACAGAAGCACCATTATCCATGTATCGCTCATACATTAAATTTATCAGTGCATGAAACCCTAGAGAAAAACAATAAACTCAGTGACATTCTAAAAAAATGCAGATCAATTGTGGGACATTTTAAACATAGTGTAACTGCTGTAGAAAAACCAATTCAAATGCAACAACAATTAAATGTTAGTGTTCTAAAGGCCAAACAAGATGCGATAACACGGTGGAACTCCACTTACATAATGCTCCAACGTTTAGTGGACATTAAGGTCCCACTGGTAGCTGTGATGTCAAGCCTGCCAAAGGCTCCTATGATGCTTGATGCAGATGAATGAATAGTAGTGCAAGACTGTATTCAGATCCTAAAAATTTTGGATTTAATGACAACGGCATTATCTGGAGAGAAATTCATCCCATTGTCATCAATAATTCCACTTGTGCAAGGAGTTCAGCATTCCATGAACATAATAGATTGCAAAACGGGTGTTGGGTCTGAATTAAAAACTGACATGCTTTCCCGACGCCTGGAAAATTATGAAAAAGACAAAATATCGGCAAAGGTCACTTTTTTGGATCCTAATTACAAAGAAATTGGATTTGGGACCCAAGAAAATGCGAAAAATGCGGAGAAGTGGATTTTAGATGAACTTGAGGGTCTCATTGCTGGTTCACTTTTTGCTTCTACACCTGTGTGCGAGACCAAATATACGCCTGATGACTCTGATGTTAATATGTTGTGGAATTACCTTGACAGCAAAATCGCCCAATCTACAAAAGCTATTTTAATGATAAAGCAGTATTTATCTATGCCAAACATACCTCGAACATGCAATCCTTTGAGCATTTGGATGGAAAACAAACATTTGTTTCCTGAATTGTTCAAACTCCATGTTTGTGCACCTGCCACTTCTGTGCCGTCAGAGAGAATATTTTCAAAAACTGGTCTCATAACCAATTTGCGAAGAAACCGACTGGCACCTAAAAATTTAGATTATATTGGTTTTTTAAACACAAATTTGCAAATGTAATAATAAAATATATTATTATATTTCTAACCTTTCATTGTTGATTTCCAAAATGTCACTTCATAGTTGTATAACAGTACCACCAGCTTAACAAATGACATTTACTAACGACTTCGATTATTTTCCACGATTATTTGACAGAATCCGAATAAGGAGTAAATTATTTCGAAACTCGAAACCTCGAAGTTTCGAATACAGATCTGGAATCGTAATCCGTTTGTGTGCTTCTGCGTAGTCGAAACGAATAATGGATGATTTCTGAACCATAATCGAATGATCGATTATTCGGATATAATCGATATATCTCGATTATATCATTCATAATCGCCCAACACTAGTTATTTTTTAATAACCATTGATTTATAATAATAGGTTTATTGCCCAACAGCATAGGCCAAATTAAGGACAAAGAAAAAACGTAACAAACAATGTATGATCATAAATGTCAAATTCTAAATTCTACACCCAACCCGATTACATCTATTTCTTTGACAAATAAGCATCACATAGCTCTCGTACACTAGAATTAAAAATATCACAATCCATACAAATGTAATTGTAGCACCTGCACATGAAACCAACGGGAGACCTAAGCGCTAAATTTGTTCTAGCAATTGGAATTTGAAATGTCGAGATATGACGAGCTGACGAACGCGGAACTAAAAAGTTTAGACTGTACAAAACATCTGAACATCGTAATGCGAAGAGCGACCGCCTGCACTGCAAAGAGATCACATTAAACCTATCAAGATAATAGTCTTGCGGTAGACCTCTAGGTGGATACACACCATCCGACCTAAAAGCCAGATACTTGAGCAGCTTGCGCTGAACGTTCTCTATAGCTAATGTATGTACCTTATATACTGGGTTCCAAATAATGCTTCCGTACTCGAGTTTTGAACGTACCAATGTGTTATATAACGTGATAAATGTTGTGAGATCGTAGAACTTACTGCATGCTCGTAAAATAAAACCCAACATTCTATTAGCACTAGATATGATTTTGAATAGGTGTTCGCGAAATGATAGACCACAATCAAATACTATGCCCAAATCCCTCACAGTTTGACAGCGCTGAAGGGTGGTATCATCCACAAGATATCCATACGTAATTGGGGATAGTTTACGTGTAAATGAAATCGCATTACATTTAGATATATTCAAATCTAATTTATTTGCAACACTCCATTCATAGATATTATCCACATTTCTTTGTAGCATCTCGCAATCCGCAATCGATGATATGTTTGCGAATAGCTTAAGATCGTCGGCGAACAATAATATTCCACAGTTCACGCAACTCACAATGTCGTTGATATACGCTAAGAAAAGTAGTGGTCCCAAATTCGACCCTTGCGGGACCCCTGAAGTTGCCATATACTTGCCATATACTTATTAGATGCAAATCCACTGTACGATACAAAGAAACATCTGCCCGATAACTATGAGCGTAAAAACGTCAACAGTCCAAAACTCAACCCGAGAACATCCAACTTTCGCAATAATATACAATGATCCAGACGGTCAAAAGCTTTCGAAAAATCCGTATAGATCACATCCACTTGACCACGCCTATCCACAAAAGGGGCACAATATACTCCATAAAACTCATTAAGTTAGTAATCGTAGAGCGGCCACCAATAAACCCATGTTGTAAATCGGTTATGGAGGGTAAAATTTTTGCATGGATGTGTTTGTATATAATGCGCTCAAATACCTTCGAAAAATTCGGGAGTAAAGAAATCGGTCTATAATTTCGAATGTCAGACAAATTCCCCGACTTCAAAACATTTAGCTCTAGAAACGTTTTTATTTTTTTTTTTAAGTATCAAAAATATCTTAACTCTCAATACAATTTCCCAATTATCATGTTAGACAAAAGACATTATTACTACCAAGCAATAAACAATAGCCCGTCCAGCCTGGTCAAAAAGTTTCCCGACAAATACGGCTTTTACTGGATCCAAATGTCGGTAGAATTTGACATTCACCGAATGTCTTTAGCCTATTACCAAATTTTCAGAATTTTCCAACGCGCACTCTTTCATTATATCGACTGATTCCTCGTGAGACACCTTGTATACAAATCATCCACATTATCAGTATCCACGAATCACCGCCATTATTATAATAAGTAGATGTAAATTTTACTGTTACTTTATTATTCTGTATCGTTATGTGACAATAATTCTGGACGTTAAATGCCTCGGACGATGCCGTGAATACGTAATTTTTAGGTCGGTGCTGGACGTAAATAACGAGCAGTATTACATTCTTATGTATTTAGGTTGAACATTCTTTTGCTCTCAGTTACTGGTGTGCATACCCTTTTTGACTTTTAACCGTTGCGAAATAGTAAAGAATAATAAGAAATTAGCTGACTGTATTGGTACGTTATGTGCAATTGATATCACACAAAGAAAAAGGAATTGCTTTATAAATATAATCCAAAAAGCATTTCTGGACACGCTGTCTCCGTTTTTTGATTACTTTTTTCTACTAGGAAGTGTTTGTGACAGTCAAATTGTAAATTGATAATGTTAAATTGATAAATTCAAATGTCAGAGTATACATCAAGGTCATTTACGACGATGGCTTACAAGACATATCTCTCAAGTTTAAAATATACAAGCTGTTTATTAAACATACGGCAAAAATTCAAGGGGTTATTCCATGAACTATTCTAAGAATATTTTGTACTTTTATGATTTTTAAAAAGCCCCTTGGTTTCGAAGATACAGGGCGAGAAAAATTTTCGACAAAACCAATTTTGATATTTTTGAAATTATTAATGTAGCCGAAATAAAAATATGGCGTACAACACTGGACTTACCGAGTATAAAAAAATTGTAAAAACGCGTTGTTAATAACATTCCGATTACAAAGAACGGCTGTTTTACCCACTAACAATAGGCAAGTGCAGATATAGAAAAGTAAATCAGTTAAAACGTGGATCCCATTTTGTAATACTTAAACTTTTGTTAGTGAAGTCCTCTATCATGAATCGCTATACGAACGCCGAGATGACTGACATGCATTTCATTTATGGACTTGCTGATGGCAATTCATTAGAAGCTAGACGGTTGTACATTGAACGATTTCCTGACCGTAATGTTCCTGATAGAAAAATCTTCCAAAGTATTCATCAACGTCTTCATGAAACAGGCACATTGAAACGAAGTGGAGGACTGGGAAGGCCAATGACAGTAAGAACGGTAGAATTAGAAGAGAATGTGCTGGACATGATAGAGGAAGATCCAGATACTTCTACTCGAAAAAATGCAGATACTTTGAATAATGGAACTGTTTGGAAAATTCTTAGGGAGTATTTGTTGTACCCATACCACATACAACGCGTTCAGGCACTTCTTCCTGCTGATTTTTCTCCACGGATTGCATTCTGTCAGTGGCTTTTGCACACATTGGTTCAAATCCCTCAACTACTGACACTGATTCTTTTACCGATGAAGCGAATTTTTCAAGAAATGCAATAAGGAATTTTCACAATAACCATATGCGGACTGAAGAAAATCCACATGAGGTACTTGAAGATCGTTTCCAACATCAGTTCTCATTGTACGTTTGGTTAGGAATTGTGAGTGACTGGCTAATTGGACTGGTATTTCTACCAGGAAAACTTACCGGCGAGCTGTATCGAAACTTTTTGGAACAAACGCTACCTCTGTTTCTGGAGGATGTACCAATGGCAACAAGAAATGCAATGTGGTTTATACACGATGGTGCACCAGCGCATTTTAGTGTGGTTGCTCGTGAGTTTTTAACAGCAACATACGGAGATCGTTGGATTGGTCGAGGTGGACCTCACTTATGGCCTGCTCCATCCCCGGACTTAAACCTCCTGGATTATTTCCTATGGGGCCATCTAATAGTCATTAGTTTATTCTACTCCAGTGGAAAATGTGGAAGATTTAAGAAATCGGATAATTACTGGGTGTAACTCAATAAGAACCGACCCTGGTGTTTTTGAAAGAGTTCAGCAGTCAATGAAGAAACTTTAAATGTAATGTTGGTTTTGTCGAAAATTTTTCTCGCCCTGTATCTTCGAAACAAAGGGGCTTTTCAAAAATCATCAAAGGACAAAATATTCTTAGAATAGTTCATGGAATAACCCCTTGAATTTTTGCCGTATGTTTAATAAACGCCCCTTATATTTGTTTCGGATACTATCGACAAAAATGAGTTGACAATAGATATTCGAATTGCTCGAGTTAGTCTTTTGTTGTATAGGTACTTCATATTATGCTTTCCCCAACGTTTATTAGTTTTTATATCCGACATTTCGCTTAAATAATATCTGATGATGCCGGATGTCCTTTCAACACGTACACACGTCCATTTTCTAAAATAATAATCGCCTAGATTCTTGCCCGGCATAATATGCAACATCCTCTACGAAATGAATGAGCAACCGAGTACTTTTGCAATTGTTTTCAAGGAGCTCGCGTAATTCGAAATCTTTTTCACTTTGTATACGAACAAAATTAAACGGTTGGCAAACAAAGTCAACTCCAGATTATACGGGGTCTCTTTTTAATAATGAGATACATAATAAAGCAGTAGCACAACTGTGTAAAGGGGGGAATCCAGACTGTTAATTTGGAAGAACGTTGTTGTTTAAAAGAAAATGTCTTAATTGACGTTTCAAAATCCTTTTCAGGAGTTTAAAAAAGGTGGGAAAAATGCTGATTGGACGAACATCTTTATAAAAATGCCTGTTTCCTATGTATTTTTGCACGCTGAATTCAAATTCACTTTCAAAATTACTGCATCACACACAGTTTTTGAGTTCCAGTATATCCACGTAGCATAATACTGTGTGCTTTACAATAAAATGCTGATAAATATGCCGGTGATATTTAGGCATTTGAAATAAAATGTTACACATTGTGTTTGAGCACGTATTAGATTTTATTTCTGACCATTTATTTTGTGTAAACTTTTATGCGCCCGCCACTGGCTGTTGGCGCAAATTGAGCAATTCTAGTTATTATAGATACAACAAAATTGTTAAAACAAAGTTTTTAATACTTCCAATAAGCTATTTAAATATCTACGAAAATTTAATTCTTTTTTGCCAGATTTCTACAGATTTAGATAGCCTATTAGAAGTACTAAAAACTTTATCCGAACCTTTTTTTTTGTATCTATAATAATCTCGGAGAAAATCGGTGTTTCTAATTTTTATTTCCGCCCTGTATACCTGGAGAAAAGATTCAAAAACCAAAAATTAACTAACAAGGGAAGATCCCGAATCCGGAAATTCAAAAAAAATTGAAACTTTGGGAATATATAGAACATATATAGGTGTGCAATACGCAATTTTTTTTTTGTGCGGACATTCACTTTTAAGGGGTGAAACACCCCATCGAAAATTAACAGATTTTCAATTTTTTCCATACAACTCCAGTAAAAAGAAAGATAGAAGATAGGTGTAAATGCAATAGTTACAGCATACATCAAGCTCTTTCAAAATATGCGACTATCATATATACAGGGTGTTCCATTAAGCCCTGCGCTTACACTGCTGGTGTTTTTGTAACAATACAAAGAAAAGTTTAAGATATAATCTGTGTGACTTTTAATTCTATTTAAAACTGTATAGGTGTTACAATATACAGGGTGTTCCTAAAGTAAATATCACCATATCCTCGGTTATATCTAACAGAACTTCATGTACTATGTTATTATATATAGGTATATATATTATTGAATACTTATTGCAAGGAATGATCTCAATCCCACAAATTTAAAATATGAAATTTGAGAATATGTAAACCACATGCAAAGTTAATGGAATTTACTGTATAGCTCTGCGGTATTATATTGATTAGATAACACATTGTTTTGTTTGATAATAACAGTAAGAGTATTGATTTCGGAAATATGTAGAAGACATATGTAATATTCAATTCTTTAATTTGATTTAATCACTCGCTGTTGTAAGAGGAAAAGGTTAGTATTTTAGACCAAAGTTATATCTTATAATTAATCGATTTTATTAAGCGATAACAAATATATCATATTTTTAACATTTTAAGCAATACAAATATTGATAAGTACATAGTAATAATTTATATGTGATTAGCTGATTAGTCATAAAGTATAGGATATATAGGAAATGTTTATAGATAACACTTTACATCTTTTGGCCATGTCTATTATGTAGTGAAATACTGGCTACTGAATAATTATTCTGTATGGTGATGAAATTCTTCAAAGAAATGTCTAAAACATAGGACTTCGTTGCACCACGCACATTGTATGATGGCCTGGCTACCGCATATGGAACACCTAGCAGGATGTATAAAATCCTGTTGTCTAAAAGCAAAAACTACCGGATTTTCAAACTTATTTGGTTTTTGATCAATGTATCCGCTTTTATACCAAGCATAAGCAAATACATCGTGATACTTTGGTGCCGAAAGTTGGTTGTGAATAAGGGACTGTAGTTTGATAACATTATTGCGTTCATGCAACACAATATCATAACCAAACAGTAGCACAAGATCGGAAATTTTCTTACAAAATTTTTCCATATGCGGAAACCATATACATCTAGTGGTTGTATCACTGCCGTAGTTTTTTTCGGTATCGTCAATATTTCAACATGTTTGCTTGATAGTATACTCTTTTGCAATGTAGCAGGACAATGACCAGTCCAAGAGTCCAAGAATAACACGCTCTGAGCTCCCACATTTGGCACATACACACGGGTGAGCCATTCATTAAACAGTTCTTTTGTTAATTTTCCCGACGTTGAAGCCCTAACATAAACATTCCACGGTTGAAACAAAGACTGTGTTACACGCGGACCGAAGCTACCACTTTGTTCTTTCATGACAATAAATAGAGGGGAAAGAAGTTTTCCAGAAGCTGATATTGTGGGAAGTATGGTATAACTATGTGTTGTTGCGGATATTGACTGCACAACTGCTGTAACACTTTTTGAACCCTGCACAGCTAACGTGCGACCAGAATGAAGCTCTAGATTAAAGCCACTTTCATCGGCATTGAATGTATTATCTTCTCCGACTTGTTTTATGAGATCTTTTGCATGGCTAACAAATGTTGAAGCGATTTCATTTAGCTTTTCGGAATCTGTACCATATGATCGCGTAATAAATTTATTTATTTTTCTTGAAACTATTCTATATGCTTTCTTAAAATTCCAGACCCAATGCCGGGATGCTTTAAAGTTTTCTAAATGTATTCCTTGATTAGCTTGCAAAGCCCATCTTTGAATGTCCAAATCATGAATAATATCACCCTTATCAATACTCTCCACAAAGTTATTATAAACGGATTCCGAAATTTGTAGCAATTTTTCCCGTCGTGTGCCTCCCCGGTTTACTGTTTCTTCCCATCTAGAACAAATAAAAGAAAATTAAGACAAATCGTAGTTATATTAAATGGAGTTCACTGTTTACCTGTACAATTGTTGGAGAGTTGAAACTTTTCGAAATTTATTTTGGACGGTTGCTAACGTAAGTCGCTTCGTTTTCCCACTTTTCCAATATTCCACAGCCTTGGTTTTATATTATAAAGTGACAATACCGCCTTCTTCTGGAACACATTGTTCATCTTCAGCTTCCATCGCTTCTAGAACTTCTTCGCGTGTAGGTGCGTATTCATCATCTACGAAGTCTACGGAATGTGGTCTAACTGGATTCAAAAATTCCAGTGTTGTGTCAATTTCCAGCGAAAATGAAGTATCTTTTTGAACGTCAAGAAGCATATCCTTTATGATGTCGTGTAGTTCTACTTCGTGGTTATTCACAGGTGTTAGATTATTGTTATTGGCAACGTCAAACGTTACCATGAGCAAGCGAATTACATTTAAAGTATTTACGACAACCATTTTCAACACCACAGGTTTGTTACACAATCTAACAACAAATACTATTAATATCAGGTGGGGAATTTATATAAGCAATGTTATCATTTATCATTGCATTTGGTTGATTATTGACTTAAAAAAAAATTATATATAAATATTTTAAATTTGTGGGATTGAGATCATTCCTTGCAATAAGTATTCAATAATATATATACCTATATATAATAACATAGTACATGAAGTTCTGTTAGATATAACCAAAGATATGGTGATATTTACTTTAGGAACACCCTGTATATTGTAACACCTATACAGCTTTAAATAGAATTAAAAGTCATACAGATTATATCTTAAACTTTTCTTTGTATTGTTACAAAAACACCAGCAGTGTAAGCGCAGGGCTTAATGGAACACCCTGTATATATGATAGTCATATTTTGAAAGAGCTTGATGTATGCTGCAACTATTGCATTTACACCTATCTTCTATCTTTCTTTTTACTGGAGTTGTATGGAAAAAATTGAAAATCTGTTAATTTTCGATGGGGTGTTTCACCCCTTAAAAGTGAATGTCCGCACAAAAAAAAAATTGCGTATTGCACACCTATATATGTTCTATATATTCCCAAAGTTTCAATTTTTTTTGAATTTCCGGGTTCGGGATCTTCCCTTGTTAGTTAAAAATAAAAGTTTTGAAATTCTTGAACACGTATCATAGGAAGATAGAAAGGTTGCTTCTTATTTTCAGGGTAATTTTATATTTTAACAAGAATTTGACAGATAAGGTATGTCATAACCTTCAATTATCTTTTCGTAGTACGAGATTTACACAAAGAAAAACGCATTTGCTTTATTATTAAAGCGATTAGGGAAAGTTACGGGTAATATAATCAACGGAAATAAGAAGCAATTTCACTCTGGTTCTATTACAAAATCCATATATCATAGTCGCTTATCCGCGGCGTATATTCACCTTCGTCATTAATAATTATTAAGTTATCTGTAAATCTCCCCATTATGATTACTATATTTCCCGGATTTTTAATATGTTTGCGTGCTGGAAGAATATGCTTGAAGCCTTGAGTTTAATTTTGTCAAGCGTGGAGTAGCTGTACTTTGAAAGTGTTTGCTTCCAAATAGAAATAAACATTTAATAAGAAGGAACAATTTAATTTAAATCCGTATTTTTTTAACAAACAAGAAAGAATCGCAAAAACAAGGTATTACAAAGCTGTGGACAATATATTCGACACAGATTAGTCATTGTTGACACCGCGATATCAACCTTGGGAAAGTATCTTTTCTACCAACTTCCCGAATATCTTCCAGCCGGCAAGGTTTCCAAGTTATTCGATCATCGAACTCGCTCGTTGTTTTCGTCATTCGAACAGCGTCGCGAAGTTATTTAACACACTTTTGATAGTCGGTACTTATATGACTAATCTAAGGTGCACTCGTGGTAAATTCTAAGACGACAATTTTAATATTTTCTTTTTATACCATGTCATTGTAAGATTATATCTATTATAGATGTTTTCATCTAGTTGATGTCCAATTTATGGTAAGACTATATATTTCATCAACCAAAATAATGCTAATATACCTTCTCATTTTTTTGTTTTCCTACTTTGTCGACAATGTTTTTCTTTTTTTGTGCAAAAACTTACCTCTTGGCACGATTTTCTGGATATGTAAACTCTAAAGCGTGTTATTTTCACTTGCCCACTAATTTTGAAGGTATTCCCTCTACATCAGAAGTTATAGAACCACTCGAATCTTCGGAGGAGATTGAAGTATGTTTTTTGTGGGTGCAGTTTGATGTTGAGGATGTAGCTTCATATATCGCTAACAAACTTGCATGGGAAATTGAAAAAAAGTGTTCAGGAATTGCCTGCGGATTATATGGATGAATACCACAAGCCCTAAAACCTGCAATGGCATTGGCTGCAGTACCTGCCTTTCCCCATGCATTACCAATTAACCAAGAATAATCTAGATGTGACATCTCTTGTCAGTGGAACTTTCCGTGGCAATATCCTCCGATTTCCAAAATATGCCCCAAGTCAGAGTAAAGGTATGATTATAGGGACCAAGTTTTCACTGCTAACTAACCTATTTTATTATTTAAAAACTATCATGGTTTCCAATCAGCTAGTCGAACCTTACAAATACGCTACGCATTCAAATAACATATTACATTTACTAAATAAAATATTATTTGAACTACGCCCGGTGTGAAACTCTTTCAAATCATTCAACTGAAGTTTAGAGGCATCCTTATCTCAATCTTTGGAATATTTCCTTTGTTACTCCTATGATTAGCTCTAAAACGTGTAACTCAACTATACCCTACTTAATTCAGAGTTCCTGATGTTGCATCTATATTTTTCCTGCGGTTGGTTCAAGTTTCATGAAGTATTCGACTCATCTTCACCGTTCAGGTGGAGTTTCTAAGCCAGAAATACCCTTTCTTTGGTTGATGGAAACTCTTTTTTGGGCCCGGGTTTAAGCTTAATGAAGTATGCGGATATTTTACCCTACATCATTCAGCGAAGTCCTAACCCAGAATACCTCTTTCTTCGCCCCAAATCAATCCAGAAAAGGGCTATGATTGATGTTTAGGTGGTGTTAATGAGATGGGGAACGATCTGACGTCCCAACAACTCATTGCTTGTGTTTGATAAACCTCTTCTTCAGAGTCTATTGGCATTCGACTATGGGTCAAAGGGGTCAAATGAGAAACATCCCTTGTCAGTGGCTTTGCGTAGCAATTTTTTATCTTGCATTTTGCCCAAATTATGCCACTCGGAGAAATGAATTTGTTCAGGGTATGTACCATCCCAAACCAATATTACTAAAATGTCTTACATTTAGTGCATTTAAGGAACCCCAGAACGGAAGAAGAAGAAAATTCAATTTTTTGCAAAAAATCCGTAAAAAATTTTCTTTGCTAGTTTTTTTAAAAATTTGCATGTTTTTTGGATGATTGACATTATCTTGTTTTAGCACAAAAAACTATAGTAGGCAAATATTAATGAAAAAAACAACCAATTGTTTATATTTTTTGGGGCTTGCTCATTATTTTTTTAAACTTAATCAAAACATTATTCCCGCTTTTGACTGACAAAGTTCTTACAAGACTTTAAACAATTTGTGCTTCAAAAAGACATAGCTACCTAAAAATTCAGTTATTGTTATTACTTTAGAGCATATACCCAAACCCCAAATTATTATTATTATAGTCGGGTAGTCATGGCATAATGTCTTTATCATTGCGGCTGTTAACGTTTAAAAAAACATTTTTTTTTGAAAAAAAAGAACACTTTATTTAACAAACATGGGGTACCCCGTGGCTTGATCGCCTTTTGCTCTTTTTACACTCTCTCTTTTTTTCTAGAGGGGTTGGCGCTTTCAGATTTCCAATTTTCCCTAAATACGTCACATGGCCCGAAATTTAAATATTGAAAAAAAAATCTAACCCCGGCCTTAATACATTGGGTAAAAAAATGCTCTTGGTGTGTTAAAATTTTTTCCTCATTTTATAATGCAAGAAGTGACCTACTGAAATTTTGGGTGTCGTGTGCAACCCCCCCTCCAGATTTTTTGGCTAGAACGGAGTTTTATTTTCAGTTTTTCCTAGTTTAAATAAATGATATTTTGGGGCATATGACCTGTCAAAAACCCTGCCATAATTTAAAGGCCCCCTTTTTGCTAAACGATAGCGCATTTTTGTGTTTTTGGCGAGTCGATCGAGGCTTTCCCCTTTTTTGTGTACGAGGCCTTTTGATTATTCTTCCATGTTTAATTGCTTGTTTTGGGGCTTTTTTTGGTGCTACAATGAGGTTAGGATCAATGAAGGGCAGTTCGCTGTTTCTTTAGCCGCTTATCTCCCTTTTCTTTTCCCTTTCGATCCCTTGGGGGCTTAGGTCCACCGCAAAGTAATGTGGTTTTTGAGTCCCAATTCCCTTAATTGGTCACTTCTGTCGATCAGATTTAGCTAGGCCTTAATACCCTTTAAAACCCCTGACTGTCGACTGTCGCCTCATACCCCTTCCTCAAGGTTCCATATGGGCACAGGTTAAAGCAAAAAAACTTTGCTTGAAATATTTTATTTGGAGTCCTGATGCATTGAAGTGTTGTTAGGTTTACTAATCCCTATCCCATTTCAACTCGTTCTGTTCTCGAGCCGCCCTGTACCTTTTCAAGGTACCTCATTTTCATTGGGGTTACCGGTGCCCACTCATACGGCCTATAACCAAATAGTTCCGCTTGTAAAAATACAGATAGCAAAATGAAAGTTTTTTTTAACTTAGGTAACTTATTTGCCTTGGTGTACCCCCTATACAATTACATCTTTAGTTTTAAAGCAACGTCCAGTCTCTTAGTTTGCTAGAATGAGGTTGGTATGTTTACACTTTACCCCCCGTTTGACAAGACGTTAAAATTTCGGTTACGGTTAGGCGGTTTCATCGTATTACGATTTTAATCGGCGTGGCAGGGGAAAGAACGTATACAACAAATCTTGTTACTAGGTCTGGCTCCAGAAAAGAACTTTTGTTTCAAAAAAGGAAATTAGGAAAATATGTCGTATAAATTGACGTAGTTAAGAATGTTAGTTTCTTTAAATTTTAAAGTTTTGTGTAATCCATCTACATAATGGGTAAAATTTTTACATTCCTTTGCCATTATACCTTTTTCCCTTTTCAAAACAAAACACAAAAACGATTATCCTTAAAACTCCTTTCATTATCACTTAGAATGACATGGGTACACATTCCGCTGTTTTCAGGATCGTATTTCCCGGATAAGGAACTTTTACCTCAACACAATTGGGGTAGGATTAAAAATGTTCCCTAGGGGAATATTTCATTTTTTATTTGACGGCTTTCATACTAATTTACCCCCAAAAACTTGTTCTAGGAATTTTTCAATGCATTTTTGCCTCTATAATGCTTGCTTCTATAGTTTTTCTCATATTTCGAACTAATGGAGCAGCACAAGACCCGGGGACTGATGCTTCTTTAACTTATCTCCTTCTAAGCTTTAAATGAACCTTTTTTCTGTTGCCTGTCCATTTTTAAGGCCCTTATAAGCCATGTCCACAATTTTTTTTTGTTTTTTTGTTATTAGAAAGGATTTTTTAAGAGCTAATTTATACATATAAAAACGTATCCTCAGTTGTAAAAATATCGTATATCAAAAAAAATTTTCAATTCGAAGTTACGTAACAGAATTTTGACACGGTTATATTCAATAAAAGATAGATCTTTGAAGGGAAAGAAATGCTATTTAAATCAAGTACTGGAAAATTTACAATCTACAAATTTTCAGTTTTTTCTCTTGTAGATGCAGAAACTGTAACTAAATTATTAGCTCTCTGATGAAAGTCAATATCTCGGAGAGATTAACTTAACAGGGTTTTTTTACTTTTTGCCCCACTTTTATTAGTACATTCTGCACATTTTAAACCTTGGGGTTTGCTGGGAGGGTCGACGTCTGGAAAATACTCGGCAGGCTCTTCCAAAAAATAGGATCCCAAAAAACCCTTCTGATTTAAGACCAATATATACGAGGTAGGCCGTTACCACCGATATTAGAATCCCCCACCTCTTCGATGACTCACGCTGTTTAGGGGATTACGGGCCATGCACGATATTTCCTAAGCGGTAAAAAGGGAAACGTTTTTCTTGCATTTTTTTTTTAAGTTTTGAAAGGGTTTTGGGGTTTAAGAGGAGCCAGTTGTCAACTAAGTCCTTTTCGCATGCCATTCGATTTTTTTTTGGAAAAACGAACTTTCAAACAAAAACCCAAACGCGTAAACGGCACCGTTTTCATGAAAGATGATTTGTGGTGGATATTTAATCGACTAATTTTATTTTTTTAATTTTTCATGTATTTGGACGAAAATAAGGTTGAAATGATATATTAATTGCAATTTTTTTTCGAAATTTTTTTTCAATTCACGAGAAAATTTCAGACTGCTATTTTAAAAAAACCCAAACCCAGTTTTTTAATTTTCCATTATGTGGTGTTTTAAACCCAATCTATCATTACTTTTCCCTAATTATTTTTAAGAGGGGTTTTGTAGAACAAGTTATTGTTTGTTTTTTAAAAATTTAAAGTAAAATATAAAAATATTTGAAAAATAACATCTTCATGTTTTTCGTCAAATACAAAAGGCCCGTGAGGAAAGAGTTTGGGAATGCATTATTTTAAACCCGATATTTTAACCTTACAGTTATAGTTTCAGCGTCCTTGAATCTGTAGCTTTGGAAAAAAAAATAATATCTTCTTTTTTTTTCGATGTAACTTAAACCCCACAAAACACCCCACTGACTACACAGTATTTTTTTAAAAAAAACCAAAATAAATTTTGGTAAACCAAAATTTAAACGCAGAGATGGTCTCAGTTGTAAAAAGCTTTATATGCCTATGATAAATACATCCGGCCGCTAACAGAGCTGTTAGGCCTTGTGTATATCGTAGGAACGTCCTACCTCGTACTTTTTTAACCTCAAACCATATGCAAAATTCAAACCCTTTAATAGAATAGATTTCCTTTTAGAGTCAAATAATTTATTTCACTAAAAAATTCATAAGCTTCTTTTAAAAATTTTTTATTTAAAAATACCCTATACTCTGCTAACATTTTCTAAAAACAAAATTCTAAAATAGGGTATTTTTTTTGAAATCTTTAAAGGTTGGGCAACATTTTTTTATCTGATATAATTTTAGAAATATAATTTAAGATTTTCCTTTTTTATTTACGTCACGTGTCAACTTTTTTAAAATTGTTTCAAATGTCTTCAAATTAAATTTCAAAAAGAATATTTAGAATTAAATTGGCAAAAAGCCAAACCAAAATTTTATGCTTGTTTGCGAACGAAAGTATTCCCAAAATATCGTTTTAAACCCAACAAATTTAGAATGTGAGAAAAACCCATCCCAAAACCCAGCAAAAACTTGACCCGATAGTTGCTCCAGCCCCAAACGTAAGAAAGATTCTTGTGCTATGCTGAAAGCTGTGTTGGAGCCTCTACTCATATGCTCGTCGTTTTCACGTTATTCGTTTATTGTTTTTAAGATTAAAAGAAATAACACACAGTAACAAGAAAAGGTAAAGGTGCTCAAAATGCTCTCAAGTCCATCTTCAGAGAATTCCTCGATGTCACCGATTTTTAAAATATATCCATTTTGGTGGAAACAAGGTCATCATTATGGATGATGAAAAATATTTTCCACTCCACGCGGATATTCCCGGTAATGATGATTTCTACACAAGAAATGTTGATGAGACACTCGATGAAGTAAAGTACAAGACAAAATTCCCAGGAAAAATATTAGTCTGATGCACTATTTCGGAGAAAGACGTTTTTATACCCTTGCATAGGGCATGTCAGAGGAGGAGCAGTAACCGACACCCCTACTTGGGGAAACCCTGCTTGCCGAAATTTGGGCTTTATCAAACTCTCACCAAAATTACGAAATATATTTGGTCAGACTTTAAATTTAAGTCATTGCGTTTGAGAAAAAATTAATGGTTGGAAAGGCACAACATCATTTTGTCTCGCGTGAAATTCCCAACGTGCCCAAAGTAAGCTTACTGAAAAATTTTGGCTTTATTCACTGAAATTTTTGCGAATAGTTGGGGGGCCCCAAAAGGGGGTCATTTGGAAAAGGATCCGAACTCAGTGAAATTGACGATGTATTGGCCAAAGCTTTATGCAGGCATCTGAGGAAAATTGGGTCAAAACGAACAATTTTTGGGCCATTGAGTTTATTTTTGGGGTTTTGTTTAGGACTTAACCTTGTTAATTAGTGTGTTCGAAATTGGGGTTTTATTAAAGTTTTTTTAAAGCGTAAAACTTTTGTCCCCTAGTTGTTTGAAATAATATAAAAAATGTATATTCTATAGCCATTTTGTGTTATATAATTTGGGATTTTTTGTCATTTGAAAATTTTTTTATTAGTGTAGTATCTAACAATCTGTATTTTTTTAATACATATTCATGTTTACAAAAAAACATTTAATGTATTTTATTGTAGATTATTTTCACAATTAGGTACAATTACCTTGCTAGTGCCAAAAAAATATAGTTTTGCCGTCCTAGAAAGTAGCTATAGAATCCAAAATTTACAGATCCATACTTACCCATACAATGATAAAACCCTTTTTAACATAAAAACTTTTTTCATAAATATTTAAAAAAGGCACCGGTTAGTGTAATACAAATATTTTCGGGGACTGAAAACTAAATGATTTACGTGGAAGGAACATTTTTCTTGGATTTTTATGATTCTCTAACCCCAAGAAAATATTTATTTAATACAAAAAAAATTTTTCAAGAAAACTATTTTCTTATATTAAACACTTTTATGGTCTTGAAATAAAAACAATTTTCATGAATAAAACTGATTTTTTGGACATTTAAATCTATTGATTGGGATTTGTAAACTACTTATTTTAAGTAGCCCAAAGAAGAAGTCGAGGCTTGTCCAATCCGAGATTTATGGAGGCTATACGATACAATTGCGGCCTTTGAAAACATAACCTGCTTGATATTTTCACAATTTTGGGCGCTCCTAGCATACCGCAAAGTGATAATAGCCGTGAATTCTCCAATCACATTGAAGATAGTTCATGGAAAGCAGACACATAGTCTGTCGCAAAGCTCTGTGAAGCGCGCAAATCAGGACATTGGAAACATGCTGATGACTTGGACGGAAACAAACCAAACTCCAGACTGGTCTCATGGTCTGAGATTTGCTCAATACATGAAGAATAGAGCCCATCATGAAGGCACAAATTGCAGTCCATATGAGGCCATGTTTAGGGTTCTACAAAATCGGTCTTACAACATCATCATTTTCTACTGATGTCATCAGAAACTTGGGAGTTGAAGAAGATCTGGAAACCTTAATTGACTCTTCTTCAGATGCTTTAGTACGAGATAAAGAGGGAAAAAACAGAGAATGGTGGCGAAGAAGAAGGGGAAGTAACGAGAATGGTGAAAAAGAAGATGAACAAACAGGGGACGGAGATAGTACTATAGAGGACATTTCGGGGAAAATATGATTTCAGACAAAATCAACATTATTAAAAAGAAGAGGGAAAATGCCATAATGCATTGCAGTTTCCAGGCAAGAAAGATGAGGCTAATGTCTGAATCGAAGGTTCCAAGAGGCCCAAAATTAGAGATACTTAAAATACGGATTCCTGATGTCGACAGGGGTAGAAGTGACTCCAGGAACTTTCTTGGGGTCATTCTGCAGATGGATGCTGATGGCAGGATGTATGAGATTGGCACTAAGGAAGGACGATTGGTTAAAAAGTATTCTAGGAACCAGTTTGCCATTTGTAAGGAGAATTTCATTTCACAAGAGAAAGTTCCAGATGTAATTGTGACTCTTCGTGAGTGTGCCAGAAATCTTCAATCACAGGTGGTCAAGGTTTCAAAAGATGTAACTGCACGGGAAAACGTCTTTCAGGAAAATGTAGCCGCAAAAAGCATTGGTTACTCTGTAATTCGAAATGCCATGTCAGTTTGCCATGTTCTAACAAGCAGAACGTTGTTTGTTTACAAATGGTAAGAATAAAATATTTTTTCATTGAATAAAACATTGTCTTTGTATTTCACAAGCACTGATGAAAGTTTTGGTTGTGTAAAATAACCGTTAAAATAATAAATTCTATACATATTATTATACTAACCACCTTTACTGGTTATTATGTATAACACCCGGTTATTATGCATACTAACATTTATGAAAGTATCGGTAACATATACAATTTTACAAACAACAGTAACACTTTCTACATTCATCCCTCAAACTGCAAAATATCTAAAAATACCTTTGAATTTTGGAAATTGCAGGAATTACTAATTTTATTATTCGAATGGACATTTCCAAAACCCTGCTGCAGCAGTTTAAACGTAAAAAAGTCGGAATTTTGTTGTCGATTAATAATTATAGATGAAACTTGGACATACCAAACCAAATCACAGTCTCCTGAAACCAAGGTACAGTCGATACAGTGGACAGCGAAGGGTGAATCGACTCTGAAAAGGGCGAAGACTGTCATAGAGTCATAGTCAGTTGTGTTAATCAACTATCTTGAAAAAGGAAAAACAATAACTGCGGCATATTGCGCATCATTACTTGACAAGCTGAAAGCATAAATTGCGGGGAAACGGCCGCATTTGAAGAAAAAGAAGCTTTTGTTCCACCAAAACAACCGTCTCACACTTCAGTGGTCGCTATGGCAAAAATTCATGAATTGGGGTTCGAATTGATGACCACCCAGCCTATTCTTGTTTCTAGGTTGGACTATCCTCGTAAACGTACAATAACTGAAAATACTATTTTGGAGTTCAGATCGATATTTACATCACAAATGAAGTTCATCCATCCAATAATCTACATGATGATAATGACTTAAAACCATCTACAAATACCCCAGCCCAGCAGTAAAGCAGATAGAATAATGGGCTTTAATTACAACCTCCTGATGAAATAACGGCTGAATTGGATTAAATCAATAGATACTATATTTCTTATTCAAACGACCTTGAATGATGATTCATAACTATTATTGAAGGAAATTTGAATGAATTGTAACCTAATAAACACCATTATCCCTTCAAACTTACTTACTACACCAATGATATACGTATTGATCCATCATATTTACACCTTCTGTTCAGCTACAATTGCAACAGTTACATTCTGTATGCATAGCAGCAGATACTATAGAACCATAAACTCATCCAAAAGAAAGAAATGAAAACAGTAGTATAGTGCGTTTCTCGGTTTAGTGGAGGAAGTGCCCGCTTCGATCCGATGGTCTTCGGATGGCCTGGTTCTCCGACACCAGTCTTCATCACGGCGTTTCACCGCTAGCATCGAAAGAAGTCGCGTGCAATCTTAAAGCGCGTTAGTATAACATATCGGGCACAGAACTGACGCACCTCGGAACACGAAGCAAGACAACAGGTGTTCGTTTGGCGCGTTAATAAAGAAGCAGAGAAACTGTCCGTGAGTTACGATACCGGACCTTCCTCGTTGTTATCTGTGCCTATTTTACTTTTTAACTTAAATTTTTTTGTGGCAGTGTGTGACATTTTGGCAAAATTGTTTCGTTAAAGTTAAAAGGACTTGAACAATAAAAATGAAGAGGAATTTTAATAAGAGTGTCGTCCAAGAGTTCTTCTTGTCACTACTAGCGATCACTTCATTGGAACTTATCGCTACAATTAACGGTCAGTTGTACATGAACTTGTTTCTTCCGCACTGTTATTTTTGCATTTCTTTCTTCTTGGGTACTTTCCTATAACTCATGCATTTTATGATTCGCATTTAATTAGGTCAGAAAGTTTTTTATGAAAGGATGTTAAATATTTGTTACTAAAACCATTTAAAACCAAAAAGCAAAACGTGTGTTTCATTTATTTTGAGTCATCTCTATGATCTTAAAACCATTTAATAGTTATATGAAAATTAGAATGTGAATTTGGAGAAAATATATTGCCACCATTCTGTAACGTCTGCAATCTAGTAACACAAACGTTTCAATTTCGCAATTCCAAAAAGAAAGGCTATTAAAGATAAAACAAACAAAGGATTTCAACATTTCAAACACAGGATCATGTCAGTCGTTTTTTGATTTCCAAAATTATAGGAACAACAAACACATTTTGCTTTTAAAAAATCTAAGGGATATGAAAGAAGGTACAATATCAAAAGATTGAAACAGATATTACAAAAACTGAATCAAAATTGTTGAAATTTATAGAAATGGCTCCGCATTAAACATGTGACTTTTAAACAAAGATTGTGTCCTTGTTCTCGCTAATCGGTACATGAATATTGCAATGTCATGTTGTAGTACTGTTTAAAATTGTCAAACAGCGAGGTATTTGATAAATGTCTTAATTACAAAATTGCAAAAAAAACATTTTAAATGAAAATTTTTCACTTTATTCCTTCAAAGTTTACAGATAATTGCAACTGTTCATTTAATAAAATATTCTTTTCTCGAAACAAACATGCGAGGGTATTTTGATAAATTCTTAACCTACCATAGAATTAAAAAAAACAATTTTAAAATGAAAATATAATAATCGTTGTATTCTCCTTTCAAAGTTATACACGTATTAGAGCGATCCTGCAACTGTTGTAAACCCTTTAAATAAAATATTTCTTCTTGCTCCGCAAACCAACTCTCGACAGCTTCTATTATTTCTTCGTTCGAAGAAAATTTACGTCCTTTCAAACATTTTTTCATTTGAGGAAACAAATAATAATCGGACGGAGCCAGGTCCGGCGAATAAGGAGGATGCTCAAGAATTTCGAACTCTAAATCATGGATTGTGTTCATCGCAATGCGCGATTTGTGTGCAGGCGCATTGTCCTGCAAAAACAGAACACCCTTGGACAATTTATCAGGTATTTTTTCAATGATTTTTTTCTCGCAGAGTTGTTAATAATGTAGA